>CM054059.1:193300697-193786894 GCA_028641055.1 Alopecurus myosuroides
TTAAAGTTGTGGTTAGATTTATTTCTTAATTACTTTCTTGTAGTTGCGGATGCTTGCAAGGGGTATAATCACAATCCCAGTCAAGACGATCCGTGCATGGCACCAAATTCCCCACAATGCTAGTTAGGTGGTTGTTAACCGCCTCCTCAATCTCTAACGTGGTAGTAGCAATGTCGTTAGCCGTTACCAAAGTGGGGATTCTATTTTTCTACCTTCTGTGAGACGCCTTGAGGTGAAAGGACTAAATGCTGGTGTCGCCAAGTTTGAGCCATTTAACCTTGGCTTGTTGTCTAGCCTTGACCTTGTTGATTACGGCCAGGCCTACTGCACGCTCTTTAAGCGCAAATCTGAGCTCATCTTCGGCAACCGTTAGTTGCCTACGTTCTTGTGTCAAATCCAGACGCAAGATGACTTCGTGGCCCAAAAGCATTTGCCTTTTGATTTCACCTACATAGTTTTTGGCCCATACGGGAAAATGCTTGCCTAGGCGCTTGAGCTTGTAGTCCAAGACAGTTAAGGCATCTGTGAGGGTTCATGGGGAGTTCCAGGATTTTTCAACGACAGAACTATAACCCTCAAGCAGAGGCCATAAGTTCTCAAACTGGAAGCGGGGAAGGGGGTGCGTATGGCCCTGTCTTGGACTAACAACAAAGGGCAGTGATCGGACATGGATGAGGCTTGAGGTGGCAACTTCGGGGCTGGGAAGACGGAGAAGCAATCATCATTAGCAAATGCTCTATCTATACGGACCAAGGCTGGATCCGCCCTGTTCATTACTCCAAGTAACAGACCAGGGCTGGATCCGCCACTTGTCTTTCTTAATTGGCGTAGTCATCACATCATGAACAAAACATCCATCTCATTTGACATGAGCATCTGGAAGAATTCTTCAATTGTCTTTTCTGCTTCCATCAGATTATAGCAAGCCACAAAACTAAAGTAATGTGATAGAAGTGATATGAGGAGTGTGCCAACTGCTTGCTTTTTTAAAATTAGAAAACAATATCCTTAAACCTCTGCATTATCCCCGTGAACTTGTATTTGTGCCCCCTCAATGACCCGAGGCACATGAGTTTGCACCTCAACAGTTCAACATTTTTGCGAGGGATTAACGGCTAGATTTGCTAAGGCAATAAAGAAAAGAAATCCAGGGCTATCGCGAGGCGCGCCAAGAAGAAAGAATGATAGTTCACTATGGGCGTGTCGCCCACGATCCCCTAAGAGAAAAGGGAGAACTATGAAACAGAAGTCACGACTACGCCCAAACTGAACTCGAGGGATAATGTCGGGAGGATATCTAGCACCTGGACCCTCAGGTTAGGAGCGACCCGCGGAAGATAGTCCTAAGGGTCGGGTAAGGATGCGGGATAACCTTCCAGATGAATATGCGTCTATGTGACACATTATAATTAGGAAATACTTGTTGTATGGACTACGAGTCCAGTTAGGATTCCAACATGAGTCTTGTAAAGTTCCCGCGAGTCACCATGTATATAAGGTGACCCCAGGACCCAAGTAGAGGACAAGTTAAAACTTGATAGACAACTCGACTAGAGCATCATTGTAATCGAGACCCCATTGATAATAGAAAGAGAGAATCAAGGCAGGAGTAGGTCTTTACCTCATATCGAGGGGCTGAATCTGGGTACATCGGTTTTAGTCGCGTCTACTTTGATCTCGATGACTCTCAAGTCACACAAGCCCGAGGAATTCATAAGTTACCTTTCGATGACTACTGCCGTGTCAACCCCACGACAGTCAGTCTGTGTTAGTTCAATCGAAATCATGCAAATTAGAGATAAAACAATAGTAAAAGTGTTTTAAAAAGTAGATATGTTTGGGACGTATCACCCACGCCATCATCCTACTCATCTCATAATGGTCACAAATGTGGTGATGGGAGCTAACATCACCAATGGGAAAGAGATGATAGTAATCATCACCACAACATACAAGCAATTTGTTTGGTTAGTTGTGTTCGGCTCATACCATGTTCTCTTATGCAATCTACCAAACGACATGTACAACACACAATTCAAAATCTGTTTTTAGTCGGCCATACCTCAGAACACATATGAACGGATAGTATGGGCACCTAGAGGGGGAGGGGGTGAATAGGTGCTACTTTCAAATTTTAATTTTTTTTTGATTTAGGCTTGACACAAAGGTAAATTCTCTAAATTATGCAACTAAGGTGAATTTACCTATATGACAAGAGAAACACTAAGCAAGATACAAACACAAAGTAAAGGTAAAGGATAGAAGTAACCAATAACGGAAGCACACTGAGATAATGATGTACTCCCGAGTTCCTCCTTTTGAGGGGAGTATATCTCGTTGGAGGGGTGTGAGTTTCGCCACGAAGTCCTACTCAACGCCACAAAGGTATCACCCTATTATCCGATGAACTTTGTCACAAAGGTCTAGTTCACCTTTCACTATTGATTCCCTTCGAGGCGGAAATCGGTGCCTTTATAATAAAATTAAGGCACACACCCACAACCGAATTGGGGGCTCCCCAAAAACCAACAATCTTGCTACAATCAACAAGTGAGCAACAATGAGGTCTAGGTTTTCCACAAGGAAACACTAGACTAGAATCCCTCAAGTGAATGAGAGGGAAATGAAAAACGGCTTGGTGAAGTTGTAGATCGGCGCCTTCTCCTTCAATCCTCCAAAGATCAACGAGTTTGGGTGGACGGATTGGGAGAAATCTAGCTTTTTGGTGAGCTCTAAGAATGGATCAATGTTCGTACGAACTAGAGCTCTTGGAAAAGAAAAAAGGGTATTTATACCCTCTCAATAAATGCAACCACCGGAGTGCAGGAAACAGCCGGAATTTCCGGTTCAAACTTGAACCGGATATTCCGGTCACTTGAAAATTCTCAAAACTAGAATCTTCGAGCCGTTGACCAAACCGGAAATTTCCGGCTCTCCAGAATTCTCGGTAGCAAATATCCGGCTACCTTCTTTGACGAAATGAATTTGGGACTTAGCTGTTTTTGAGCCCTTCTTATCAAACCGGATATTCCGGTTGCCCGGAAATTTCCGGTTGGAAATTTCTGTCTCGCATCTGTCCCGGATTCCTCCAGTCCTTAGCCATTTATCTGCAAGACCTGGACAAACCGAAAATTTTCGGCTTGTTTCTGTCCCGTGAGACTCTGTTCCTTAGCCGAATTCGCAATGCCTCTTCCAGAACCGGATATTCCGGTTGGCAAAAAATTTCCGGTTGGCATCCGCAATTGTGAAATCTAACTTCACTCCTTTTGGTGTTTGATGCATAGATTAACTTTAATGGCATGCATCACTTAACATTGATTAATAGTGTCGTTAGTATTGTTAACTAACTCACAAAACATTAGGGGTCAAGAAATGCTCTTTCAGCATGCCCATGGAGCTCTAAAAGTGATACGACCTACCAAAGGTGTGCTTAGTTTGGACAACTCTTGTCGAAAGGTTCTATGGTTATGTATCGTAGAATGTTTTAAACCTTGGAGCGTCAAAAAAATAAACCGGTTTTATGAAGCAATAGTGCTTATCCACACTAGAAAAATATCTGAAATGAGTATATCCTTTAACTCATTTTTAGTAGGTAGATATACTCATTTGAGGGACACTAAATTTGAAGTAACTAGACATTTGTCTTGTTAGAGCATCTCCACTCGCCCCCATGGCTCCCCCGGGCCACTTTTTCGGCCTTTCGGCGCGCCGGCGAACGAAAAAACTCCTAATCGTCCCCAAGAGCCCAAAAAACGCCGGATTGGGCCAAAACGCGCACCGACAAACCCAGGTCGAACCCAGCGTGTTGGGGGCCAAAATGCGCGGGAAACGGCTTGCGCGACAAAAACCTCGGTGGTGGTCGCACCTGCCAGCGAGTGCGGCGGCCCGTCCTTATCGCCTCGCTTCGTTCCCCATGGGAATCAATGCGTGACAACCTTCTTTCGCCACGCAGCGGCGCGCAGGCGATCCACCGCTGCTCCGTCTCCGGTATTTCCCGCCACGTCTACACCACTCCCGTCCTCGCCGAACGCTATAAAACGACAGCCAGTTCGCCGTCGACGATCACGCACAACCCTGCTCGCCCACCACCTCCGTCAAACTCGCCCCTCCACGCATCCTCCGATGGCAGAGCCAATCCCCGGCGAAGGCGCGACGACGAACGGCTTCGCCCGCCGCATGCTGCGCGGGAGTGAAGCCTGCGTCCTCATTGGTGTGAACTACCCGGCACCGTCGGACATGTGCGTGCCGGTGCATGGCGCCTCAGCAACGTAGACGTCCCGTTTCCGCCCATTCCAGATGGCGAGCAGCCCCGGGCCAAGGTGCAAGCCATTAGGGCGGCCATGTCGCCAGCCGCGCAACTCGACCCGCTTTGGGCGGCCAACAACGACGCCGCGTGGACGGCGTATTTCGAGCAGCGCCACCGCCAACAATTGGAGTCCACGAATAGCGCGACGGTTGTCGCCGGCCACCAGAACACCGTCGGTCGCTGAGTTTGGTGGGATGTGCTCGGACGAACACTTTCGGCCATCCTCGACCACATCGAGGCCGGCAACACCCCGCCGATCCACTGGCCGTAGTTTGAGCCCCGCCGAATACAGCTATGTTTTGCTGTAATCGTCTATGTTTCCTCAAAGTTGCTGAATTTCGTTTAAATTTCTCGAATTTTGTGGAACTTTTGTGCGCGTCTGGAGCCGACGACCCGGAAGAATCGCCCCAAGACCAAACGGCCTATGGCCCGAACCAGTGGAGACGCTCTTACGGTTCAAGTCTCTATACTGAAACACGTGAGCTCGTCTTTTGTTCGTCCACAACCATCCTCGCCCCCCCGCTTTGGGCATCCTCAGGCCCGTTCCAACTAAATTTTGGACCCGGGGCGAGTTATAAGAAATATAATTGTACTAAACTTGTATACTTTGTTAGTTTTTCTTATCATGGTACAGTTTTAATAAAAAATTATTTTATTCAACTTGATTTGCATTACTAACAATATAATAATATTTTTTACAATTATTTTTATGTTACATGGTTGTAATGCACATCAAAATATATTTGATCTCAACAATGTTTTCTTTGTGAGGTATTTTTCTTAACAAAATAAAATACCATTTGAAATGTGAAAAAGAAGAGAAAACACATGAAGTATTATTATTTTATAATTGATTAATTATATTTGTATATTGTTTTTTGAATATTCTTCTCTACTTCGAGTATTATATATATATATATATATATATATATATATATATATATATATATATATATATAGAGAGAGAGAGAGAGAGAGAGAGAGAGAGAGATTAAAAAGCATACACCCTAACAAATATCTTAATATAGGTACGCACTGTATGGTTATGTAAACACATATATAGAAACTTCTAGAGTATAAATTGACATATTAGTGTAATCATTTTTTGTGTGTGTTATAAGTTAAAGTGGATACAATAATAAGTTTATAAGATGCGGATGATCCATATTTTTTTTATTAAAATAGCATTTCTTATTGTAATCATCGATAAACATAAAATGATATGGCTTCGACTACTTTTCCACACACAAAATTCAGTTATCATATACGCTCACCACAATATTCTCTATGTCACATGGTGTATATAGTTTCTTCTCTTAGTCTCTCAAATAAGGATTCACGCAGAAAATTAAACATGGGAAATATATATAGATTATTTTAACATAATATGTGTAAGCCATTCATATGAAAACATGCCAGTGCTAGTCGTACCTTATAAAGTTTCATATTTTGCAATTCTTTACATAAACTAAGTTTGAATTTCTATTTTTTATAAATAGTCAATAAAATATATACGATTGGTAGATGATAGTATAAGAGTTACAATGTACTTTAGTATTTGAGGCATTTGAGGTCCTCCTCCTCTCTGGGCCCAGGGCGGTCGCCCTTTTTGCCCGGCCTATGGACCGGCCCTGGGCATCCTACTATAGAAGAGCATGATCAAGGTTTCCAATCTACTCAAAGAGGAAAATTTAAAGCAACCGCCAGTGGGCGATCACCATCAAGCTCAGTTCTACTCTACCTCGGAAACGTCCCAGGACAAATTCAGCAGGCGGAGGCGGACGCTGCGTGACTCCTCCCTGTCCCGGTTTCTTTCTATTTCCGTACTCGTCCCCAACCATCGGCGCCCCCCGCTTTCCATGGCCGCCTCGGCCTGATGATGATGTCTAGAAAGCCCCTCCTCCCCTGCCGCGCGCCCTCCACCACCCCTCCCGCCCAGCTCCTCCTCCCAACCCGCCGCCTCCTCCTCCTCCCCCTCCCCCGCCGCCGCTCCTCTCCGCCGCCGTCGCCGCTCGACCGACGGAGGCCCGCTATGGCCGGCGCCGACCACTCCGTGGCCCCCGCGGCCGCGGCGGCGGCGGTGTCGGCCGGCGGGGCCACCTCCTTTCGGGTCGGGATGGTGCGGGTCGTCTCGTTCCTCGTCGGCGGCCTGAATTGCGCGCTCATGCTGCTTGGCCTATACCTCATCGACGCCGTGCTCCCGCAGGACTGCGGCGGGGGGCTCGCCGTCGCCTCCGTTCCCGTCATGGCCGGGGTCCGGGTGCTCGCCATGCTGGGCACCGCGCGGGCACAGCACGCCACCGCGGATGCCATTTCTCGCCGCCACCTTGACGAGGACGCCGCCTCCGTCGCCGAGGACGCCGTAGCCCGCCACGAGATCAGGGTGAGACTCCAGCTCACGGTTGCTGGTTAGGTAGATCCTTTCTGGTGGGTGCATTGGAGTCTGGGTTGTTCGGGCGATTTAACTCAGATTCCGATTTAACCCATGAGGTTTTTTATGCATCTGAGCATCTGAGAAGGGTTAAGATTCAGGATGTGAGGAGCTGGACTTGAGCTGTTTCGATCATTATGAATTAGCGTGCTTGCAAGGTGGTTTTGATGCGACTGCACTGTAATTGATAAAAAAAAATTAAGCTGACAAGGCTGCTATGTTGGTGTGGCTTTTTTTTTTGACAATCAATACATGATGGTGTTGCCTTAGTTGACCATGCAGTCTGGTACTTCTCTAGTGATAATAAGGGCAATAATTTAGGTTCTGTAGATAGGTTGGGTTAAGAGCTTAATCTGACGCACAAGTTTAATAGCATTGGCAATCAGGAAATTTCTTGATGAGTGAGAAGGTGTCTGTGAGGATTGTGGATTTGTGGTTCCCAACTTTGTAGTTGAACACAAGTGCACAAGGTTTATGTAGATTCATTTGTCCTGTTAATCAGAACGAACCAATCTTTGGGAGGTACTCATCGTGGTAACTAGGTTTATGTATTCTGTTTCTTGCACTCTAAACTAACCTTTTTTTTCTATACCTCATGGATCTTAATTCAGTCGCAGTTGCATTGTGGACATGTTTCTATGCCAAACTCGTCCAGAGCAATGCTAACATATTGACGTTAAGACCCATCAATGAAATTTATATTCAATTATTCACATTTTTATTCTGCCCTAGATAATACGGCAAATTTGAAGGGACACAAATGAGATGTAAAGGAATTAATAAAATAAGTAAACAGGGTTAATGATGAGATATAAATATTAAATGCGGCAGTTCAATTTAATTTAGATCTGAGAAGAGTATATTTTCTATCGATTTTTCATGTTGTCGCTACTTCCATTTTTCTGAACAGGTGAGGTATAAATGCTGGTTGTGGTGGACTAGATTTGGTATGGCCGTTGGTGTGCTGCAGCTGGTTGGAGCAATTTATCTCATGTTTGTCATTGTGAGAGATCTTCCTAACAAAAGAAGACCCACCTCCTGTTTCTTTGGTATGTTTGAGTTGGTTGATAGCACTTAGCAGTGGCATATTCTAGCTTTGAGCCTAACTTTTTCAAGACCTTCTTTTTGGGAAGCTCACTGCTAAGTCAACTGTATTCATACAAACATTTGTTGATAATATTTTTTGGATTTTCTATATGAAAAAAAAAATCTGGTTAAACAGCACAAAGAGAATGCCACTTACTCTTGTTATTGCGCAGTTTTATTCATTGCTGCTCTATCATTTCCATATGTCTATCTTGTGCTCAAATAATTTGCTTCCCTTGCTTGTAATCTAGGACAGGATGATGCTGGCCAGGTCTCCAAGCGAGCACTAATTGCTCTGTTTCTTATCCTGTCTTGGGTTGTAGTCATCGTTCAATGCTTCATGGGTTCTGATGTATTGAGATGGCGATCATTCTATGCGACACATGATATGGCATGGAAAGCTCACTATAGGGAAGTGTTTGACCATGGAATTCGTGAGGCTTTGTGCTGCCTAGGGCGTGCAAAATATCTGTAAGTCAGTCATTTTACAGTGTGAGGTTTCTATATTAATATATCTATTTACCCTAGTTCGTCGCATGTACCGATTCAGAACTGTATTGGAAGAGGATGAGGTCTATTCTGTGGCAAGGCTTCTCGGTGATTTGGTTGCATATCGTGCTTCTGGGACTGGTCATTTGGAACTGTTAGCAGGTTGGCTCTCTATTTCACTTGTTTCATACCAAATGTTTCTGGATGTTCTAATCATTTACACTTCGACCTAACCTGCATTAATGTTCTGAAACTCTGCTTTGCGCCTGCCCAAAGATGTACATAGGTAGTACTTTGTATACAATAAAGAATGAATAAGGTCTACTAGGTACCATACCATACTCCAACATATACTTCACATTTTAGTAATCGCTTGTTTGCAGAATGTACTTCATTTGTGCAATCTGTCCAGTGTCCACATCAACGGGAGAAACATGGCTTCTGTATAAAACCATAACCTAAATGTTTCTATTTGCTTTCCTTTGACACAGAAAACCTGAGGTCCCCTTTTGTCTCTTGCCTTCTAATTTAAGTAGTTGATCTCTTCCATTGGTTAGGCTGGGCTGCTCCCTTGCTATTATTCATAGATGGTTAATTCCAAAAGGACATGGATTTACCCCTAATACTATATTCTGTGCTTCATTATGACTTACGAGTATTAGCAACATAATAAAGATTTCTTGTATGGTATGTATTATAGGGCTTGCTCTATTGCAGAAGCACGGGAATTCGCCTGATCTGCAAACTGACCTTGTGGAGGCACCTCATAGCCTTATGCAAGAAGCTACTGTTCTTCATCCATTTGCTGAAGCGTGTTATACGGTTAGACACTATCTAATTGGGACATATTTCTTTCGCCTGCCTGCCTTGTATGATTACATGGTACAGTTCTTTATTGCAGGGGCCACTTCTTGATGTTGGAAGAAACCCCATTTTATTTCCATGTGCATGGGTTTATAGACAAGGGGTTTTAACTCCATGGACACGCAGAAGGTAAACCATGTCTTCTCAGTTGTCTTTTCAGTCTCAAATCTCCCGTGTTTTCTATTATTACTTTGTGATCTTATAGGACAGTTCAGCTGGAAGCCTTGTGTTCTGAAGGGAAAAAAATGACTTAGTGAATTAAGCTAAATTTGATCATTATTCTCTTTAATCTTCATCAGTCTGAAGTAGAAAAATCTTGTTGCACACTTGTGCTTTCAATCTAAAACCATTTTGTATGCACATCTTTATGATTGCTGATCTGTGGTATTTCCCCCTTTTCCATTGGAAAAGTAGAACAGTTTATGCTTACATAACAGTTACTGCACACCAATTTTTGTTCAGGCGCCCTGCACTTGATGGTGATAACTGGTGGCGAGGTCATGCTGCAGCTTTCCTTAGTTTTGTTAATATAGCACCTACTGCACTTGTTCGAGGCCGCGTTTGTCAGGTAATTGCATATTTTTCGGTAACAATTACTCCCTCCGTTCCTAAATATAAGATATTTTAGCCTTTTTCCACATTTACATATATCTACATGTATCTAGACAACTTTTAGTGTATATGTCCACTCATATAGTCCGTATCTAGTCAACATGTACAATAGCTAGAACATCTTATATTTAGGAACAGAGGGAGTAGATTAATTAATGTCCACAAAAATGGGACGATGTAATTATTTCAACCATTTACGAATAGCATTGTAAGTGGCATTTGTACATGTTTTAAGTTTCTTTGCTGACACCTCCTCATCTTATGCTCATTTTAGCTGACCCTCAGACCCCAGTTTCTGTATTCTGCTTATGCCTAGTGATTGTTTTTTCGTGAAGTTATTGGTAGGTTGGTTAAAGGAACTCTCACCCTCTTAGAGCACGCTAATTGTCTAATATACATCATATAGTTGCTGAGAACCTGAAATTCGTTTGGACAATCCATTAGGTGTGCCATTATGTGCTGAATGTCTCGCAGTACTGTACATGCATTCACTTGCTAGAAGCCTAGAATGCATTGACAAGTTAAAAAATGTGGTAGAGAAATAACATGTTGATATCTTTAAAAGAATCTGATGATCTCTTTAATACAACTATGCAGAGCAAGCGTGAAGCTGCTTACTTTGTTGTGGTCCTCCACGAGAAAAAGACTGTTCTTATTGGGGTGCGTGGGACAGAGACACCAGAGGATCTCATAACCGATGGATTATGCAGAGAATGTTCTTTCACTATGGAAGATTTGGGTGGATTAGTAAAGTAAGCCCATCTTAATAGCCAAATCTTCTGTCCTTTCCTAATTCTTGCTAGTTAATATTGTTCAAATTAACATGTTTACACTCGGACCACCTGCTGTGAGCCCTTTTCTAATAATTGAACTTAATGTTTTCCATATTGGCTGTGGGACACCGTTAGTTTGTGCCAGTTGTGTAGACTCACTGCAAAATATCAATTTGGCCAATACCATTACAAAACCCAGTTAACTTACGAGAACACACCATGGTCATCATTATATATCTTTCTTGGGTTTGGGTGGGGGAGTAAACATAACACGTGTGAGAGATCTACATTGCCTCTTGGTTAAAGGCATGTTCCAACCTATTTCTTCTTTGTTGGCTCATTTGTTTTTTCATTTTGCACGGTGGACCACATTTTTAGCAACAACAACAACAACAAAGCCTTTCAGTCCCAAACAAGTTAGGGTAGGCTAGAGTTGAAACTCATAAGATCTCAAAGCCAAGTCATGGTGGACCACATTTTTAGCAATGTGAACAAATCTGCATAGCATTTTTTTTGTGATGTTTGAACTTGTTAGGTTGTGGCTTCGTTGAACTTGTAATGCTGAGCTGTGATAGCCTTACAACATGGAAGAATAGTTGAATTAAAAACTGTGAAATAGATGAGTTAAAAATGGCTAAACTTGGTGCATGGTGCAAAAAGAAAGAAAGAAAGGGCCCAGTCAACCATATACACAGCAAAGGAAAAGTAGTTGGACTATATCCTGAACCAAAGTGCAACTTAAGTTTTTCACACGCGCGCTCTTTCCTCTTAGCTCAAGAAATACTGTTTCAGTGATGGCTGTGTTCTGGCAAAAAATACCCGGGTTTTGAAATGGTACTGGGAAAATTAACATTTTCATAGTTGTTTCAGCAATTGACACAAAATAATGGTGTCCCATAGCCAAATTTTAGCTATTGTTCGTGGACTCACCTTTGGAAATTGCCTGCCCACAGCACAGTTTAGTTTCTGAATTTTCACAACGTAAAAAATGGTCCAAGAACTTTAGTTTTGTTGATTTTTTAGCATTAGTTTTGTTGATTTTGATCCTTGAACTCCTTTTCGTCCCATACAAATTCTTGATCTAATTTTATAGTTAGTTTGTCTTACTTTTACCATCATTATCAATTTCCCAGCTATTGCATAGTTAGTTGTTTTGCACAGTTAAAAAAAAAAAAGGATATTGTAGTGCTTCGGGTTGCTGGATTATTAGTGTTTGGGGTAAAATATTATTATTATATCCGTGAAATTTTGGTGCAAAGGCTCATGTGAAAGTATGTTTCGAACATTTATCCATAAGACCATAACCATAACAAGTGTTGTTTGTACGCTCTGTCTTGTTGTAAGGAAAATCGGATAACTAGAATTAGTGTCAAGTGCTTTTTAAGTAGAGAAACTGTTAGAGGGATGAAAATGCGTGAACCCGTAAGTTGAGGGGCGAATTTAGAGGTTAGATACAATTTGAGTGGACTATCCTTGACTGTGCTATCCGGTATCCACCCGTTCTTTCTTACACTATGCTTCATCTATCTTCAGTAGTGAACAATTACCGGTAACTACGAGGGATAGAGTTATTTCTACATTTCCACACTATGGACACGGTGGAATTGTAGAGGCTGCTCGGGAGCTTTTCATGCAACTCAACGACTGCACAGGAGGTTTGTTTTTTCACACACGTTGTTATAGTTCGGTTTAGTTCAGCAATTCAAGTTCTTGTATCTGAAATGTTATCATGCTTACATCCTCTTTCTGTAAACACCTTATAAGCTTGTATACTGCATGTTTCACTATATTTAACTGTATTAACTGTGGGTTCAGTGCTAGTATAAAAATGCATGTCACTCTCTTTGAAACTCTCTCATCCAATTATCACATAAATGGCAAGGGATAATTAAGTACTCCTACTGCTTATTGTTTTTTATTCTTCATCATTTATTTAATTTGGTTTACAACATAAGCATACTGCTCAATTGCTCATTGTGTTTGATTTTGTTTTTAGTAAACTATCACGTGGGATTGGAAGGTTAGATGCAATATATGATTGTATTTTTATCGATTTCTACGTGATAAAAATATTTATAGTAACTAACCTGTTCTCTCTTACCGTAACGGCAACTCAGAAAACACGTCCTCCAGAAAACTTGGTTTTCTTTCGACGCTGGTTCAGGAGGGCAGTGAGTGTCATGGATATAAAATTCGTCTTGTTGGACATTCTTTAGGAGGCGCTGTTGCTACAGTCCTTGGAATGATGGTAAAACATGTACTTTCACTGTATTTTGTATTTTTGTTTCTAACTTCACCGTTCACCTGCAGTCTGGTTACGGCTGCAGGCATCATATGAATCAACCCTTCCACCCCTCTGCCCCCATGTTTTTACTTCATGATTTATGCATTATGCGATGAGCTATTCATTCCACAAGCTTTATATGCATAAAAATCTGTCAGCAGCTCATATTGTTTTTAGTTGTTGTTTTCTGCTTTTTCTTCATGACTTGTTCAATCACTGCATGTGGATGCTGATTAGTGTTATCAGGAGTATTTAATACTCATGCCTCATCAAAGCTTAACTTGTTCTTGGCCAGCTTTTTGGAAGATATCCAGACGTGCATGTGTATGCTTATGGTCCACTTCCTTGTGTGGACTCGGTAATAGCTGAAGCATGTTCGCCCTTTGTTACCACGTAAGAATAAACTGAGAGCTGCTTAAAGCCTTCTTTACCAATGAAACTTTCTTTCTTGGTGTAATGTCCTCTTAACAAGGTTTATTAACTTCTGAGTTTTTTGACTGAAATTTTCTCTTCCGTACCACAGCATTATAAACAACGACGAATTTTCTTCTCGCCTTTCAATCAACTCAATCCTCAGGCTGCGATCTGCTGCAATAAATGCTCTTTCAGACAACTCTCCTGCTGATACAGCAATGATACAAAAACTTGCTCGCAGAATATTGAATGTGAACAAGTATCAGGATAATGCTCCTGCTGGTGGCATTATCGAGGACTATATTGGCAATCAAAATAGGACAGAAACTAGCCGTGCATCTGAAGGAAATTACCTTACCTTTTCTTTTGTTTCTTTGGATGAACATAAGAGAATTTAACCACTTGAATCAATCTTAGTTTTGTCACAGATTTTGCAATGCTCATTTAGCTTTTCGTCAATTGTCTTTATGAATTTCCCTTTTCCTGTTATAGGGAGGGCAGTACCTAATGAAAAACGGTCGCCACACCAGGGCACATTATGCAATAGTAAACCAGATCTCCATGATTTGCAAAATGGCTTTGGTGGGTACGGTGGATCCAATTCATCCATAGATGAGCAAAGAAGCTATCGAAGCCTACAGATTGATCAGGATGTCCAGCCGATTCCAATTGATGGGCATGATTCTGGTTTGGAAGAGCATCAGACATCTAATAGGGAACTACTGGTGAACACTCAGGAGATGTTTCTTCCAGGCTTAATTGTTCACGTGGTGCGGAACAGAAGAAGCCTCTTCCCTCTTTGGAAATGCTGGAACTTGCAGGATGCTGAACCACCATATAAAGCTGTTTTGGCGAAAAGAGAGAACTTCAGGGATATCGCTGTTACTCCTTCAATGTTCATGGATCACTTGCCGTGGAGGTAAATGTTCAAATTATTTAACTAACTACAACTAATACTTACAATACAGGAAATTGGTAGTGTCATATTGCCATTAACCCCTTGTAGTGATACCTGATACAATAACACATATGTTTTGTAACTAGCACTAGGATGTCAGAACATTACATCGATAACTTAAAAACATCATTGAAAGGAGCGCGGCGTTTTGGAGGCCGGGCTACATGTAGGATGTAGCGCGGTTTCCAAAAAAATTGAATTCACATTTTTGTGTTTCAAAAAATTCGAAAAAAAAGCATAGATGTAGATAAAGTCGAGATCTATCACTGTGTAAATTTTGAAGTCAAAATTCGTATTATTCTGGGCTACGTAATAATGACAAATCTGGCAAGATTTCAATTATTTTAGAATGTACTATTTACCCATCCAGGTCTGAACATTTGTCTTTTTTGTCTAGGCCAAAATACAAAGAATTTTAGCTTGAAATTTTATATAGTAGTAGATCTCGATATTATTTACACGGCGAACTTTTTGAAACCAAAAAATACAGATTCAATTTTTGTTTGGAGAACTGAGCTAAACTTTAAGCATTGAAACACAAAGAGAAGGACACAACTCTTTAAATATATCATCGAATAAGTTATGAGGTCGCATTACTCTTTCGTGTCAAATATGCATCACAGTTAGACATGCATGTTTGTCTGCGTAACACTATTACCTCGGCCCTTAGTACCTACTTACCAGCTTACATCGAGTTCCGCTAGCATGTAACATTCATGTGTTTGCTATGTCTGGGCTGGCCTTGAGCGAATATAGATGGAGGGTATAAAGTCACTGCTCTCTCATGTCAAATGTGCTTATGTTTGAATACCAGATACATGCATTGCTAGGCTCAGGGACAGAGCTAGCAGGGGGCGAGCTGGGACCATGGCTCCCCCCCATGCTACGGGTACAAAATTCCTGGCCCCGTACCTGGCTAAGCTACCTCATAGGATTGTTTCTGCAAGATCCAATAGGCTGTTTTCTAGACTAGAAGCAATTAGTTTAGCAACTGTTGACAATTGAAGTGTGCAGCTTTGCTTATGGCACACATAACCTTTTTCTTTAGCTGCATTTAAAGATTGCAAGCTCAGTTGCATTTAAACTGCTTTATTCGCCTACAGTTATGCTAACAGCTTATGCTTTTGTAATTTTAGGTGTCAGTATGCTCTGCAGAGAACTGTGGAATGCCAAACATCAAAGAGTTCAGCTGATTGTGATTCACCTGTACAACATTTGGTCTGACCTGGGCAAAATTGTCCACCAATGCTTCAAGACACTGAAGGAGCAAATCGTCCCATGCTGCGAACATGTTTATGCAACTTGTGGCAATTTGTGTATACAATAGAGATCTCTTAGGCGATGACCCATGCTCTAAGTTCTACCGAGCGGCGACACACTGACAGAGTGCCTAGGCAGGCACCAACTGGGTCGTATATCTATCTGGCTGAAAGGAAATCTGATGACATCATCCGCAACAATATAGCAATATCGACAATATCTTGTGGTGTCTATGTATCTACTTACCCTGGCAGTGTCCTCTGCATTGATCGTCGGTGCAGCCATACCATACCCCCTGCTAGTACCGGATTGTTCCCATTCATTATTCTGCAGCAGTGGCTGCTTGTTCATAACCATTTTTTTCCCCGATTCATGGCAAGTCAACAAGATGTACATATTTACAGAGCAGAGTTAGTTAGAGTTACCGAGTAGCAGGTGACAATCGGCGTGTAAATACATAACCTAGAGGTTAATGGGATTTGTTTCTTCTACTGCTATGTTCCATCACTTCTGTCTGCATTTGCGGTTACTTATACCGAGATACTAATGAGGAACTACTCTGTCGGTATTCTGTTTCCAGTGCGAATAAGGGTGTTGTTCCTTCTACACTCCTACTATTAAATACTATACGTACTCACAATGCTAGCTGTTCTATGTATTCCTTGAAAATGCTTATACTCAGTGATCATAATCAGTGGTAATACAGTCACCACTGGTAGAAAATAGGCCTATAGTCCCGGTTCGCCAGGGCCAGTAGTCCCGGCCGCGCAACCGGGACTAGCTATGCGCGACTAAAGACCCCCCCTATAGTCGCGCCGCTTACGAACCGGGACTAAAGACCCGTCCACGTGGGCGCCAGGAGTCCGTCGCGGCGGAGGACCTTTAGTCCCGGTTCTTGTGGCTAACCGGGACTGAAAACCTCCTGCGCAGGTTTAGGGTTTTAGTCCCCCCTAAATCTGGTTTCTTTTTTATTTGTTTTGTTTTATTTCTTTTATATTTTATTTTGTGTTTTATTTTAATTTTGATGAAGTTTCAGTACATATATATATATATATATTTTACGCTACTATATACATGCACATATATATATATATATATATATAGACACCCTATTTGGCACCCTGGGTGCAGAAAACTTATTTTGCACCCACAATTAGTTTTATGTTCCCAAGTCAAAAAATTATGTTATGTATGTAACTATTTACGTTCATGTTTGATCCATAAGAGAATACTCGGCATAAATACGAAAAAAATATGAGTCATACCAACATAAAAGTCATAAAAACAACATAAAAATGTGTATTATTTCATTTTTTTTGTACCGTCACGTAAATAAAAATTTTATGTCATGTATATATTTTCTTACGTTCTATTCGACATAAGGAACACGACAAAATTTACGTGACGTAAAAATCCTATACGGTTCAAAAGATACAGGGTGGGTGTAGAATAAGTATTCTGCACCCTGGGTGTCAAATAGCGCGACCCTATATATATATATATATATATATATATATATATATATATGAAATTTCAAACAAGAAGAATTCAATATAGAAATATATAATATATATTCAATCTTGGGTGACCATATACAACTTCGAACAAGTTTCTATATACACAATTAAGATAGATGAGCATACACAACTTCGAACAAGCTTCAATCTCGGAGATGCATATAAGCATCATCGTCGGTGGACGCATGGTGTTCTCCTTTGGAATCGACGACATGCCTAAGGAAAAATCCTGCTATTTCCTCTTGAATTGGTCGGAAGCGAGCTTCTGGAGTAAGCGCCCTCCGCAAGTTATTGAGACTCCTCCGCGTGCTCTCGTCCTTCTTCCTCTCAGAGACTTCTTTCCGTATGTTCTCACAAGCATAGTATCCACATAGACCGGTCCCCGGTGGCTGCTTATCCACACCACGAACCACATTTTTAAATTCTAGCTGATGTTTGAATCCACCGACATGTTCATGTGAGAACCGTCTCCAAACTCTACAGTGCAAATAAAATTAAATGAACAAGGGAGTTATTAGCTACTGCATATTAGGAAATGAACAAAAGAGACCGATCGATATAGAACGGAAATGATTGAAAATAATTACCTTTGCATCATTTTTCTCATGTCGATCCAAAGATTTGTATCTGAATTCATAGAGTCCATGATAAAAACTGTGGAGCTCTGAAGTTCAATTTTTAGCAGAATCCAGTGGAACCTGCGGACACGTTACATGGGCACAGGCATAACTTATCGATTAGACATACCATGCATGGAGTAAACAAAAGAGAATGGGCACAAGAGAGAAACATTCACCCAAAATGGTAAGGAAATAGAATATGACTTTTGAGTTCATACTTTTTAAGAAAATTGTACAAGTCTTTCTTCACGTCTTTGGGGTGATTTTCTAACATAGTTCCATTAATGATTTGTGGGTCAATGAACCCAACATCATGGATGAGTCTTATTTTGCATTCCCAAATCTTCAATCTGCATAATAGCGTACGCAACAATATAGTTAGACGCAACTGGTACAGTGTAGGCAATGAAGAACGAGATGAGGTAGAAATAAATCACTTACAGAACGTAGCAACTCAGGATAGATTTGTCGAGCTCGCGCAGATTGAACAGCTGGAACAATTCACTCATCTCAACTGGTACAGTGTACTTTTTGGTGTGATGCTCCTCTGTAACATCCACATACACAAAGTCTCTGTCGGACCATGATATGAAATGTTTGTACCAACGTAGCAGACTTTGCATTAGTGGTGGTAGATCCTTTTCCTGCGTAGGCTCGACGAGAGACCCTTTCTTCTCATATTGTAATGCTACCTCAGCCATTGGCGCATCGTCCAGGCCTAAAAAGGCACGAAGAGACATACTGGCCTCGGACGCATTTTTCATGGCAGTAGCTACAGTCAATCCCATTGCTGCCACAGCTTCTCTGACCTCGGGGTCCTGTTCCAGACCGGCTTTCACTATGAGCGGGGGGATCGATTGTTTACTCTGCATCCCGAGCTGGTCAACTTGTTTCCCGCTTTTTTTCATTTTTTTCTTTCTCCTCCGCCAATGCTTTTGCTTGCGTACGAAGTTCATTATCATAGTCTTTAGGCAAATTCTTCTCGGCTTGGGACGGTGTCGACAAAAAACCCGTAGCCCACTTGTCTATTATCGGAGGGTATACTTCCTTGGTCTTAGGCTCCTTTCGCGCCCGGGCCTTCCATTTCTCAAGGTCAGCCTTCGCGGCCAATTTGGTTTCATCATCACTAAGTTCCCAAGGCCTTGGGGGGATAGGCTTCAGTGATGGCTCCGGTACTCGTGTGGTCTTAGGTACATAAGCCTCCGGGTTAATAGTCCAAGAGCAGGTTCCCTTGCTGTCCGCCCGCTTCTGTTTCTTCGCCGGAGGAGGAATGGGGGGCGACGGCTGCTGCTTATCCTCCGGAGGAGGAATGGGAGGCGACGGCTGCTGCTTATCCGCCGGAGGAGGAATAGGGGGCGACGGCTGCTGCTTATCCGCCGGAGATTGTGGATCGGGGGACAGCGTCGAATGGCGTGAAGGAGGCGTAGGTGAACCACCACTACCACCACCAGCACCTGCACCATCGGAGGGGGGTGGACTTGTTAGCCTTGGCGTCTCGCTTGGAAACACTATGTACTTCTTTTTCCATAGAATGAACTGGCGCTTGACATCTCCAAGTCTTCTCTCCCCTTCGGGTGTAGCTATGTCAATCTCCAGGTCCTCAAACACTTGGACTATGTCTTCCACCGTGACACGAGCATAGCCATATGGAATGGGGTTGTTGTGATGGAGTGCTCCAGGTGTATAGGGTAAAGCACTGCCTGTAGCTACCTTCATGGAAATGTTCCCCACGGGATAATGCAGATCACATTCTTTCATCTCCTTTACATCATCCACGGGGTAGTGAGGCTCCGGTGCACGACTCTCGATCATCGGTGCATTAGCACCTGCAGGCGGGGCCTCCGTGGAAGCCACGCTGCTTCTCCGCTGATGCTGGCTTCCGAGATCCGCTGCATGTTCTTCATGCGGCCCTGCAGCCGCCGCTGTTTCTTTCTCAAGTATTGCCGCCACGGTCTGCTTCAACTCGCTAACTTCCGTTGCAAGCTTCGACAGAAGATCTGCAACCCGGTCCGTATTTCTCTTACGGCTTCTGTAACAGTACGGGTCACCCTCCTGGGAAAACCCTACTTTCCACGGCAATCTGCCTTTGCCTCGTATATGTCCTCCGTGTTCAGGATTCCCGAGGGCATGGGTCAGTTGGTCTCTCTCTCTGTTGAACGTGATCCAGCCCTGTTGAGCTTTGGTCATTGCGTCAACAAGGTTTTTTGTGGGAGCAAACGTTTTCTGCCGATGAACACACGCCCCTGTCTCCGGGTCTAGCGATCCCCCATGCTCGTACCACCACATTTTGGCTCTTTCGTCCCATCCCTCTGTACCTAGAGGGATTCCTCTTGCCCTCAGGCCGTCCTCCATCGCCTGCCACTTAGGCGCCGAAACGCGGTATCCTCCTGGCCCCATAACATGATGGTACTGTTTCTTATCCGCGTTAGCCTTATTTTTTTTCGACATTTCCTTGAAATGCTCCGATTTCTTCCGCGTCACAAATTCTGGCCAATCATCTCTCATTTTCTCATGTTGTCCAGTGAAATTCAGAGTCTTGCCCTTGCTGACATATTCACGGAACAATTTTTTCTTGAAGTTCCGGAATGCTTCGGCCATCTTCTGAAAGGCGAACTCTTTGACTAGCCTCCTCCTCTGACGTCCACCCGGAACCTCTTCACCGAATTCATCTATTTTGTTGTATTCCGGAGGTAGAATAAAATGTACCATAAGCTTTCTGAACATCTCCTTTTTCGTTCTCTTGTGGACATAACTGAAACCAAGACGTGCTTTATTTGGCTCCTTCCATTCCTGGACGGTGATCGGGACGGTGTCTCTAAAAATGACTCCGCATTGGTTGATAAACTTTGTGGTGTGTTGTAGGGGCTTGCTGGTTTCACAGACTGATTCGATGGTATATGTTTCTCCATCTTTCATCGCCTTGGATTTGCCACGCGTTGTCGTACTCGATCCGGCCGAGGGCTAAAATAAGAAAGAGAGTCGCGCGCGTTGGTGCATATGTATTCACATTTCAGTAAGTTTGTATCACGAGAGGCTCAATGTATATATATATATATATACCTCGCCGGAGGTGGTTGTTCTTTGCAATTGGAGATCGTCGTTTGTCGACGGTTGACCTCCGTCATCAATGTCCATTCCTTCACCTCCTTGATCATCCACAATGTCCGTTGCTTCACCTCCTTGATCATCGACAATGTCCGTTCGTTCACGTTCTTGATCATCAAGATTCAGATAAGAAGAGATTACATCATGTTCTCTGGCTATGATATCTAATAGATAACCTTCAGCCTCCTGTTCCGTCAGGTCTCTATTGTCCGCCATATGTCACTCCTGCAGAGATGCATGTAGTAAAAATTAATTACGTATATAGGAGACTTAGCAAATATTGTCGTAGAAGGAGGGAAAACAGATTGCTAGGGTTTTGGGTGGAAGAACGATGACCACCGGAGGGGGAAAACCATACTTTAGAGGTGTGTCCAAGATTAGTTTCTCAAATTACTTGGAGAACCCCATAGCTAGGTTGCATTTGCTTTCCTGGTCATTTTGGTATATTACACTTAATATTCTGAATTTATTGAATTAAAACTTATTTTCATTATTTTAATGAATTTAATAAAAATTCAAATATGGTCTCATTTTGAACTTTTTCAAACATGATTGAAAATGATATAAACAGATAGCTTACATTTTTGTGAACATTTTGCATATTTTTCCATAATTTTTGGAATTATAAATTAAAACTTATTTAATTTAGAAGATTTAACTATTTTCTGAAATTACATATACAGTGGGCCCCACGTGTCATGATGACGTCATTAAAAAAAACTCGACAACACGTGGCCAGGTGATGTCATCATGACGTCAACCCTGGCGTCACACGGTGGCCGCGGTGGCAGATTCGGTCGCGGTGGCGATTCCGGTCACGGGGGAGGGAACGGAGACGACGGGGCTCTCGGGTCTCCGGCGAACGTGTCGATTCCGGCCACGGGGGAGGGAACGGAGACGACGGGGAGGAGGCAGGGACGAGGAGCGGCGGGAGGACGGTCACGGCGGGCACGGCCGAGGAGCAGCGACGGGAACGGACGACGGGGATGACGGGCGCAGGGGCGGCGGGCACCTACCGGAGATGACGGCGGCGCGTCCTCTGTGTCTCTGCGGGCGGAATCAGCGACGACGGCGCGGAGAAGACGACTGCGTGCGGCGCGGAGAAGACGAAGCGGTTGGTCCTTAGAAAAATTTCAGGGGCGGGAATATATAGGGCCAGCCTTTAGTCCCGGTTCGTGACAGCAACCGGGACTAAAGGTCCCCCGGGGTACCCTGCGCGGGCCTTTAGTCCCGGTTGGTGTCACGAACCGGGACTAAAGGTCCCCCTAGTCCCGGCTGGTGTCACGAACCGGGACTAAAGGTGCAATTTTCGCGGCGTTTTCGTTCCCGCGCAGAACGAGCCTTTAGTCTCGGTTCGTGACACGAACCGCGACTAAAGGTGGTTATTCAAATACATTTCCTTTCCCAAACTTAAAAATACAAATAATATATCAGAAAATTCAGAAAAATAAAACTAATTCTTTTTAAAATCTTAAAAATACAAATAATATATCAGAAAATTCAGAAAAATAAAACTAATCATAAAGATTATATAATAATAAAGATTCACACACATCTTGAATATATATATAGATAAAAAAGGCAGTACATAATGGCTAGAGTGGATCTAAACCTAAACGGAGAGCATAGATGCATGATCTGATATCTGCTAGTCATACTCCTGCCTAGGCCTATAGTACATGTACTCGTAGTCGTCGTAGTCGCCGCCGCCGTCGTCGTCACTATCGTCTGACGGTGCTCTGCACTCCCTCGGAGGATCACGACTCCAGAACTGGGCCTGAGGGTAGCGCAGGCGGGGGATATCGCCGGCCCTGATGTAGTCCATGACGCTCTGTAGAGTCCGGCCGGACCACCATAGCCGACGACCGGCCTCGTGAAAGTTCCCAGGAGGCAGGCCGTCCTCCTCATACCTGGCGAGCGCCCTCTCACGCCGATTGATGAAGAAGACATCCCAAGTATGCTGGTTATCGGGATGCCAACTGGGATTCCTCCGCTGCTCCGGCATGAGCTCGTGATAGTAGTGGTTCGTGATGGCCGCCCGACGCGCCACACCTTGAGGAAGAGGAGGGACCGGCACTCCTCCGGCGCTCAGCATCCTACCGGCGGGAACGTTGTAGCCGCACGGGCAGGGGTAGTTCGAGGCGGAAAGTGCCTCCGCCTGGATGAATGTTAGAGTGGGTACGGTAGAATCCATGAGAGAGTGGTGAGTTTGTATGTGTTTATGCCAATGGTGTGGCAGTGCATACATATATATAGCGAGAAGAAAACATCCCTTTAGTCCCGGTTGGGGACACCAACCGGGACTAAATGGGTTACGGTTTCGTTTGGACCAATCAGATAGAATCACACGGATCGTGTGTTTCTTTAAAGCGCTTGTGAGTCGTTGGATCCGGGGTGTTTTTTTTTCGAGCTGTTGTGAGCCGTTCGGTCAGGGCTACGGTGTGTTTCTTTCGAACTGTTGTGAGCCGTTGGATGAGGTGGTTTCTTAACCGTTGGATCAAAATCCTAGCACAACACTTTGTGAGCCAGAGGACCCTATATATAGCCCACCTTCATACACCGGTCAGTTCATCGAGCAAATACAAAACATCCGGATTCGCCATCATACTTCATGCCGTGCATTTGGTATGCATATTGCACCCAGTAGCCACGGTGGGGCTGTATGATGGCGATACCGATTGTTTTGTTCTACATCCCCCTTTAAGGTTTGATACATCATATATTCAGTTTATCGAGCAAATACAAAACATCCGGATTCGCCATCATACGTCCTACCGTGCATTTAGTATGCATATTGCACCGAGTAGCCACGGTAGGGCTGTATGATGGTGATACCGATTGTTTTGTTCTACATCCCCCCTTTAACACATCCATCCATGCTTGGGTCAGTGTTCACTTTGAGCTCGGGTAGTAATGTGCAACTATTTGCTTGGTTGTGTTAGGGTGGCGCGTGGCGCGGGAGTTGTGACGCGTGGCCAGGAGGGCGCGGTATAAACTGTCGCGCCTCGAGCGCGTCTTCTCCTCTCCACGCACCGTCGCGCTTCCACCATGCCTCCGAGGAGGAACAGCACCACCGGCTTCCGCGGCGTCCGAGCACGGCAGAACGGAATGTTCAGCGTAGATATCCGCTGGGGGGACGACCGCATCCCCCTCGGCTCCTTTGCGACGGCAGCGGAGGCCGCCCGCGCCTGGGACGCGGCGGCCTGGCGCCTCAACCGCCCGCGGTCGCTGATGAACTTCAACGACTGCCACACCGTCTGGGAAGCGGAGGCCAGGGCGCCGAAGCCGCAGATCGTCACTGCCGCCGACCACCTCCACCTCCGTCACCGCGCGTTTCAGGGCCTAGTCGACGCCAGGGAAGAACGCGTCGTCCGCGAGTATTACCGGAACAACCCGGGGGAGGAGAGCGCCGACGAGGAGCTCTGGCAGACCCGCGCGGCTGAGCGGGCGGAGCGCCGCCTCGAACGCCACCTCGCGTTAGATGCCGCTCGGGAGGCGAGGACGAGGGCGCTGCAAGAGCTTCGTCGGGCCGACCGCGCCGGCGAAGTCTGGGCCTCCGACGATCCGAGGTGGGGGCCTATCTCGGACATACCATCATGCACCTCTGACGACGAGGAGGAGGTCACCGACGAGTTCGCCGACGACAATGACCCGGAGGAGGTCACCGACGAGTTCCCCGACGACAACGAGGAGGAGTAGTGTTCGTATGTTCTCTCTTTTTAATAAAAGAATTTGTATTCCGGCGACACTGCGGCGCGCTAGCGCGTCTGTTTTCTGTTTTTAATAAAAGTTATGAAATCAGATATTTTATCTCACAAGGTTTTGAGACATTTAAGTAACCTTCTGTTTTCCATGCTTTCCACTCGTTTTCTCAAATATTTTGCAAAGGAGTTAGTCTTAAACACATCAGAGATAATATAATTCACATGATCCATTCAAAAAAGTTTGGTACACAATAAATTATTACACATCAATTCTTCCCTTGTGTCCCCGCTTTCTTACGATTTGGCCGTATCCATGGAGCATCCTCATCATTTAACTTAATGCTTGGGTCAGTGTTGACTTTGAAGGGCGGAATTTCACCAAACATATTATAATCTTCTGACATGTCTGTCTTGTCCTCCACTCCCACGATGTTTCTTTTCCCTGAAAGAACAATGTGGCGCTTTGGATCATCGCATGATGTACTGATCATTTTCTTATCTTTCCGTTTCCTCGGTTTGCTACTCATGTCCTTCAAATAGAAAACCTGAGCGACATCTTTGGCTAGGACGAATGGTTCGTCAAGGTAACCAAGATTGTCGAAATCCACCATTGTCATTCCGTATTGCTCGTCCACCTTTACCCCACCTCCTGTTAGCTTGAACCATTTGCACCGGAACAAAGGGACCTTAAAGGAGGGTCCATAGTCAAGTTCCCATATCTCCTCTATGTAACCATAATATGTGACCTTTTGCCCAATCTCGGTTGCTGCATCAAAGCGGACACCACTGTTTTGGTTGGTGCTCTTTTTATCTTGGGAGATCGTGTAAAATGTATTCCCATTAATCTCGTACCCTTGGTAAGTCGTTATAGTCGAAGATGGTGTCTTGGCCAACATGTACAGCTGATCTCCAACATCATTGTCATTCATTAAATGTTTTCGCAACCAACTGCCGAAAGTCTCCATGTGGGCCTTTCTAATCCATGATTCAGGCTTCCCCGGGTTGTCCGAGCGTAAAATATTCTTGTGTTGCTCGAAGTACGGAGCCACCAAGCTCGAATTTTGCAGAACTGTGTGGTGTGATTCAGTCATAGAATGACCGTCCATACATATCGTTGATTTCCTTCCGATCGTGCCTTTTCCACTTAGTCTCCCCTCGTGCCGCGATTGAAGGAATACCAATCGGTTTAAGGTCAGGAACATAGTCAATGCAGAACTCAATTACCTCCTCATTTCCATAGCCCTTTACGATGCTTCCTTCTGGCCTAGCACGGTTACGAACATATCTCTTTAATACTCCCATAAACCTCTCGAAGGGGAACATATTGTGTAGAAATACAGGACCGAGAATGGAAATCTCTTCGACTAGGTGGACCAGGAGGTGCGTCATGATATTGCAGAAGGATGGTGGAAACACCAACTCGAAACTGACAAGACATTGGACCACATTGTTCTGTAACCGTGGTAGATCTTCTGGACTGATTACCTTCTGAGAGATTGCATTGAGGAATGCACATAGCTTCACAATGGCTACTCGAACATTTTCCAGTAGGAGCCCCCTCAAAGCAATCGGAAGCAATTGCTTCATAATCACGTGGCAGTCGTGAGACTTCAGGTTTTGGAACTTTTTGTCCGCCATGTTTATTATTCCCTTTATATTCGACGAGAAGCCAGACGGGACCTTCATACTGCTCAGGCATTCAAAAAAAATGACCTTCTCTTCTTTGGTAAGAGCGTAGCTGGCACGACCTTGAAACCATTCCGGATGCCGGTCATCTGGGTCTTTCAAAAGTTGCTGGTCCTGCCGTGCTTCCTTTGTATCATTTGTCTTCCCATACACGCCCAAGAAGCTTAGCAGGTTCACGCAAATATTCTTCGTAACATGCATCACGTCGATTGCAGAGCGGACATCTAGGACTTTCCAATACTGTAGCTCCCAAAATATCGATTTCTTTTTCCACATGGGTACGTGCCCGTCAACTCCCAGCGGAACTGATTGCCCGCCAGGACCCTTTCCAAAGATGACTTTCAAATCCTTGACCATATCAAATATCTCAGCTCCAGTACGTTCCGCAGGCTTCGGCCGGTGATCTGCCTTGCCGTTGAAATGCTTGCCTTTCTTTCTTACGTTATGATTTCGGGGAAGAAATCGACGATGACCCAGGTACACGTTCTTCCTACAATTATCCAAAAATACACTTTCAATCTCATGTAAGCAGTGCGTGCATGCTTTGTATCCCTTATTTGACTGTCCCGAAAGGTTACTGAGAGCAGGTCAATCGTTGATGGTTACAAAAAGCAACGCTCGTAGGTTAAATTCCTCTTCTTTAAGCTCATCCCACACAGGTACACCAGGTCTGCCCCACAACTGTAAAAGTTCATCAACTAATGGCCTTAGGTACACATCGATGTCGTTGCCGGGTTGCTTCGGACCTTGGATGAGCACTGGCATCATAATGAACTTCCGCTTCATGCACAACCAAGGAGGAAGGTTGTAGATGCATAGAGTCACGGGCCAGGTGCTATGGCTGGAGCTCTGCTCGCCAAAAGGATTCATGCCATCAGTACTTAGACCAAATCTTATGTTCCTTGCGTCAGCTGCAAAATCTTTGAACTCTCTGTCGATCTTTCTCCATTGCATTCCATCAGCGGGGTGTCTCAACTCCCCGTCGGACTTACGGTCCTCTTTGTGCCATCGCAACAACTTGGCATGCTCTTTGTTCCTGAACAGGCGTTTCAGCCGAGGTATTATAGGAGCATACCACATCACCTTGGCGGGAACCCTCTTCCTGGGTTTCTCGTCCTCAACATCGTCACCAGGGTCATCGCCTCTGATCTTATAACGCAATGCAGTGCATACAGGACATTCATCCAAATTCTCGTATGCACCGCGGTAGAGGATGCAGTCGTTAATGCATGTATGTATCTTCAGAACCTCTAAACCTAGAGGGCAGACAACCTTCTTTGCTTCGTACGTACTGGCGGGCAACTCGTTATTCTTCGGAAACATATTCTTCAACATTTTCAGCAAATTTTCAAAGGATGAGTCAGCTACACCTTTCCGTGCCTTCCATTTCAGCAAATCCAGTGTGCAAGCCAGCTTTTTCAGACTATTGTCGCATCCTGGGTACAGCGACTTTGTGTGATCCTCTAACATGCGATCCAAATTCTCCCTCTCCTTGTCAGTTTCGCAGCGTCTCCGTGCATCAGCAATGGTCCGACCAAGATCATCAGCGGGCTCATCATGTGCCTCTTCTTCACCTTCACCAAACCCTTCCCCACATTCAGCATCATCCTCCATGAAAGTATCACCGAAAGCGGCATGATAGTTGAAATCGATATCATCCTCTTCTTCATCTTCTTCCATTCTAACCCCTTTTTCTCCATGCTTGGTCCAACAATTATAGCTTCGCATGAAACCGTGCCGAAGCAGATGCATGTGAACGACTTTTGAGGAGGAGTGACCCTTCTCATTCTTACATTCAGCACATGGACTAATAATAAAACCTCGCTGCTTGTTCGCATTTGCCACTACGAGGAAATCTTTCAAACCCGTAGTGAACTCGCCGGAGAGTCGGTTACCGTACATCCATTGCCGATTCATCTGCATTATTATTATATAAAGTATATAATTAATTAACCATCATGCATTTGTTAAACTAACTAGCTGGAAATAATACAAATCGGGAAAGGTTCAAGTTGCTAACCGCGATCGCGGAGGTAAAATAAATGAAAACCCACCATATCATGTGTGTTTCATGCTCTCGGGTATTTCATCAAACACCTTGTGTGCATAGGAGGAACAAAAAGCAAACCCACCACCCCTTGTGAATATTGTGAGTAGAAGTGACACCAAATGTGGCTAAGTGCAGCCACCTGAGCCCTATATATAGGGATGGGCCTTTAGTCCCAGTTCACCTGGACAACCGCGACTAAAGGCCTTGGGGACCTATTAGTCCCGGTTGGCCTGGCCAACCGGGACTAAAGCCACTCCCGTCCGCCAGCTGTGGACCGAGCGCGCTGGACCCAGACTGTTGGTCGCGGGTCTTGTCGTGGGATAATCACGGCAGACGTTACCAGGGGTAACTTGTCTTGGGGCGAATCGACTCGAGTGTTTGGGAGAGGGTTTAGCTCAAAGGAAACCATGATGATATGCGATCCGGTAGCCGGCAATCAAGTCGCCGAGTCTACGATCTGAATGTATTAGCTCGATACTGGTATTACAATGGATACTCGAAATCTCTCGATCTAGCGATCAGGTTCTTGCTCACGTAAAAGCTTGTCTAACCCTAACCTAGGGGGCCGGCTTATATAACATCCGGACCCCCTGGCTTACTCTCCAAGGCGCACTCTAAATCCTACCCGGACACTGCTTACAAACCCTAAACTTCCATACCGGAACCCACAATCCGGGTTACGAGGCCTATGCTCCTAGGCCTTCTAGAAGCTCCTTTATCTTAAGCCGGGTCTTGCGCAGCGTCCTTTGGGCCGAGTTACTCCTTTGCGTTAGCCTACCGGGTTATCATCCCTCCATCAGTAGTCCCCAGAATAGCTTGGGCTTCACGGGATCCTCCTTGAAGCGCACGCTATTCCCTGCAAAAATAACAAACATACAAGTTCATAGAGGCCGGATTAGATTGCTTCGATAAAAAGCTAGGCCTAACTCCATGGTGGCCATATAGTAACCCGGCTTTCTCTAAGTCCATTGTTTACTTTTCCGGGTCAATGCCCCGATGAGAATGTCAAAGATCCGGCTTACTTCACTTGATAATTGACCCTAATATCGCGGAAAGATTTCCTTCTTGTCCGGATATCGCTCTCGGGCACTTAACGCATATCCCCAAAATCTCGGACGGGTATCCCTTATCCCGTAAATTTAGGTTCCCGCCCGTTGGCCTAGGTTTTCCCACCTGTGCCTATAAATAGGTACCCTAGGGGGTAAGCTAACCCCAACGGTCATTCCTCCCATTTTCTTCCTCCTTACCAGCGCTCTCTCACTCGCGCTTGCGCAACACCTCCACGGAGACCTCGAGCTCACCGCCGGAGCAAAGCCGCCGTCGGTTGCGTCCGTCCACGATCCGCTCCGTGCCGCCACCAAGCTCCGCCGCCGCGCCCCCGATCTGTCCGCCGGGAGTCGCACGCGGGCACCACGACTGCGCCATCTGTCGTCGTCGCATCCTCCTTCAATCCGCGCCGGTAAGGTTCCTACTCCCCCTGATTTAATGGGTAATTTCTCCGTTTCGACCTAGATTGGATCTTGGTCTTCCGCGAGCCATTTCCCGTTCCGCGCCGGATTAAGTCGCATAGTTCCACGCTAGCTCGTCCAATAGCTTGATAGATGGTCACACATCACTCCCCTATCACTGTTAATCATCAATTTCTCCGCAGAATCGTCCGTAAATTTTCCAATCTAGATTCATTTCGCCCAAATTTTCCGCGGCTGTCATTGATACCCGGGAAATCCACCTCTTCCGGTTCTTTTACCTGCACTAGACACATGAGCAATCAACCTTCTTCCACAAATGCTTGCTAATACGTAAGTACCCCATAGTTTCTGTACTGATACTCGATACCCGGACAATTCGTAGTTCTCATACTGTTTATCGATACTCGGAGAGTCCATGATTTCCGAGTCTTATGCTTTGTGCCCCTTTGTCTTGTGCTTTTGCAGACTGAACCGATGGCGCCCAAGACCAAAGGGAAGCAGACGGCCAAGCCAAGGATGACCCAATCAATATCCGCCAACTGGGCGCGATCTTCTGTGACGAAGGCCAAGCTGGAGGAGCTGGCCGAGTTGGGCGTCCTGCCCCCTCAAAAGGAGATCCACTGGAGGGTGCCGGGTGACGAGACCCGGCCTTCCCCTAACCCGGACGAGGTAATTTGCTTTGTCGAACACGTGATCCGGGGGTTTCGCCCCCGGGTCACTCTTTCTTTCGCGAAGTCCTCCGCCACTATGGCCTCCGGGTGTTCGACATAGGGCCTAACTCTATGTTGAACATAACCCATTTCATTGTCCTCTGCGAGTCTTATCTGTGCATCCCGCCAAATCTGGCTCTTTTCATTGAACTCTTCCAATGCAAACCGTGCCGCGAAAGCGGTGACGGGGCGCTTTTAGCTTGCGGCGGGGTCTCTATCCAGCGCCACAAGAACTCCCCCATGCCGACTCTCACTCTCAATTCCCATGTCAAGCATTGGCAACTTTCTTTTTTCTACTGCCGAGATACCTCCCCACCGGCGAGAGGAAGTTGCCGGGTTACTCGGAAGGTCTCTTGGATCTCTCCGACACCTTCAACGCTTTCCCCTCTGAGTCGGATAGGGAAGCAATACAGCCCCTCCTCTCAAAAATAGCCGTCCTTTCTGCCCAAGGTCTCCTTGGGCTCAACTTGGTCAAGACATGGGTGGATTTCCGGATCCAGCCCAACTCCATCCGCACCAAGCTGATGTGCGATTACTCGGGGCACATCACGGACGTGCTCCGATATTCCTCTAAAAATTATCCAGCTGGGGATACCAACAAGACCATCAAGATTTTCTTGACGGAAAAGTTGGAGGTGATCAAGAACATCGCCGGGTTAGCGCCGTTTACCCGGGACAACCCGGCTCCAGCGGTAAAACCCGATACTTAAACACTTATCCTTACACTTTGACTCGATACAATTACTAACTCTCATTCTTATGCTTTTATCTCAGGCCGACAACGTCTTTTGGAATGTTGAGACCTCCCCTTCTTACGGAGACCCGGAAGAGGACGAGGAGCCGGCTGATAATGATGAAGGTGTTCATCCGGGTCTTCTGTCAGCTTCACTTGCATCATTTTGCTCACACGTCTAACTTTTTCCGACTATACATACTCGGCTTACAGGATTGGAGGACAAGGACGAGGAGGACCCGGAGGCCACCGAGTCCGATAAAATCGAATCCGAACAAGAAGTAACGGTCGGGAACAAGAGGAAGACCAGAGGGGTGGTATACAAGGTTCCCTTCTCCTTTATGTCCTCCGAACCCTATTCCTTTGATAACATGCGTAAACTTAACCAACAATTGTCCAAATCATCACACTTGAAGGAATCTCTTCCGGCCAAGCGCAGGGTGACCCGGAGTTCCCCGGGTGACGATCCCCTCAACCCGGGCATCTCCACCTCACCAGTCCGCCGTGCCGGTACTCCTCCACCTCACCCTTCCAACTCTCCTCGACGTCACCCCTCCCCCAACCATCCACTGGCCGGGCAGTTCCGGGTTCCGCTATCGGTTCCCGCGACAGCTTCATCCGCTTCCAGCAGCGAGCTCCCACCAGATTACGCTCTGAACACCGGGTGAGTCTTTGCTATATGATATCCTTGTATACTTGATAATTTTCATCCATTGTCGTTAACTATTTCTCTCTTTTTTCCTTAGCGCCCAAGTCACACTTAGTGACCCGGAGAACATGGAGACAGATAACCGGGAGACGGAGGGGCCGACTGATGATATGGACGCCGCGACTGGCGATGATGTTAAAGATAACCAGGAACAAGGCCCCTTGGGTGACCCGGCTCGCCGGGAAGCCGGGTCTCCGAAGCCATCTGAAGAGGCTGAGGACGAGTTGGTTGAGATCCTGGAAACAAAGACGGGTTCTCCAAACCCGGACACCTAGACAGTCCGGGTCTCGACCCCAAAGTCGGGGAAAGTTCACCCGCCAGGCGATCAAGCTGCCGGCTCTTCTGGTGTCAGGCCCGAAGACATGACGTTCTCCCAGATGCTTGATGCCCTGCACACCTTGAGGGCCGATGAAGAAAATATCTTAGAAGCTTTGATAGCTAAACATGAGGTAAACCCGAATAATATTGCCTGTGTCCTTATCTAGTCCCCAAGTTCCGAGTGAATTTATTGATAATTTGCTTGGAACTTCGTAGTATATCCGACTAATCCTTCCTTGTGTCTCCACTCAGGCGTTCGTGGCCCAATCCAAGAAAAAATTGGCGAAGGCCACCAAGCTCGTCGAGAAGGAGGCGGCTCTGCGTGAGTCGGCTGAAGCTGAAGCTAGGAGGAGTGGGAAGATCACGAGGAAGTATAGGAGGAGGGCTCATGCAGCAGAAGATGAGCTGATAAAGCTTTCTGTTCAAATTGCCGATACGTATCGTGCTTTGGCTGGTACGATTGCTAACTTGATAATCATGATCGGGATTCTCATTCTGATAAATAGTCGGATTTCCTTACTTGTTGTTTTTTGCTACTTTCTGCAGGTCCGGATGAAGTAATCCCGGACGAAGATGACATTGCCAAGTTGAAGACCATCAAGAGCACTATCCGACAGCTGTGCGCCGGAACCAAATGGATCCTTCAGGAGCTGAGGTGGCCGGGTTCCGGGCACGGCAACCTGAAGATGCTGCTGGACGCTTGCTCCACCGTCCCCGAGTGGATTAGGCACTGGAAACGATCGTCCTGCCGGGTTGGGGTAACCCGGGGTCTTGCGCTGGCCAAGGCGTATCTTCCCAAACTCGAGCCAGCCAAGCTTATAGGCGGGTTTCCTGAGTTTAACCACGACAGGTCCAAGTTCTCCGTGAAGAATTTCAAGGCCATCCAGAAGGAAGTCCGGCACCCAGCCAGCATAATTGCCGATGGTTTGGACCTTAGTGTCGTAATTCCAGCATATGATTCTGATGACAAGGCTATCAAGTCGGATCTTCCCAAGCCATACGACATGCTGGCCCGATGGAAGGCAGAGGCTGCCCAGTTGAGAGAGGAGGCCGCGAAGAAGAAAGCTGAGGCCGATTCTGCGCCTGCTACCTCCACGCCAATCGTCCCTCCTCCCGCACGGGCCGGCACTACTGCTGATCCGGGTGCTGCTGCTACCAAGAGTGCTGAAGAGCAAGTCAAGGGACAGGACCCGGCTGGCAAGGGCAAGGAGAAGATGGATGCCTCAGTCCAAGATGCCGAGTGATATTTGCTATCCACTGTCATCAGATACGTCATTCGGCCAATGGGCTTTTTAAACAATTATTTTTGATGGTGCGCCTGTGCACCTTTGATACTACTATTATGGTTTGTAATACATTTTGAAACTTAATAGCTTTCGTGGCCCTTTTGGCCTTTGGATGAATTTGATGTCTATCTGCTTTTGAGTTCGTTTATTCTTGATATTCCGACTTACTTTATGGTTCCTTTTGTGAGACTCGGTTTCCGGGTCTCGTGGGTTTTGACAGGTGGACTTTTCTCTAAGTCCCCAAGTCCCCAAGACTCGGATTTTTGGGTTTTTGAGCTTAATAGCTAGATAATTTGTTTCTTTTTTCAAAATCCCCAGTCCCCAAGGCCCGAACTTCCGAGTCTAGGGTATTAGGTCTTTCAAATAGAACAAATTGTCTTTGCTAAAGCCCAAAACCTAGAGCCGTTTCACATAGGTTTTGAAGTTATGCTTAATAAACTGTGAGTTTCCGGTTATTAACCCTGTACTCTGCATAACTTGTGGTTTAGATGACCCTTTTGACTCTCTTATACTGTAAGCCGGCTTTCGCGTGGATAATCATGTTGCTACATCTATACGAAGACAGGGTCAGGCAAGTCCCATTGGGCGTCATGACTGATTGTGATCATATGCGAGCAAATCATGCCACTTTAGTGCGAGTCACATCGAGCTTAAGTAAGAAAAGTCAAGAAAGTTTGGCTCCTTTGTCCGGTTATAAGCTTGCAGCCGTACTCGTTTGCGAGTAATCGGCCCTTATAACTCATAGGCATCATGGCCGGGTCTTTGAGTTTGTAACTGTGATATACGCAAGACCTAAATATACGCAAACTGCTAAAGAAGCTAATGTACTAAAAAACAGTAAACAATACTTACCTGGAAGAGAGATAAAAAGGCATAACAGAAATAAAAAATGATAAAGACACATGAAAAGGAAATAATATATTGCTTAACCATCTCTTTATTGATATGAGAAAAGTTAGGTCAGCAGGCCGCCTCATTAAAAACCTTCCAGTCCCCTTAGGTACCCTGGATAGGAAAAGAATGCGTCTGAAACCTGCTGTCTGTTACATCGTGCAATTCCACTTTGTGAATCTGGGGTATACTAAGTATAGTAGGGACGTAGCTGAGCCACGTTCCATGGTCTTTCTTTCTCTTGCATAGATGAAGTGGTATGAGCGGTGTCATTAACCGTAGCCGACTCTTCCCTTGCATCTATCAAGTAATATGATCCATTGTGCAGATTCCGGCTTATGGTGAACGGTCCTTCCCATGGCGGTGATAACTTGTGTTTTCCTTCCTTTGATTGCACCAGGCGCAGAACCAGATCTCCTTCCTGGAAGACCCGGGTTTTCACGCGCCGGCTATGATACCTTCGCAGATCCTGCTGATATATGGCTGATCTCTCCAAAGCTTGCTCCCTGTGTTCCTCTAGCATATCCACGGCGTCTTGCCGGGTCTTCTCGTTCTCCACCTCAACATAAGCCGATACTCGAGGCGAATCATGGATAATGTCACTCGGCAACACCGCTTCTGCGCGATAAACCATGAAGAACGGTGTCATCTGAGTAGATCTGTTAGGTGTGGTATTGATACCCCAAACTACTGAAGGTAACTCCTCTACCCATGCACCAGCGGCTCTGATACACGGGACTCGCAACCGTGGTTTTAATCCACGAAGCAATTCCTGATTCGCTCTTTCCACTTGTCCATTAGCCTGTGGGTGGGCCACTGAGGCTATGTCCAAACGGATGCCATTGTTTCCACAAAACTTCTCCATCTCGCCAAGGGACATGTTGGTTCCATTGTCGGTAATTATGCTGTGGGATATCCGAACCGATAGATAATCCTTTTCAGGAACTTGACTGCTGTAATTGCTTCACAATTGGTAACTGGCATTACCTCAACCCACTTGGTAAACTTATCAACCGCCACTAAGAGATGTGTCTTTTTGCAAGGTGACATGTGGAAGGGGCCAACCATATCCATACCCCAAACAGCGAACGGCCAGGTTAACGGGATAGTCCGTAGTTCCATAGCCGGCACATGGGTTTGGCGAGCGTACCTTTGACATCCGTCGCACCTTGCCACCAAGCGCTCCGCGTCTGCTAGGGCCGTGAGCCAGAAGAAACCGTGTCGATAAGCTTTGGCCACGAGGGATCTCGTGGATGCATGATGCCCACAATCACCTTCATGGATCTCCTTGAGGATATGTCGGCCTTCTTCTGGTGCTACACAGCGCAAAAAGAGTCCTGCTGCACTTCTTTTGTACAACTCCCCATTGATGATAGAATATCCTTTTGCTCGTCTCAGAATTTGTCTTGCTAACACCTCCTGCTGTGGTAACTCGCCCCGTGATAGGTAGGCCAAGAACGGCTCTGTCCACTCGGGAACATCACGTACTGTGGCTACGAGCTCCAAATCCGGGTCTTGATTTGCCAGTTCTTCCTCAGACTCGGTTTTAACTGATGGTCGCCATAGCTCATCCAGGAAAACATTAGGTGGAACCGGCTCTCTACGCGAGCCGAGTCTGGCGAGTGCGTCTGCTGCCTCGTTTTTTCTTCTGTCTATATGCTCCACCTCATACCCGGAAAAACATCCGGCAACCCTGTCCACCTCTCTGCGGTATGCTGCCATAGTTGCATCTTTTCTATCCCAAGTTCCTGAGACCTGCTGTACCACAAGGTCTGAGTCTCTAAAGCATCGTATCCTCTTAATGTTCATCTCCTTGGCTACCTTTAAGCCATGCAATAGGGCCTCATACTCGGCCACGTTATTGGAACAATCAAAATGAATCTGCAACACGTAACTTAACTTGTCTCCTTTGGGTGATGTTAGCACCACTCCAGCCCCTGATCCCTCGTACTGCTTGGAACCATCAAAGTGCATTATCCAAGACTCGGAATTTGGAGCCATGGTGGGCATGCCTGTGTGAGTCCAATCGTTAATGAAATCGACTAGAGATTGAGATTTGATTGCTGACCTGGGCTCGTAGTTGATGTGATAATCTCCCATCTCGATCGCCCACTTGGCTATTCTGCCTGTTGCATCCGAGTTTCTGATGATATCCGACATTGGTATAGAACTAACCACTGTTATGGGGTGTTCCTGAAAATATGGCTTCAATTTCCGGCTGACCATGAAGACCCCGAAAACCAGCTTTTGCCAATGTGGGTAGCGTTGTTTTGCCTCTGATAATACCTCGCTCACATAATAAACCGGCCTCTAGACCGGGTGATCTTTCCCATCCTCCTTACGCTCGACGACAACCACTGCGCTAACCGCCCGGGGCCCGGCTGCAACGTATAATAGCATGGGCTCTTTAGGGCCCGGGGCTGCTAGGACTGGTGCCTCAGATAACTGCTTCTTTAGTGCTTCAAACGCCTCGTCCGCCTCTAGATCCCATACAAATTTATCCGATTTCTTCAAGAGCCGGTACAAGGGTATTGCCTTTTCTCCGAGTCTGGATATAAACCGGCTGAGCGTTGCTACGCACCCTGTGAGCTTCTGGACATGCTTCAAATTTTTCGGCTTTTTCAGACTTTGGATAGCTTTGATTTTATCCAGATTTGCCTCAATTCCTCTCTCAGAAACGATAAAGCCAAGTAATTTCCCGGCTGGGACTCCAAAGACACACTTTGTTGGGTTAAGTTTCATCTGGTACCTTCTCAGGTTCTTGAACGTTTCTTTTAGATCATCAATAAATGTCTCCGCTTTCCTGGTCTTGATCACCACATCATCCACGTATGCGTGAACATTGCGCCCAATTTGGTCCTCAAAGCACTTCTGAATACACCGTTGATAGGTTGTGCCAGCGTTCTTCAATCCAAACGTCATGGTCTTGTAACAGAAGGCCCCAAAAGGGGTTATGAACGATGTTTTCTCCCAATCTTCCTTCTTGAGCTTGATCTGATGATACCCGGAATATGCGTCCAGGAAACATAATAGGTCACTTCCAGCTACTGCGTCAATGGTCTGATCTATCCTTGGTAGTGCAAACGGATCCTTTGGGCAATGCTTGTTGAGACTTGTATAATCGATGCACATTCTCCACTCATTGGTCTTTTTCATCACGAGAACCGGGTTTGCCAACCAGTCCGGGTGAAATACTTCCATGATAAAGCCGGCTGTAAGCAGCCGTGCGATTTCTTCTCCTATAGCCTTCCTTCTTTCTTCATTCATTTTTCTCAGGCCCTGCTTCACAGGCCTGGACTTGGGATCAACGTACAAACTGTGCTCTGCCAGCTCTGTAGGGATACCCGGCATGTCACTGGGCGTCCAGGCGAACACATCCTGATTCGAACGAATAAACTCCACAAGTGCTTTCTCCTGCTCGCTGTTCAAGTTAGATCCTATAGCAAATTGTTTGGAGGGATCACCCTCGACAAAAGCAACCATCTTGGTGTCCTGCGCTGCCTTGAACTTCGCTCTCTCATCTTCAGTATTCGGCCTTTTTAACGCTGTTCTGTCATCCGGGTCTACTTGAGACCGGTAATACTTAAGTTCCTCTTTTCTGCAGGCTTGTTCAGCCATTGCTGCATCTCCTTCATCGCACTCAGCCGCTATATCCCGATTCCCATGTATAGTGATGGTCTTCTTTGGACCCGGGATTTTTAGCTGTAGATACACATAACATGGCCTGGCCATGAACTTAGCGTAAGCCGGCCTTTCGAATAGCGCGTGATAAGGGCTGCGCAACTTGACCACCTCGAAAGTGAGCCACTCAACCCGGGAATTGTCCTTCGATTCTCCAAACGCTACCTCCAGTGTGATTTTTCCCTCGGGGCACGCCGAGTGACCCGGTACTATCCCGTGAAAAACTGTCGAACTCTTCTGTAGCTGGGACTCCTTGAGACCCATGCGTAGAAAGGTTTCCCAATATAAGATATTGATGCTACTACCGCCGTCCATTAAGACCTTTTTCAACTCATAACCATTGACCTGCGGCGCAACCACCAATGCTAAGACTCCCGGGTGTTCTATCCTTTCCGGGTGATCCCTTCTGCTCCATGTTACGTCCTGCTCTGACCATCTCAGGTATCTCTTAACGGCCGAGGCAACTGAGTTTACCGCCTTTTTCAGTATCTTTTTATCCTTGTTGGAAATTCCTGTAGTATGTACGTGATATTGTCCCAATTGCTTGGGGTTGGCTTGGAAACCTCCAGCTCCCCCCTGATTGTTACCCGGATTTCCGCCTGCCGGGTTGCCGGCTGGGGGTGGGCCGTGGCCCGGGTTTCCACCCGGACCCGGTCCTCCTCCCCGACCTGCACCTCACATAGCCTTGTTTATTTCCTCGTTCTTCCATCTCTGTAGGTCCGCACATTGCTCTAATGAATGGTTAGCCGGCCTACCGTTTCTGCTGTGCTTTGGGCACGCCATCCTGAAGATATCCCAATTGTTACCCGGCCTTGGCGGTCCTTGATAATTTCCTCCGTTCTGGTTTCCTCCATTGAAGTTTCCTTCCGCTCTGGGTCTCGAAGACCCGGCTTCTGTGCTAGCGACAAACTCGGAGCTTCCCTCAAACGGGCGCTTATTCTGGTTGTTCCCATTGTTACCTCCATTATTACCCGGCGTTGATCCATTGCCGGTTCTTCCATTGTTGCTTGTGTTTGCTTTTGCTTTCTTGTCATCGACATCCTCTTCTGTAGTATCTGTTGCAGCGTGCTTGTTGCATGCATCCATTAGCTCTCCCATCGTAACCTCTGAGGCATTTCGACTAGATTTCATGCGAGTTAACTTTTGCACCAAAGGTATGTACTTGCACGTCTTTGCCATCGCTTGTAACGCATCCTTGGGCTGAATATCCGTAGATGAGTGAAGTATCTCCATGACTCGGCGTACCCAGCTGCGCGGAGATTCTCGCTTCTTCTGGACACACCGCTCTAGGTCATCAATAGTAAATAGCTTTCTGCATGTCCCATGAAAGTGTTTGATAAACGCAGTTTTCAACTCCTCCCATGACTTGATGGATCCCTCCGGTAGATTATTGAACCATAACTTCGCTGCTCCCTCTGACATCATTAGGTACATGAACTTAGCTTGAAGATTTTCAGTTGCGTTGCGAATTGACATTGCCATCTCATAGCTGCTCAACCATGTTTCCGGATCCATAGTGGGCTCATAATTCACTACTTTACCCGGCTCCTTGAATTTATCCGGGTAAGGCTCAGCTCTGATGTTATCCGACAGGCACTTAGGCCCAGCGAGATTAGTCGGAACCGGCCTCACTCGGGAAACGTGTGATCCTGCGGGGGGCGCGGCTGGACGCGGCGCTGCTGCTGGTCCATGCACCGCAGACCCGGCCGCGACTCTCCTTGCTCCGGAACTATCCACAATAGCTTGCGCCGCTGATGTTGCTGGTACTGCTTGAACACGGGGAGGAGGCGGCATTTGCTGCTGATCTGCCCTCCGCCGCGGTGAGCTTGTCTGAATATTGCCGGTATTGGCTCGTTGCTGGCTGATATACGGTGTCCCATGCATTCCACTTCAGTTGTCCGGGTAATTAACTTGCTATGTCACTGCCGTATGCAATAAATCGATCGCCCGTCGGGTCTGCTCCGCATGAGGTGACTCTCTTACGGGGATCTGATTCAATGCTAACGTTGCAGCATACACGTTATCCATGGGGTTGTTGTAATGACCTGCTGGCGTGCGAAACCTCGATGGTGGTGGTGGTGGTAATGTATTGCCGGTAGTAACTCCAGTCTGTAATATGGGTAACCCGGCCTGCGTGTTTACCGGTTGTGCCCCTCCAGTTGCGGGTTGATGTACAGTTCCTTGGTTTGCCGCTGGAATCGGCTGATCCTGTGGTGTGATAAATAGTGTGGCCGGGTTTATAACTCCACCCGTTGCCGGTAATCTGGTCTGGTGTCTTTGACGCACCCTGGTTGTCTCTTCTCGGAGCCGGTTCTCCAATGCATCTAGATCGCGCTGGCGCGCAGCTACCCCTTGTTTTTCTGCTTCCACTTGCCTTCTCTGTTGTTCCAACGCACGACGGGCTACATCCAGATCCCTAACACGTTCCGTCGCGTTTTCCGGGGTTATGACTGTGACTAGGACGGTGGGATCCAGGATCAGGTTGTTGTTGAACAGGGCCGGGTGTTGCGGATTTGAAGGACCCGCCCCTGGCGTCCGGTTTGCCAGATATCCGAACATGTTTGCCTGCAACTCGCTATCCGCCGCATGGCTGGTAACTGATGCCGATTCTCCGTCGACCCGGGTTAAAACCGGGTTTCCGTCAACCGGATTTTGCTGCTGGGCCAATGCTTGTGCTGCTCCAACAGCGGCCGCGGTCACGTTCCCCTGATTAAGATTGGTTGCGAGGGCCGTGTAAACCGGGACCTGGCGCACGATGCTTGGCGCAGATTCGTATTCTTCCTCATCATCGCTGTCTTCCTCGTACCGGTCCTCCAGCAGGTGCAGGATAGACTCGGTGTCATCTTCTCTCATAACCCGACCACGCGGGGTCCATGCCGGCTCCTCCGGCTGTACCCTCTTCGTGGTGGGCTCTTCTGCCGGATCTATCGTCCCGACCGATTCCTCCCCATCGGACTGAACGCAGATGGCCTCCCCTGGCACAGAATCAAATCCAAAATCGTCAGGAGCTAAACCGGACGTACGTACCATGCCAATGAAGACGTTGATCCGGCCGATTGTCACGACGGATCCGGATTCGAGCAGATCCGACTCTGGCCCCAGCCAAAATCGTCTACCATCTTCTCTCCTTCGGGGTTGGTGTAGATCTCGCCGACGACGAGTTTCTTCATGTTCTCCCGAGCTTCTCCCGTGATGTAAACACCCTTGGACGTAGGCCCCACGTTGGGCGCCAACTGTCGTGGGATAATCACGGCAGACGTTACCAGGGGTAACTTGTCTTGGGGCGAATCGACTCGAGTGTTTGGGAGAGGGTTTAGCTCAAAGAAAACCATGATGATATGCGATCCGGTAGCCGGCAATCAAGTCGTCGAGTCTACGATCTGAATGTATTAGCTCGATACTGGTGTTACAATGGATACTTGAAATCTCTCGATCTAGCGATCAGGTTCTTGCTCACGTAAAAACTTGTCTAACCCTAACCTAGGGGGCCGGCTTATATAACATCCGGACCCCCTGGCTTACTCTCCAAGGCGCACTCTAAATCCTACCCGGACACTGTTTACAAACCCTAAACTTCCATACCGGAACCCACAATCCGGGTTACGAGGCCTATGCTCCTGGGCCTTCTAGAAGCTCCTTTATCTTAAGCCGGGTCTTGCGCAGCGTCCTTTGGGCCGAGTTACTCCTTGGCGTTAGCCTACCGGGTTATCATTCCTCCATCAGGTCTCCTCCCGAACCGCGACTAGAGACCCCTATAGTCGTGGGTCGATACTTTTGGGGACTAATGGGGGCGTATGGAAAACCTATTTTCTACCGGTGCACTTCCGTTGCATCCTTGGTCCAGAAAACACGGTCTACGCATTTGGATCGAGGGGATAATTGCTTCTACTAGGAAGCGGTGGGCTTCTCTATCTCAGCCCCGGAGCTGCTTGGATATACCATCTGAAAGATTGCAAGTATCTATCGTGGATCGTTGTCCCCATTCTTTTCTGTTTTGCTCGTACCATACATGAACATCTAACCCTGACTTACAGGCTCATCGCGCATGTGCATCTGTACTTCCCTCATAAAGCCGTGAACACAGCCCACGTTGCGATGCGCTCGCTCGACCGCCACAGTGTTTGTTAGTTAGTCCAGGGTGGTCCGACCAATGACCTGTCTCTGCGTCGCTTGGTCGAACGACCGACCGACCTTGCAACGTGCATCGTGTGGTGGTAGCAGCACTGCCTCGTAAACGCGCCGTGCCAAATGACAGCGCACGCACGGGCAGTCGGGCAGGAGCCATCGGAATGAGTAGGCTTCGGCATTGATCGTCGCCTCCGCAGCTAGCTGGACGCTCGCTGCATGCATCGCCAGCATTCATGGTGTGTCTGGTTGCGCCAAGCCGCATATAGCTCACTGTAGAGATAGCGCAACGCTGTGGCCTGTGTAAGGGCACGTACAATGGTAGAGAAGTCACGTCTTCTCTTACCTATCCATGTCATCTAGAGAAGGCAAACATATGATTTATACAATGCATTATCTCTTATTATCATCCCTAATAATTAATTAGCAATTAATGAGAATTAATTATTTTTAGTAGGAAATTATGTGTCTAAGAGAAGACATACTCCCTCCGTCCGAGATTACTGGGCTTGTACTGTCTTGCATCGCGACCAAGGCATGCATCTACTGGTTGTACAGGAGCCAATCAAAGCGAGAGTTCCAAAATTTTCAATTAAAGCCTAATCAAAGTTGCCAGGCAAACCGTGCTCATGCTAGCATGCATTGGGCAGTTAAAAGAAAAAGAGAGGAAAGTGGGGTTGCGGGTGGGATTAAGCAATAATTAGGCTACAGGTTTTTAGGAGAATTAATTCTTAGAGGCCTTGTGAGGGGCTAATTGCTGGACAAATATTTTTTCACTAGGAGCCCAGTAATCCCGGACGGAGGGAGTATTGTACAATGGAGAGAATAGTCTTCTCTTATTTTCTAAGAGATCATCCCTTAGCTAAGAGAAGGCAAACTTTTTTATCTTAATTATCTCTCCTCCAATTAAGCAAAAATCTAACGTGACAACGCTAAGAGAAGGCTGACATCACCCCATTGTACATGCCCAAGTAAACTCGTTTTCTAAGCTCCCACCGCTAGCTTGGCATTGACAATTGCGATCAGAATCGAGTGGTGGTGCGAGTGGCGGGGTTGACGTGTGCGTACGCTCTCCTAAGGCCTTCCGTAACGGGGGTATCTTAGCGCGGGATCATAGGCAATTTGCTTACGTGGCACCATATTTAATGATGAAAGAGATTGTAGTTGTATCTTATATAAGATACAACTCTTGCACGAGATCATAGGCAAAAAATATTGATAGGCCAATCACAAGTAAGTATTAGGCCAAAAACATTAAATACTACTAGACTTAGATACAACATATACTCCCTCCGTCCGCGAATAAGTGTGCATTTTCCTTTTTTGGCAGTCAAATTTACTGAACTTTGACCAACTTTATTGGGAAAATCACTAGCATTTATGGCACCAAATTAGTATCAATAGATTTGTCTTGCTATGAAGTTTCAAAATATATCATTTTGATTTCACATATGTTGGTAATATTTTCTATAAAGTTGGTCAAATTTTAAAAAGTTTGACTAGTATAGAAGCTACATGTATACTTATTCGTGGACGGAGGGAGTAAGATACAATGCATTAGGGTGGTCGTTTCTTAAAATTTTCTTCTACCTAGGATAGCGCGCTAAGATACAATGCATTACGGAAGGCCTAGAGCACAGGAATCCTCGAGGACCGCCGTCCATATTCATTGGGTCGTCTCCAATTAACACCTCCAAAGTTGGGGGAAGAGGCAACGAACGAAATGACAATGAATGATTTAGCCTCCGCTAACCGGTATGGGCATGCATGCTAATCGGTAATCAGCGGCCGAATCCGGACAAGACAACGCGTTGCGTGGTCCGTGGTGGCTCAGGCAGGGACGCGAGCACGCTTGGGACGTGGGATTCCCGGTCCAACTGCCGTCCCGCTTCTCTCGATCGCGTATCGGTCACCCGAACCGGACCAGAATCTCCGTGACCGCCCGGGCGGTTGTTTGCCTCTCTCTCGTTGGGATTTCCTGTCGCTCTATTCCGAAATAAGATTTCCACCCGCTATATTATTATAGTAACCGAGCAAATATCAAGAGAAAGAGAAAGAAAACCGTGTCAACATCGGCGGATCAACGAAAACAAAAATGACTCGCAACCGCTGCGTCCCCTCCATAGTAATCCCACAGGATCCTCGTACTCTGAATTGCCGCGTACCAAGCAGCACCCCCGAGAAGGAAGACAACGACGGCGACACTGCTGCCCGAACTAGTCCTAGGGTTTCCCCCGGTACGTTACGCTACAGGTAGTGGGAAAGAGGTACACTCGATACCCTTCAAAGAATGACAAGCATCATCACTTCGGTGTGAAGATGACAGGGATTTCTCCCGACACCCAAAAAGCACATCTCCAGACAATTCGTAGCGCTCCATCAAACTTGCCACTCACCAACAAACGCCACCACGGAGTTGAAGTCACCATCATCGTATTACCATGGCAAGCACTACGCAACTAGCCAAACTAAGAACAATCCGCCGTAGACAAGGAGCGGAAGTATCACATCCACACGGGAGTGAACAGCCTCCACCCCCATAGACGGTAGCCGACCGGACGCAGTAGGCAAGAGCACACACCAGGCCACCATTGGAGCCAGAGGGTGGCAACAACACAACAACCTCGAGGACTTCCTCAACCGCCATCGGCATGTGCCGACCGGACGCGGCAGCAGAGACACACCAGGTGCAAACCCGGTTGGGCCCTAGACGGGACTGTGAAGTCTCCGTAGCCACGATCCTGTACGTAGGCCACCTCCCTCGCTACCCTCTAGTTCGACACCTAAGGCCCAACCGGATCCAGATATATTTGCTAAGCTCTTGTCGCCACGCAGCAGCAGGCGCGGCGTCATCGCCGCCACTCCCGCCCCAGGCTTGTACGTCAGTCCAACCGGGTAGCAGGGTTGAGCCTGACTTGCCCTGACCTGGATCGGGCCCCGGCCGAAGCAACCCTCATCACCCTCACCACCTAGAAGCACCGTCCGGCGCCGCGTCGCCCCGGGCAACGAGGACACCGAACGGGAGAATCAGGGGGGCCGCCGGCGCCGCCGACGTACGCCGACGACGATGGAGGAGGAGAGGTAGGGAGGGGCTCAGGCAGGAGATGGAAGCACGTCCTGGCACCCGCACGGGGGAGGGGACCAGTTGCGAGAGGAGGACCAATTGTTGAAATGATCTGCAAAAGAGTCAACTATGTCGCGCCCTATGGCGTGTAATAAAAATAGGTTTAATTTGTTATAAACATAACACAATAACCGACAAACAAAATAGATCTAGCAGCATAGGATACACAAGATTTTAACGTGAAAAACTCTTTCAAGGAGGAAGATAAAGAACCACATGCATGAGCAAACAAAATTCCACTATATCGGGTGCGGTTAAAAAAGACGGAGATTTACAACTTTTGACTTATCCAAACCGGCGGGTTACATGAGCTAGGTGTCATGTCATAGGGCGCGATGGGTGCTATGGACGCGGATTTGCTACCATGGGTGCTAGGTGTGCATATCCTGAGAACCGTCAGATATAGAGAGTATCCAATCTGATTGCTTTTGGATGTATCCTATAGTATTCCTTGAGTTTGACGGTGTCATGTCCATCCGTTACATGCATGTCGTGCTGCTTAGTTTGAAAAACTCCTCACAACGAGTGTGTCAGTTTATGGTCCGCGCAGTGTTGACAGAAACATTTTTTTAAATCTTTTGGGATAGTGCGTAGTGATTTTTCCTCGAGCTAGAAACAACAAAAGAGTAGTTTTCTTTTTATTATCCAAGCTAATAGAAGTAGCCATGTCATTTTTCTTCCGTCGACATATTACTAATGTCATTTTTGCTTTTCCCCTGCATATTACTAATATCATTTTTCTTCCGTGTCAAAAGTGTCTTCCGTCCGTCCGAGTGTTGAAATCTTAAGCGAGCTAGCCCATGCTGCATCCAATCCAGCACTTACTTTTTTCATCAAACGAGCACCATTATTTTTTGCTACGCATCCAATCCAGCACTTACTTTTTTTTCCATCAAAGGAGCACAATTATTTTTTGCTACGCATCCAATTCTGCACTTACTTTTTTCCATCAAACGAGCACCATTATTTTTTGCTACTAGTATCTTGTGCGGCGTCAAGGACGTGCGCGAGAAAACAACATGTGGCTGGGTTTAAAAAGTCAGGCTGCGAGTAAAATAAAGACAACCTGGAAAAAAATGTTCAAAACGGTGGACTAGCTTGCTTGATTACAGCGATATCGTTTTGGCGCCAAGAACCATAATTTGTTTGTTCTCCCGCCTTTTCCTTCTCATTTTTTCTTGTCATTTGGCTACCCATCAAGGGAAAAATCATCTGAGCCTCAATTCTCTACGGTAATGAGCTTCAATCTCTACGATAATGCATGCATGGATGGCAGAGAATAAAAATGATGAGGGTGGTGTTGCCTATGCAGCTAGCTATACGAAAAAATCAATGAGGTTGTGCTCTCGGTGTGACGCCGTGAGCTTCTGTCGTTAGGAAAATGTTGAGGCCGTTAAAAATAATGTGCTCTCGCTATGCTCTCTACGCAGCATCTAATGGACAGATGTGCATGCAGAGCTACCACCCATGGTAGCCAGCTATTTTGCACACACACATATATATATATATATATATATATATATATATATAAAGGTAATTATATTAATACCGTGGAGATACAAATTACACCCAGCCTCTGCAACAACGCAATAGCCATAGGCATTACGGATACACACAGCCGAAATACAATAAAAAGAAGAACTAAAAAGAAAAGTTCCGCTACAGAGTTACACAGTCTTTGTAGCAGCCGCACAACCACCACCTAAACAACACCTGATGACCAGCTCTTCAAAAACAACGTTTTCAAGAAGAACGGTGTCAGGCACAACCAATTAAGGCCAGACCTTGGGTTTTCACCCTGATGATAATCCTCGCTCTCAAAACAATGTATCCAATAAGACCAGTGTCAGGCACAACCAATTAAGGCCAGACTTTGGGTTTTTACTTTGAAAGGTAGGAATTTGGACTCCACGCATGCTGTCGCCCCCTCTTACATACTGCTACCACGAATCTTGTAACTCCAAGCTAGTTCCCCATCGATGCAAAGACTCCGAACACCATTTCTATTCCTCTAATCTCACCTTCGATGACCATGCATTGCGATCGAATTCCACCGTTCCAGCAATCTCCAGGCATCGCCCAAGAGAGTTCGCCGGCGGAGCCTTCCGGGTCGACACCCCGGCTTGATCAAATAGGACCTACATCAGGCAGATCTTCGTCCTCACGCGATGGGAAACCCTAGGACCACCACTGTCGTGGGATAATCACGGCAGATGTTACCTGGGGTAACTGATCTTGGGGCAAGTCGACACAGGTATTCGGGAGAGGGTTTAGCTCAAGGGAAGACATGGCGAAAGCGATCTAAGAACCGGAGAATAACTCGCCGGATCTCGATATCAATAATGCTGGATACTCGATAACAGGTATTACAACTATGACTCGAATCTCCCTGAGGCTAAGCCTAGGGGTTGGTTTATATAGCACTCATACCCCCCTTGGCTTGCCTTTACAAAGCGCCTCCTGAGTCCTACTCGAACTCTATACACAAACCCTAACTTTCCTTACCGCAACCCACAATCCGGGTCACGAACGTTACATGCCCTGGGCCTTCCAGAAGTTTCTTTGTCTTTAGCCGGATTTGGTCCAGCCGCCGTTTGGGCCGGGTCACACCTGGGAGTTGGGATACCGGGTTACTATCCCCTCATCAGTAGTCCCCAGAATAGCTTGGGCTTCCAAGATTTACTCTTCGAAGCGTTGGCTATTCCCTACAGAAATATTAGATGCAAACACATGAGGATCAAGACGCAGCGCGTCGACGAATAGCCGTGACTGGTACCAAGGAAGCCAGGTAAAGACCCGGCTCTCCCTTCTTAGGTTCTCCCTTAATCTCCCAGACTTAAATCTTAATAGGAAACTCCCTGACCCCACATCCTTCTTGATAATTACCGCTGACACGAGGAAGGCAATTTCCCCTTCCTTTTTCTCTGGATCATATTGGTCTGCGCATAAAACGTGCCTTTCAAATTTCGAAATGGCCAATTACTCCGCACTCCCCGGGTCTCGACCGTTAGGCTAAGCCCTTCCATCCGGGCGGTTATAAATAGAGCTCAAGGAACAAACCCAACTCTTAACGGCTCATTTCCCCCATTCCACTTCTCCTCAAACCCGAGCTCGCGGAGTGCCACCACGGAAGCCCCACGCACCTCGCCGGAGCCCATCCGCCGTCGCCTGCGCTCCGCCACCGCGCGACTCACTCCAATCCCCAACTCCGCCGCCGAGCGCCCGACTCGCCGACCAACAACCTCAAAGGGACATCAATCTTGCGCCATCTGTCTCCGCAAAGCTCTTCTTCAACCCCCTTTGGTAAGTTCCTCGTATCCCTCAGCTCATCCTCGCAATTTCTCATCCTTCCCTTGGATCAGATCTGAATCGAGTGGTCCGCGATTTCTCGGGCCGCGCCGGATTAACTCACCGATATTTACCATAATCATTCCCATAGATATGATTCATAGCTTGTATTGCTCTCCTAACTCCAGTAATCATTAACTTGGCCACAAATTTAGAAATAAGATTCCCAATCTAGGCTCGGGCCATCTGAAGTTTCCGCCTTTGCTCTCCCTCCTCAGAGAATCTCACTTCTCGGATCATTCGCAGATGGTAGGCATACAAACACCCTCCCAACTTCTCCAAACACTTGCCTTTACGGAAAACTCTATAAATTTTGAAATGGCACACGATACCCGGACAAAACATACTTGACCCCGCAAGGCAATACCCGGATTGTGTTTAAATCGCCGGTAACCACTTATCTGCTAACTTCCGAGTTTTTACTTCCAGGTTTTTACTTCATCTCCTTACACTTTGGTTTTTTTGTTCCCATAGCGTCACTCCGGGGCTAACCCCATCTCCACCCCTTTTGATCATAACTGAAGGAGCCACCCGCGACTAGGCGCCGAGTAACCCGGAACCATCCGGGCAACGAGACCCTTAACCCGGTCGCTTCGCCGCCCCCGGTTCAACACCCTGGTATTTATCGTAAACAAAATTTCTTTCCGGACATTCCTTTGTAATGTAATCCCAGACCTTTCTTGCCATTTTTCAGTCTCTTCCGGGTCTAGTGACGGCTTCCCCTCGGACTTCCCGGTGAACACCGGGTAAACTCCTTTCCTTAGAGTTATACCAGACTTTATCACCTTTTCACAACTAAGAACTAACTGCACCTTCGTACCTTCTACAGAGCCACGGTTGTTATTAGCGACGAAGAGGGCACGGAGGTTGAGGTCCGAGTCGAGAATAAGGCGGCCGATGACGCATTCGCTGCAACTGGCGACGAGCAAGCGTCGTCACCGGAGCTGGCTAGGCATGATACTGGGTATCCCATCGCTTCGCACGCAGGCGAGAAGGAGACGGGAACAACTTCGAGCGCGGGAGGAGGACCAAACTCCGATATTCGGATGACCCGGGTGCCACCTCCTGTTACAAGAAACGCTCCTTTTCCCACTTTCCAGGTACCCGAGCCATCTAACTCGGATAACGCTGACTTTAACCAGCTGATGAGCGCTCTTCTCGCCATGAAAGCTTCAGAAGGAAATGTCCTAGAGCGTATGGCTGCAGCACATCAGGTAACTTTTACTTGATACTCTTTATTATACATCCAGTCCCCAAGTCCCGAGTATAATTTTTTTTGTAATTATCCTCGGTACTTCGCATAATACTTTTCGGTAATCATTTCCTCAGAGGGAATACTCTCGTGATATCCGGCTTACAGCTTCACCCGGTCTTTGCAGGCAGAGATTACTCAGTCGGATGAAGCGTTACTTAAGGCTGAGCAGCTCTTGCTGGCTGAAGTTAAGCGTAGGGAGGCCCTTGAAGCGGAGATAAAGACTTTGAAAAAAGATGTCTCCACATACAAGAAGAAGTACAATGCCGCCCAATCCTCGCTGAAGAACTTATCGACTCAGATTACGGACACTTACCGTATTTTTCTAAGTAAGTTTGTTTATCTGCAACTAGCTTGCTTACCTCCATTTTGCCGTTGTAATAACCAAAATTACTGATATGCTTTTGTGTTTTTCGATTGCAGGTGCTAACCTTGCTGCTCCGGAGGAGAATGCCATTACTCAAGTTAAAACTCTGAAGACTGTGCTCCGGACGTTTTTTGCCGGCACGAAACTTTTGCTGGATGCTATCAAGTGGCCTTCTGAGGTATACCCGGGCGAGGAGAACCTTATGCAGGCCTTTTCCACAGCGCCTGGTTGGATTGAAATACTGAAGCGTTCGTCCTGCCGAATTGGGATGACCCGGGCTTTAACGCTGGCGAAGGCTTATTTTCCAAAGCTTGACCCGGCGAAGGTAGTATCCGGGTTCCCAGAGTTTAAAGCTGACGGATCCAAATTCAAGCCCCAGGATTTCAAAGCTATACAATCTGCGGTACGTCCTTCAGCCACAGCTTTGGCCGACAAGATGGATCTAAACACGATTATGAGCTCGTATGATTCTGAGGGCAAGGTTATCCTGGTGGAGGCACCCCCCCCTATTGATATGTTGGACAAATGGTCGACTGATCTGGCTAGGAGGAAGGAAGAGGCTGCAAAGAGGGAAGCAGAGCTGGGCGTAAAGCCGTCTACCTCTACCCCAGCCGTGCCTCCGCCTGTTCGTCCAGATGTGAAGAGGCCGGGTAAAACTGCTGGCAAGGCCAAGGAGCAAGTCCAAGACTTAGACCCGGAGGACCGCTCTCAGGATGCCGAGTAGGATGCTGCCTAGTGCTTTGCGTTTCTCGAGACTGATATGATTTTTTTTTTGCGGTGCGCCTGTGCACTATTGATGCTGACACTATGACTTTGCGTTTGTGAACTTATGATAACTCTTTGCCTCCCCTGGCTTTTGATAATATCCATCCTTGTGTTACTTATAAGCTTATTCTCGATACTTCGAACTCTTGTTTTCAATTTCCTTTTGAGACTCGGCTAACCGAGTATCGTAGGTTTTGATAGATGAACTTTTCTTTAAGTCCCCAATACTCGGAAATTAAGGTTTACAGGCTTTGGTAGTTAAACAGTTTGTTTCTGTTTCGAAGTCCCCAGTCCCCATGACCCAAAGTACGAGCTATGGGGGCGTGGCCTTTCTCAGATGACATACTGCTGTTTACCAAGCTGAATACCAATAGCTGTTCACATAAATACTGAAGTCATGCTTAATACTTGTTGAGTTTCCGGCTTTTTTAGCCTTATACTCTGCATGGACTTGTGGTTTAGATGACCCTTTTGATTATCTTATACTGTAAGCCGGCTTTCGCGTGGATACCATGTCGTTGCATCTATACGAAAAACAAGATCAAGCAAGCCCCATTGGGCTGCATAGTTTGATTGTAATCGTACGTGAACAGATCATGCCACTTTAGCGCGAGTCACATCGAGCTTAAGTAAGAATAATCAAGAAATTTGGCTCCTTCGTCCAGTTATAGGATTGTAGCCGCACCCGTTTCTACGAGTAATCAGCCCCCATAACTCATAGGCATCATGGCCGGGTCTCCAGGTTTGAGATTACTTATTGAAGCAGATCGCCCCCCGGAGACCTATATTCACGCAATGTATTTCGATGATATTGATGTGTTGATAATAAAAACGTTACTTACTTGTAACTGAAGCAAGGATCATGATAAGACTCGAGACCATCTTCTTTTATTGATAAAAATTTCTTTTTGAATCAGCAGGCCGCCTCATTAAAAACCTTCCAGTCCCCTTAGGTACCCTGGTATTCTTCCCTTCGTCGTGCCGCACTTGTTTGGACATTGCCCTGTTGCTGACTGGCGTACGGCGTCCCATGCATCCCGCTTCTATGATCCGGATAATTGGCTTGCTGTGCTACCGCGGTGTGTAGCAGATCGATTGCTCGTCGGGTTCCTTCCGCATGAGGCGAGTCTCCCACAGGAATCTGGTTTAATGCGAGCGTTGCTGCGTACACGTTGTCCATGGGATTGTTGTAATGACCTGCTGGTGTGCGGAATCGTGATGGTGGTGGCGGCATGGTATTGCCGGCTGTCGCCCCCGTCTGTGGCACAGGTAACCCGGCTAGCGCGTTTACCGGATGTGCTCCCGTTGAAGGTCGCGGTATGGTCCCTTGGTTCGTCGGTGGAATCGGCTGATCTTGAGGCGTGAACACCAGGGCAGTCGGGTTAATAACCCCTCCTGTTGCCGGCAGCATAGTTCGGTGCCTTTGGTGCATCCTTGTCGTTTCCTCCCGGAGCCGGGTCTCTCGGTCATCCAATTCGCGCTGCCGCGCGACCATCCCCTGCCTTTCTGCTTCCACTTGCCTTCTTTGCTGCTCTAATGCACGACGAGCCACGTCCAGGTCTCTTACACGCTCTGCCGCGTTTTCTGGGGTAATAACTGTGGCCAAGACTATGGGGTCCAAAATCAAATTATTATCAAACAGAGCCGGGTGACGCGGGTTTGAAGGGCCCGCCCCCGGTGTCCGGTTTGCTTGGAACCCGAACATATTTGCGTGTCGCTCCTCGTCTGCTGGGCGACTGGTGACAGACGCCGACTCTCCATCGACCTGGACCAAGACCGGGTCAACTGCTCCTTGCTGCTGGGCCGCTGCCTGAACCGCCCCGGCTGGCGCTGCGGCCGCGTTTTCTTGATTGAGATTGGTCGCGGGAGCCGCATAGACTGCAACCCGGCGCATGATGCCCGGTGTAGATTCGTACTGTTCTTCCTCGCTGTTTTCCCTTTCATATCGATCCTCCGACAAATCCCGTATAGACTCGGTATCATCCTCCCTCTCTGTCTGATCCGTTGTTCCGATCGATTCTTCTTTTTCCGATTGAACATGCTCATCTTTCCCTGACACGGAATTAGATCCAAGATTATCACGATTCGAATTGGAAGTACATACCATACCGATGAAGACGTTGATGCGGCCGATTGTCACGACGGATCCGGTTTCGAGGTGGTCCGACTCTGGCCCCCAGCCAGAATCGTCTACCATCTTCTTTCCTTGGCTGTTGACGTAGATTTCTCCGACGATGAGATTCTTCATGTTCTTCCGAGCTTCTCCCGTGATGCAAACACCTTTGGACGCAGGCCCCACGGTGGGCGCCAACTGTCGTGGGATAATCACGGCAGATGTTACCTGGGGTAACTGATCTTGGGGCAAGTCGACACAGGTATTCGGGAGAGGGTTTAGCTCAAGGGAAGACATGGCGAAAGCGATCTAAGAACCGGAGAATAACTCGCCGGATCTCGATATCAATAATGCTGGATACTCGATAACAGGTATTACAACTATGACTCGAATCTCCCTGAGGCTAAGCCTAGGGGTTGGTTTATATAGCACTCATACCCCCCTTGGCTTGCCTTTACAAAGCGCCTCCTGAGTCCTACTCGAACTCTATACACAAACCCTAACTTTCCTTACCGCAACCCACAATCCGGGTCACGAACGTTACATGCCCTGGGCCTTCCAGAAGTTTCTTTGTCTTTAGCCGGATTTGGTCCAGCCGCCGTTTGGGCCGGGTCACACCTGGGAGTTGGGATACCGGGTTACTATCCCCTCATCAACCACCTTTATTCTGATGTCTCGCAGCCCCGACGTTGCGAAACAACTCTCAGCAGGGACGTTTGCGGGAGAGCAAAGGTCTCCTGGATTCCGCATCCGCCGCCACCGGAAGACCTGTCGCCGGCGGTCCCTAGCACCACCGACTCCCGCCGCCAAGGACAGAGGAGGCCGCGCCGCCCGGGAGCCAAGCTGAAGGCGCCGCCGCCGCCTAGCAGCAGGTCGTGCCGCCACCGGAGCCTAGCACACGGACACCCCGCCGCCAACCGCCACCAGCCCAGCGCCCACCGTCCTGCGAGACCGCCCCGCACAAGGCCGTGGACGGAGCCGCTCGAGGGGCGCTGTAGGCTTGAGGGATAGGGAGGTGAGAGGGAACCGGCCGTCGAGGTCTCCGTGCTGGCCGCGTCATGGCCGAGCCACCTCAGATCCCATCAGCGGCGCCACCCGGAGCAGGACCACGCGCGCACGCGAGAGCCCCGCCGCCACCGTCCGCCGCGCGGGCTTTGCCCGGCGGTTTCCTCCGGCGGCGGGGCCTGGCTGGCGGCGCGGTCTAGGTTAGGTTAGTGAGCACTCAAAAATGGGGTAAAACATAGACAAGGTAGAATTCAGATCCAATTCGGATCTGCCTGTTTGGGATAAGTAAAAAGCTGTAAATCTTGGCACAACCGCATTCAATATAGTGAAGTTCGTACCTCTGACGCCGTTGTGGCGTTATTAATTTAACGTCGGGCCTTTGGCCTCGTATCTAAAATATAGTGAAGTTCTGCTGCGAGCGTTTTTTCTTTTCCTCCTTGAAAGTCTTCCACGTTAAAATCTTCTTTGTTCACCTACAAATTGGAGGAGGCAGTCTTGGAGAGATCATTAGATTTAGATGTCAATTTGTTGTGTATAGAGTATAGACGTACGGTTCAGAGGCAGAGTAAAGTGGGAGTATGCTTCACCGAATTCTATAGGGACGTTCGATCATGGGCACATGAATCATAGACTTTACACGCCTTCTTCACGTTCACGAGATCCCAAGGGCAGCCGCCATCCGATCCACTGTAGCCTGGCATATTTGCGTGCGTGATCTGTACATGCATGATCGGCATGATCCCGTACGAAGAAGATAATAAGCGAGCTGGGATCACAGCATGATCTATCAACAGTCTTTTCTCATGCATGGCGGCCGGAGCAAGATCAACTTGCAGCAGCCTCAAAGTCGCTTTCTCTCTCCACTGTTTTGTTCCCGGTGGCCAGTGGCCACCTCTTTTCCGCTTTACTTTTTTGTGTTTCATCGGTTTTCACGGGCTCCCCGCATCGTCGAACAAAAGGTTAACAGCGAGGGGGCTTAGCGCCGGGTTAGGATCATGTTATTGGTCCATGATCACAGACTTGCTGACTATTTCCTTAATTAATCAGCAATAATACTAATGTCTGGCTTGATAGGAGAGTTTATCGACCCTCTTTTTCTGGCTGCTATTAATGACAACTTAATGTGCCCATTACAGATGCAGAGGTCGGTACCAAAACACTACTACGAGCCTGTACGTGTGGAGCTTGGGGATTTCAAAGGAGGAACAGGGCAAAACACAAAAGTTCAGGGTCATAGAATGGTCAGCACGATTGACACGAGTGATCCAATAGTTCCGTCTCCATTTCCAACTTTTAGTGCGTGATAACGTTATATTAGCATTAGAAAGACAAGAGAAGTCTTCTATCGACTTCACTCTAAAGAGAAGAGAATCTCCAATAAACGCATCCTCTGGGTGGGTGGAGGGATAAAGCCGGGACCAAAAATCAACTATCGGTCGCCGGATGCCTACCGCGCCTAGACAAGCGCAATAGCGAAGGCAGCTGCCTAGGCGGCTAGCTAGGCAGAGTGTGCAAGTGCAGCATTAGTGCAACGATGATGTCAAGTCAAGTGGGACTTTAGAGTTTAGACCCCCACATCCAAGGTAGTACTCCCTCCATTCAACAATAGACGGCTTCCACTTTTCTATATATGGATGTAGCTAGACATGTTTTAGTGTCTAGATACATCCATATATAGACAAATACAAGTCATCTATTGTTGAACGGAGGGAGTAATATATAAGTACTCTACGTTATATGCATCATCTTGCCAATCCAGTGGCCAAAGTAGGCCACTTTGCACTTATAATCGCTCCCCCATTTAGTTTAGTCAGTCAGTCGCACACGTACAGCTAGTGCTCGCTCCAGGGAATAATTTGACCCTGGAGCAGTTGAGATCCCCCACTCCAAACTTGTGCATAAACAAAAGAGCATCCGTCCGGATCATGTCACCTGACTGACCGAGGAGGAGAAGCGAACTAGTTTTAAATCATGCTGAATATATAAGATTACTTTCAGTACCGATAAACAAATAGATACAAGATTACTTCGTCACCAACCTTGTGATCCTTCTGTGTCTTTGAAAGATGCCCCTTTGTTCTGTTTTTATTATATCCGGGGACGGTAGAGACGAGTGCAGTGCGATCGCTCTCGGATATCCTGTCAGGGAGTAAAGCATCTCCCGATCCATCGCTGACTGTTTTTGGACCATTGGGTCACGGAATAGACCTGTCCTTGTAAAGATGGAGGGACAAAACAAAGAAAAAGGAAGAAAAATGGGTACTACCGCTCGATTTGGATCATCATTGGTCGAATCGTCTTCAGACTCGGGGGATTAGTTTGCGAAAGAGAAGCTTATCTGAGAGACGGGTCATCGGACATGGCCCCCCACCCGCCCACCAAACCCACGCGGGAAACGACAGAGATGAGAGCCACTTGTTCCGGCGGGAGACGCTGGCTATCCCTGACCGCACTCAGCGAACAGGGCGCGGGCAGTGATGTTGCTGCTGCTATAGTGCCGTGCTGCACTGGTCTTTTTCCTTGGTGCCGGGTTGCGCGGGTCGCGTGTGTGCCCCCCTCAATCGGCTTCCAAGAGGCAAAAAAAAAAAGTTTAAAACGAACTTTAAACTCCTCGACGAAATATAGATCAAACCACGAACTTCGAATTTCGAAAGTTGGCAATCTGAACTTGTTAATCCCGGTCTATTCTAAAGGCGAGCGCTAGGCGTAGGTCACCCTACGCCAGCGACTTGTAGGTCCCCTCCTCCACCGTTAGATCTTCATCAAATGGCTATAAATCAACAAATCGCAATTTTTCATTTGGTCCTTGACTTTTTTTAGAAACTGAACCCGCACTCCACAATGGACCAGTTAACCGAAGAGGTATATCACGTTGCCCTCGGTTATCTTGATAATTACAACAAAAATGCCATTGCAACAAATTGACAGGTATCGCAACAAAAATTATTACCCCGTGTACAAAAAAAAAGTATTGCAACAAATTGTTCCAAAACAAATCGAAAAATAAGTAATGTTACAAAAGAATATATAAACAATGTGTTTATTTCGTTGCAACAAAAAAGTTCAAGCAATTCAACAAAAATCACAACATATCGCAACAAATTGTTTTTTGCATCAATTAAAAAGTTGGTAAGAAACAAAATAATTTGTCACCGTTCCAGTTACAACATAAATTATCCCTTGTTTCAACAAAAAACGAAAACGATAGCAACAACAGAATCACATGTTTACAACATGTGAAGGACCGCATAAAACATATCATTCCAAATGAATTCTAAACACATATACATATTTCCTACAAAATCATCCAGAAAAACATTGCAACATCTCACTTGTGATTTCTCAACAAAAAAATGCGAAGTTGTTACAATTTTTTAAAACGTATGAAACGTGACCGAAAATGGCGAAAAGACTTAGCGTTTGGAAGTCTGCACGTACTTGCTAGTTGGACTTCTTCTAGCGCAAGAAAAATGGGCCAAAATATAAAATTGCTACTAACTGGGCCTAGGACGGCCCAACAGTGGACTCAACGCTAGCCAGTGCGAGCAGGTCGCCCTAGAAGAAGCATTTTCCTATTCTAAACCTTGTAACTGTTTTTTCGCGCTAGGAAAAAAACTCAAATTGCTACCCCCATTGACAGCACGGCCCCACTTTTCATACCTACCTTCAACTTTCCTTCTCCTCCTTATTTTTCTGATTTTTGTGTCGTGATTTAGATATCCTTGTTTGTGTTCAAAAAGTTGGTATTCTCGTTCATACCCGTAAACCTCTCATCAAGTCTCCAGTGGAGTTAACTTGTGGATTAGCGACTCCAAATTGATGCATTTTTCGAACGAACAATCGGGGCATTGAGAAGAACAATCAACGGGATCTGGAAGTCCACTGGACGCCGTAGTCCGGCACCTGGTCATAGGGCGCAAACTGGACCCCAACCGCACGCTACTTAGGATCGGTGTACGCCTAGTACCGCCTCACCATCGTCTGAAACTACTCGTCGGGCTGGAGGAAAGGATTGAAGGGGGATGTCGGTCCACCATGTCCTGAGCAGCGGGGGTGGCGTCCTTTCCTAGGCAGCGGCGGTGCCCCTCTCCCCCATTCCCGCGTCTCGCACAGCCAATGTAATGAATGTGAAAGATTTAGGAAGATGATGGGTACGACGGGTGGGGCCAAATCGTTAATGAGAGTAGTACGCTAGTTCGGCTGGGTTATAGGTTCTAGGGTACAAAATAGACCATGAATCATAAGTTCCGAGTGCCAACTTCCGAGATTCAAAATATAAGGTTTGATTTATCTTTCGTCAAGTTTTTTTTTAGAAATATAGGAGCTCCCGCTCTCTGGTTACATTTTATAGAATACAACCGCAATGTCACAGAGAAGTTTATAGCACCGATCCCATAAGGGGGAAGTACCAGAATAAAAACATCTAAAGCAATTGAAAAACAACCATTAGAGCGCGGATAACTCGAAAACAATTTCAAATTCTAATGACGATTAGGTTGCCCCAGCTAGCCCATGGAGCTAGTGGTCAAGAAAATCAACTGGTAGCTCAGAACCATTAGACAAGACATAGGTTTTCAACATGTTCATCTCCAAGCGATCCTGAGCGGCTCTTTCCTCCAATGGTTCAATTGCACCGGGTTCAGGTCGAGGAGATTTGAGTGTTTGTCCAGGCATAAGATTTTCCCACTTCTGATTGAAACTCCAATTCTTCGTATTATGTCTTTGACACCTCGCCAGCTTAAACCCTGAAAACACATCTCATTTCTCGAATTCCAAATGCATCACAAGGTAGCAGGTGAAAATATATTAATCATAGAATTATTATCTTCACTAATACGCCACCTAGCAACATATTAAGTCTTTGCCAATTGGTTTTTCAAGGCAATCAGAAATATATCTCCAAATAGCTTGTGCCACAACACAATCAAAGAATAAGTGATGGGCAGTCTTAGCTTAAGCACAAAATAAACATGTAATATCATCAACTTCTCTATGCTTACTAAGATTAAATCTAGTCTAAAGCCTATCATTAGCAAGCAACCACAAAAAATGAATTCGAGGGGGATATGAAGTTTCCATACTGTCGGGTTGTAGATAGGTACAATTTCAGAGTTATTAATGATTTCATAGAAAACATTGACAGAGTATGTCCCAGATGAATGAAAGATTCATACGGGCCAGTCATCCTCATCCGTAAGGATTAACCCCTCAATCAGGGAAACTAGTTTCAGCCACATGTTAAACACTCACGGGGACACAGTGCGTCTAAACGAGAAACGAAGATGCACACCATCACATATAATTACTACTCCCTTCTTTTCAAAATGTAAGACTTTTTAGCAAACTAGTGTAAGTTGCTTAAAAACCTTAGGTAGTAGTACATAGTAGCGAGAGAACAATGGTCAATTCAAACGTCCTCACATAACCTTTAAACCATTCCCCATTTGCCATATGTAGCCAATTTTGGTCGTAGATGCAGCCGAGATGGTCCCTTTCCAAAAAGAAGAACATTGTGCAGGGATGGCCATAAGAATATTAGGAGATAGGTTGTATTTATAATTTATAATTTTCATCTAGATTTTATCCCGGTCAAGATGATATCTTTTTATCCAGAAAGAAATCAAACAAATATTAAAATCCATATTCCTTTTTTTTGGCTAATAAGATCTCAGTTGGCTAAATGTTTTTTTTTGAGACACCATTATCTTTCAAAAAAAAAAAGGTCTGCCATGTGAGAAGTAGTGGCTCTAATTGCCCATTCTTTTGTCAAGGTTTGTTTTGTACTCGCTCCGTCCTAAATTAATTGTTGTGGGTTTTATAAAATATGAATGTATCAGTATATTAAAATGCGTCTAGATATATTTATATTGTAACAAATCTATGACGATTAATTTGTGACGGAGGGAGTACATTTTCCCTTTGTACGCGTACATGCTCTTTTCCTAACCTGAACGAGAGCTAGTGTCCTCTTAATAAAAAGAAGACAAAATAAAGCAAAGCCATGAGAAATGATCAAAGGAGCCGATGTAACACCCGGGGGATTTTCCCCCAACTAGAGTTGTTTGCTTTTCTTTCTCATGGCATTGCATCACATGCATCATTTGCACCTTGTTTGCAAACCAATTCAAAAAAAAATTCAAATCAATTTAAAATTTTCAAACAATGCGCCTGTGTTTTCAAACTCAAATTGTTTTTCAATAAAAATTGAATTGGAATTAATATTTGCTTGGTTAAATAAATCACCTTTTATTAAAACCCTAATTTGAGTTTTAAATTCAAATTCAAACAACAAATAAATATTTGAACTTTTGAAAAACAAAACTTGGTGCACTTGGGCATTCAATATGCTCAATGCAATAAAATTGTTTTGAAAAAATTTATAAAATCCTAAAACCCTTTCTTTCTCACTTATAACCTTGCTACAAAAAAAAAGAATAATAATAAAAAAACACCAGTGGGGAGGCAGGCCACAAAGGCCCACCTACAACCCACAGAGCAAAACCCAGCCCACTCCCCACCTTTCTTCCCCGTACGGACGCAGGAGAAAGCACGTGATCCCCCTGCCTGTCGCTGTCCACCTCCTCCCATGGTCCCCCTCCACCAACCCCTCTCCCTTATCTACCCCCCAAGGGCACGCCCAAACCCTAGGCCTCCCCTTCCCCTCTCCCTCATGCCGCCGCTATCTCCCTTCTTCTTCCTCCTCTAATTTCCCCTCCTCTTTGTATGTTCTGAACCGGAGGAACAACACCTCCATGGCCGGCAGCTTGGAGGCCATGGCGCCATCGCCGTGGTCGTCGCCTCGACCCCCGGAGGCAGGGAATGGAAACGCCACTCCTCGGGCTCCCTCCTCGACAAAAAAAAAACGGGCTCGGAGACGCACCACACCGCCGGCAGCGACCTCCTCTTCCTCCCTCCGCCGTCGGGTTCAGAGACCTGGTCGAGGTCCTCCTCTGAACCGCACCGCGGCGCCCCTCGAGCCCTCCCGGTGAGCTCCTCGCCCTCGGGCCTCTCCTCCTCCTTCCCCTTGCTCTGGTGCGGGCCTTCGAGCCGCACGGTCGAGCGTCGCACGTTGCAGGTCGCCGGTCGCTGTCCGTCTGTCACCATCGTCACCATCGCATACCTGTTTTCATCTTCAGTTCGTCAGAAAAACCCGCGCAGCATCTCCCCATATTGGGCCGGCCTCCACATCCATCACAACCAAGCGCAGTAGCCCAGTGGCTAGCGCATCTCTGCGCGCACCTCGCGGTCGCGGGTTCGAATCCCCGTCCGGCCGAAAAGCCACCCTTTTTTTTGTCCATCTTCTTTTATTCTCGAAAATCCAGAAAGACAGAACTAAATCCTTATTTGTAAAATCAATAACAAATTAAAAAATGCTCCAATTTCAATGATTCAAATTTCTATGGATTCAGCATCTTGTGCTCCTTCTGTTAGTAACAAAGTTGCAACATGTTTCTGTAATAAATTTCTCACTAAATAATTAAATACAGAAATGGCTATTAAAATTTGAAACTTTGGAAATTCATAACTTGAGTTCTGTTCACCCAAATTGAGCAAACTTGGGTTCTAAAATTTTGTCTTAACAAACTCTACACAGTGGTATTTTATTAGGTCACAATTGAATTAAATTTAAACATGTTTTCTTCTGTTTACTGAAAAGGGCAGAATAAAAATGCTGTAACACCTGGGGTGTTACCCCTTAGTAGATTGGTTGTTTCTTTTTGCATTGCAATCACATGCATCACATAAGCATTGCATCATGTTTTCCAAACCACTCCAAAATTCCAAAAAAAAAACCAAGCCGTATTTGAAAATCACCCAACAATTTGATATCAAACTAATAACTCCAATGGTTGAAAATAAGTAACCTACATTGTTATTTTCCTGTTTTGTTAATCAATAAAAAAAATTTATAAAATTTAAAACACCCCAAACCCTCTTTGAGAAAAAATTCAACTAACACCTTTAAATCAAATTAAACTTTCAAACTTGTGAAACTAAGATTAACATTTGCTTTAATTTCTGTTTTGTAACTTAATACAAATGTCATAAAAGAAAAATTCCCCAAAACTCTTTTTCTATCTCTCTCTTACTCTCATCCTTTACAAAAAAAAGAGAGAAGGAAAAAAAAAGAGGTGAGAGAGGCAGCCCACCCCAACCGTTTTTCCCCCTCAGCCCACAGCAACCAGCCCACCTGGGTCTTCTTCCTCGTACGGACGCACCGAAAGGGGGGGTGTCGCTGTCTTTTCACCCCCCACCATGGACCACCTGCTCCCGATCCCTACAAGACCACCTAGCCCTACCCTAACCCTAATGCTCTCCCCTCCCCTCCTCTGCCGCCGCCATCTCCCCTCTCTCTCCCTCCCACCTTTCGTTTCTTTTCCTCTGTTCTGAACCGGACGGGAGAGTCACGGTAGCAGCCGCCGTTTCCGAAGAAATTCGCGGCCGGCTGCCCTCCTCGAGCTTGATCGACGACACCGAGCCCCTCCGGTGAGCCTCCCCTTCCCATTCCCGCCCGTAACTACTGGTTTCGTGTCCGTCTGCGGGTAGTCCCTGTCGGAGCTCCTCCCTGGCTGCCATGGATGCGAGCAGCGCTTCCCTGCTGCTCACGCACGGGAGCCCGACGCACAGGAGCCCCACGCCACGTCCTCCTCGCCTCCTGGCACGCCACGCACATCACCCTGCACTCACACGAACCACCCCACACCCGCGCAGGTCCGCAAGATCGAGGCGCTGCCTCTGATGATCGTCCAGCCCCGTCCCTGTTCCGATCTCTGTCTGCAGTTTTCCCTGCAAAAATTCAGTAACGGTCGTTAAACAGGCATAACTTCCTTCAGTTTCATATGCTATCAACACCACAGCATCAGCGCAGTGGCTAGGCCACCCTGCGCGCTCCCATCAGGTCCTGGGTTCGACCCCCCCAAGCCCCCCAATTTGGATGATTCAAAATCCTGTGGCTTCATAATTCTGTGCTCTTTATATTAATGCCAAGTTTGCAATATATTTCTGTAACAATTTTGGCACTAAATAATTAATTACTAAAAATTCAATAAAAATTGGAAACTTTGGAATTTCATAACTTTAGTTCTACTCATCCAATTTAAGCAAACTTGGGCTCTAAAAATTTGTCTTAACAAACTATACACATTGGTATTTTATTTGGGCACAATTGAATTAATTTTGAACATGTTTTCCTCTGTTTACTAAAAAGGGCAGAATAAAACTATTTATGGAAAATGGCATAATAAATTCAATAATAACCCAAAAATTGTGTTTGATAGCTCTAAATGTTCAGTGAAACATTTGCTACATGTTTTCCACCTTTTCAATGCAATTTGTTTCTGTTTTGGATAAATAAAACTAATGCAATTGCTTAATGCTTTAATTAAACCATTTAAATGGTGAAATTCATAACTTGCTCAACTAAATTCCAATTTCAACAAACAAAATATGTTTTCCACTCAAAATGAAACCACCTTTCTGTTTGTCAATTTGGTTTTGCATTTTGGGCAATTAAAATTAAGGTTATTTAATAATCCTTAAAAATGACAAACTAAATGGCATAATTAATAACTTTCAAATGGTTGCTCCAAATTAAATACTCAAAACATGAATTTCATCCAAAATTACATGTCACACTTGAATATCAACTTTGTTTTCTGGTTTACAACAATTAATTTGAATACTTGTTTCACCTCTTATTTAATGCAATTAAATTGGTAATGGGCTCAACTAAATCATTTTAAAAGTGTTTCTCAACCACTAAAATATGTTTTCCAATCAGATCCATGTTATCAACATGTTCATGCCATTCATATCTCTGTTTGCATCTTATCTTGTGCATTTTAGATTTTGTTATGCATGTTCATCTAAATGACAACATATGGAATGTGTGGGCTAATTAATTCCAACTGTTGCCCCATTCCATTTAAATTGCCTAACTCATCTACATATTGGTTGCCATGCTAAACAACATTTAACTTGATGGTTAGCTAAACAACTTGAACCAATTCCTATTTCTCCGGACTCCGGTTCCGATTAAAATGCCTAAGTTGTTTTCTCGTGTTGCATCTTTGCATGTCATGCATATAAAATAGGATCATGCTGGATCTTTTGCCGTAGTAGTAATTGTTGCATCCGGTGTTTGTTCGAGGTTCGTTGCTTCTTCGCGGATAGGACGTTGAGATGATGTGAGCAACGACAAGTTCTGCGGATGAACCTCTACTTGCTGGATTCCAGGCAAGTATACTCACTTGCTGCCAAATGGCTGCCTTTCATCACTTGTTACCGATTCTTCCCGTTGTTCTTATTCTAGCCTGTTGATTCGATGCTTGTGTCTCGATCCTATTATATGTTTACCTTGCAGCCATGATATAGCCTTTTCCTTCCACTTCCTATTAACTGTTGCTTGTTTACCCTGTTGGCCCCCGTGTCGTAGTTGCATGCTCAGGGTTGTTGCGCTCAAGTCTTGCTGTCCTTTTACTTATCACCTGTTTAGTTGATACTTGGGTTTCAATTCAAACAACAACATGTTAATGTCTGGGGTAATAATAATTTGATGATAAGGCACCGGCAGGAGGCCCGGGTTAGGGTTTTGGAGCCTGCTAGTGTCGACCCTAATTAGGAAAAGGGTCTTGTCTACTGATCCATGATGAGCGTGCTCACCGCATTCGGGAGGTAGTATGGGACCCCCCTCGGCTTAGACCTGATCTGCAGCTTGTCCGAAGAGCCACACTTAGTTCGGGTGTTCCATTTGCTCCTTTGCATAATGGGTTGATCACCCATGGTTACTGATGATGATGATGATGCATATAGGACGAGGCCTGTGGTGCCGGGGGGTGTGGTTTTCACCCTTGCGCTTAGCGGACTGGCCGGGACCTTATAGCTCCGTGGCTCCTAGGATGGGTTGTAGAGATGGTTTGGGTCGTGTCGAGCCAACCTGAGTTTTAGTTGGTGGCTCGAGTGTGTACGGGTACTGGAGCACACCCTGCAGGGATGAATCTTCTCGAGAAGCCGTGTTTTCCGCGGTTATGGATTACTTGGTGAAAGTACTGGCTAACAAGTACTCAGACAACTTACACCTAATGATAATAACTTGATTAGTAATAGTCTTATTGACACAATAACTTGACCCATCATTAATCCAACAGTGTGAGTTATCCTTGGGTTGCTTCCTTAGTAGGGGGTAACATTGGATGGGTTTGTTTGGTGGTTAGTTGTAGTTGGTTACGATACGCTATCTTATCTTCTTTCTGTTAGCCAGAAGTTGTAGTGTGTTTCTGTAGTTGGTTAGTGCAGCCCGCTGCCGCTTATTTGCAATAATCCCTTCCTTTCCGTTGAACCCAAAGTATTTGTATCTTGTGATGACTGGCTACGCCGGTATCTTGTGAGTATGGTTTATCCACTTGCCAGTACTTAACCGTACTGACCCACGAATCTTTTTCGTGGCTGCATATTCAACATTGCAGTCAACAGGTTTGAAGTCTGACGACGTTAGCTTGGGAATCCCTCCGGCTTGGCCTGGGCAAGGATTGGACGCTCTCGGTTATCTTCAGGACTCTTAGTCCAATTTGTATCTTGTCCGTAGTCGGACGCTATGTTGTTTCTTTCGCTGTTATTTGGATCTTTGTATTGTATCAGTTGTATCCCTGACTCGTTGAGTCATCTTGTATATATCTATGTTGTTGTTGTTGTGGATTATTCGTGAATTGTTGTAATGTTATCACAAGTGGCAACCTGGAATCGGTTATTATGTGGATTTTGGCGGGAATGCTGAAATCTGCATAGTGCCCGATCTCGGGGCGTCACTAATGGTATCAGAGCCTTGGTCCCGATTACCGATATTGTTTCAATACGAATGGTTATCGAAGCAACGGGTCCGCAAAGCCTGTAGGATAACCTCGCTAACGGTCGTTGTTTCTAGAGTGTCAAAAACTATTTCTGCTAAACTATTTTCGAAACCTCTCAATAGGATTCTTGTTTTCTCCTTATCTCTATTCTACTTCTCCTTCTATCTCATTTGTTTTGGAGTCTACTCTCGTACTCAATCTTTCAAAGTGTTAGGATCCTACGTGGGTGGACGTTTTCTGAGCCTTTAACCTAATAGGTTCGATCATCGAAAGATTCCTGGTGGAAGAACATCGTCGTCACTCCGAGCAAGAATCTCTTGTTAGTGGTGTCTAGAAACCCTTGTTAGTGGTGTCGAGGAGATCAACTGGAAGCATGAAGAATCGTTAGTTGAACTTCTTTCCCCTCCCGGGTTAGCAGGTGGATTGCGAGGGCGCAATCCCTTGTTAGTGGTGTCGTCTGTAACACCTGGGGTGTTACCCCTTAGTAGATTGGTTGTTTCTTTTTGCATTGCAATCACATGCATCACATAAGCATTGCATCATGTTTTCCAAACCACTCCAAAATTCAAAAAAAAAACCAAGCCGTATTTGAAAATCACCCAACAATTTGATATCAAACTAATAACTCCAATGGTTGAAAATAAGTAACCTACATTGTTATTTTGCTGTTTTGTTAATCAATAATTTTTTTTATAAAATTTAAAACACCCCAAACCCTCTTTGAGAAAAAATTCAACTAACACCTTTAAATCAAATTAAACTTTCAAACTTGTGAAACTAAGATTAACATTTGCTTTAATTTCTGTTTTGTAACTTAATACAAATGTCATAAAAGAAAAATTCCCCAAAACTCTTTTTCTATCTCTCTCTTACTCTCATCCTTTACAAAAAAAAGAGAGAAGGAAATAAAATAAAAAAAGAGAGGTGAGAGAGGCAGCCCACCCCAACCGTTTTCCCCCTCAGCCCACAGCAACCAGCCCACCTGGGTCTTCTTCCTCGTACGGACGCACCGAAAGGGGGGGTGTCGCTGTCTTTTCACCCCCCACCATGGACCACCTGCTCCCGATCCCTACAAGACCACCTAGCCCTACCCTAACCCTAATGCTCTCCCCTCCCCTCCTCTGCCGCCGCCATCTCCCCTCTCTCTCCCTCCCACCTTTCGTTTCTTTTCCTCTGTTCTGAACCGGACGGGAGAGTCACGGTAGCAGCCGCCGTTTCCGGAGAAATTCGCGGCCGGCTGCCCTCCTCGAGCTTGATCGACGACACCGAGCCCCTCCGGTGAGCCTCCCCTTCCCATTCCCGCCCGTAACTACTGGTTTCGTGTCCGTCTGCGGGTAGTCCTTGTCGGAGTTCCTCCCTGGCTGCCATGGATGCGAGCAGCGCTTCCCTGCTGCTCACGCACGGGAGCCCGACGCACAGGAGCCCCACGCCACGTCCTCCTCGCCTCCTGGCACGCCACGCACATCACCCTGCACTCACACGAACCACCCCACACCCGCGCAGGTCCGCAAGATCGAGGCGCTGCCTCTGATGATCGTCCAGCCCCGTCCCTGTTCCGATCTCTGTCTGCAGTTTTCCCTGCAAAAATTCAGTAACGGTCGTTAAACAGGCATAACTTCCTTCAGTTTCATATGCTATCAACACCACAGCATCAGCGCAATGGCTAGGCCACCCTGCGCGCTCCCATCAAGTCCTGGGTTCGACCCCCCCAAGCCCCCCAATTTGGATGATTCAAAATCCTGTGGCTTCATAATTCTGTGCTCTTTCTATTAATGCCAAGTTTGCAATATATTTCTGTAACAATTTTGGCACTAAATAATTAATTACTAAAAATTCAATAAAAATTGGAAACTTTGGAATTTCATAACTTTAGTTCTACTCATCCAATTTAAGCAAACTTGGGCTCTAAAAATTTGTCTTAACAAACTCTACACATTGGTATTTTATTTGGGCACAATTGAATTAATTTTGAACATGTTTTCCTCTGTTTACTAAAAAGGGCAGAATAAAACTATTTATGGAAAATGGCATAATAAATTCAATAATAACCCAAAAATTGTGTTTGATAGCTCTAAATGTTCAGTGAAACATTTGCTACATGTTTTCCACCTTTTCAATGCAATTTGTTTCTGTTTTGGATAAATAAAACTAATGCAATTGCTTAATGCTTTAATTAAACCATTTAAATGGTGAAATTCATAACTTGCTCAACTAAATTCCAATTTCAACAAACAAAATATGTTTTCCACTCAAAATGAAACCACCTTTCTGTTTGTCAATTTGGTTTTGCATTTTGGGCAATTAAAATTAAGGTTATTTAATAATCCTTAAAAATGACAAACTAAATGGCATAATTAATAACTTTCAAATGGTTGCTCCAAATTAAATACTCAAAACATGAATTTCATCCAAAATTACATGTCACACTTGAATATCAACTTTGTTTTCTGGTTTACAACAATTAATTTGAATACTTGTTTCACCTCTTATTTAATGCAATTAAATTGGTAATGGGCTCAACTAAATCATTTTAAAAGTGTTTCTCAACCACTAAAATATGTTTTCCAATCAGATCCATGTTATCAACATGTTCATGCCATTCATATCTCTGTTTGCATCTTATCTTGTGCATTTTAGATTTTGTTATGCATGTTCATCTAAATGACAACATATGGAATGTGTGGGCTAATTAATTCCAACTGTTGCCCCATTCCATTTAAATTGCCTAACTCATCTACATATTGGTTGCCATGCTAAACAACATTTAACTTGATGGTTAGCTAAACAACTTGAACCAATTCCTATTTCTCCGGACTCCGGTTCCGATTAAAATGCCTAAGTTGTTTTCTCGTGTTGCATCTTTGCATGTCATGCATATAAAATAGGATCATGCTGGATCTTTTGCCGTAGTAGTAATTGTTGCATCCGGTGTTTGTTCGAGGTTCGTTGCTTCTTCGCGGATAGGACGTTGAGATGATGTGAGCAACGACAAGTTCTGCGGATGAACCTCTACTTGCTGGATTCCAGGCAAGTATACTCACTTGCTGCCAAATGGTTGCCTTTCATCACTTGTTACCGATTCTTCCCGTTGTTCTTATTCTAGCCTGTTGATTCGATGCTTGTGTCTCGATCCTATTATATGTTTACCTTGCAGCCATGATATAGCATTTTCCTTCCACTTCCTATTAACTGTTGCTTGTTTACCCTGTTGGCCCCCGTGTCGTAGTTGCATGCTCAGGGTTGTTGCGCTCAAGTCTTGCTGTCCTTTTACTTATCACCTGTTTAGTTGATACTTGGGTTTCAATTCAAACAACAACATGTTAATGTCTGGGGTAATAATAATTTGATGATAAGGCACCGGCAGGAGGCCCGGGTTAGGGTTTTGGAGCCTGCTAGTGTCGACCCTAATTAGGAAAAGGGTCTTGTCTACTGATCCATGATGAGCGTGCTCACCGCATCCGGGAGGTAGTATGGGACCCCCCTCGGCTTAGACCTGATCTGCAGCTTGTCCGAAGAGCCACACTTAGTTCGGGTGTTCCATTTGCTCCTTTGCATAATGGGTTGATCACCCATGGTTACTGATGATGATGATGATGCATATAGGACGAGGCCTGTGGTGCCGGGGGGTGTGGTTTTCACCCTTGCGCTTAGCGGACTGGCCGGGACCTTATAGCTCCGTGGCTCCTAGGATGGGTTGTAGAGATGGTTTGGGTCGTGTCGAGCCAACCTGAGTTTTAGTTGGTGGCCCGAGTGTGTACAGGTACTGGAGCACACCCTGCAGGGATGAATCTTCTCGAGAAGCCGTGTTTTCCGCGGTTATGGATTACTTGGTGAAAGTACTGGCTAACAAGTACTCAGACAACTTACACCTAATGATAATAACTTGATTAGTAATAGTCTTATTGACACAATAACTTGACCCATCATTAATCCAACAGTGTGAGTTATCCTTGGGTTGCTTCCTTAGTAGGGGTATCATTGGATGGGTTTGTTTGGTGGTTAGTTGTAGTTGGTTACGATACGCTATCTTATCTTCTTTCTGTTAGCCGGAAGTTGTAGTGTGTTTCCGTAGTTGGTTAGTGCAGCCCGCTGCCGCTTATTTGCAATAATCCCTTCCTTTCCGTTGAACCCAAAGTATTTGTATCTTGTGATGACTGGCTACGCCGGTATCTTGTGAGTATGGTTTATCCACTTGCCAGTACTTAACCGTACTGACCCACGAATCTTTTTCGTGGCTGCATATTCAACATTGCAGTCAACAGGTTTGAAGTCTGACGACGTTCGCTTGGGAATCCCTCCGGCTTGGCCTGGGCAAGGATTGGACGCTCTCGGTTATCTTCAGGACTCTTAGTCCAATTTGTATCTTGTCCGTAGTCGGACGCTATGTTGTTTCTTTCGCTGTTATTTGGATCTTTGTATTGTATCAGTTGTATCCCTGACTCGTTGAGTCATCTTGTATATATCTATGTTGTTGTTGTTGTGGATTATTCGTGAATTGTTGTAATGTTATCACAAGTGGCAACCTGGAATCGGTTATTATGTGGATTTTGGCGGGAATGCTGAAATCTGCATAGTGCCCGATCTCGGGGCGTCACAAATGGTATCAGAGCCTTGGTCCCGATTCCCGATATTGTTTCGATACGAATGGTTATCGAAGCAACGGGTCCGCAAAGCCTGTAGGATAACCTCGCTAACGGTCGTTGTTTCTAGAGTGTCAAAAACTATTTCTGCTAAACTATTTTCGAAACCTCTCAATAGGATTCTTGTTTTCTCCTTATCTCTATTCTACTTCTCCTTCTATCTCATTTGTTTTGGAGTCTACTCTCGTACTCAATCTTTCAAAGTTTTAGGATCCTACGTGGGTGGACGTTTTCTGAGCCTTTAACCTAATAGGTTCGATCATCGAAAGATTCCTGGTGGAAGAACATCGTCGTCACTCCGAGCAAGAATCTCTTGTTAGTGGTGTCTAGAAACCCTTGTTAGTGGTGTCGAGGAGATCAACTGGAAGCATGAAGAATCGTTAGTTGAACTTCTTTCCCCTCCCGGGTTAGCAGGTGGATTGCGAGGGCGCAATCCCTTGTTAGTGGTGTCGTCTGTAACACCTGGGGTGTTACCCCTTAGTAGATTGGTTGTTTCTTTTTGCATTGCAATCACATGCATCACATAAGCATTGCATCATGTTTTCCAAACCACTCCAAAATTCCAAAAAAAAAACCAAGCCGTATTTGAAAATCACCCAACAATTTGATATCAAACTAATAACTCCAATGGTTGAAAATAAGTAACCTACATTGTTATTTTGCTGTTTTGTTAATCAATAATTTTTTTTTATAAAATTTAAAACACCCCAAACCCTCTTTGAGAAAAAATTCAACTAACACCTTTAAATCAAATTAAACTTTCAAACTTGTGAAACTAAGATTAACATTTGCTTTAATTTCTGTTTTGTAACTTAATACAAATGTCATAAAAGAAAAATTCCCCAAAACTCTTTTTCTATCTCTCTCTTACTCTCATCCTTTACAAAAAAAAAGAGAGAAGGAAATAAAATATAAAAAGAGAGGTGAGAGAGGCAGCCCACCCCAACCGTTTTTCCCCCTCAGCCCACAGCAACCAGCCCACCTGGGTCTTCTTCCTCGTACGGACGCACCGAAAGGGGGGGGTGTCGCTGTCTTTTCACCCCCCACCATGGACCACCTGCTCCCGATCCCTACAAGACCACCTAGCCCTACCCTAACCCTAATGCTCTCCCCTCCCCTCCTCTGCCGCCGCCATCTCCCCTCTCTCTCCCTCCCACCTTTCGTTTCTTTTCCTCTGTTCTGAACCGGACGGGAGAGTCACGGTAGCAGCCGCCGTTTCCGGAGAAATTCGCGGCCGGCTGCCCTCCTCGAGCTTGATCGACGACACCGAGCCCCTCCGGTGAGCCTCCCCTTCCCATTCCCGCCCGTAACTACTGGTTTCGTGTCCGTCTGCGGGTAGTCCCTGTCGGAGCTCCTCCCTGGCTGCCATGGATGCGAGCAGCGCTTCCCTGCTGCTCACGCACGGGAGCCCGACGCACAGGAGCCCCACGCCACGTCCTCCTCGCCTCCTGGCACGCCACGCACATCACCCTGCACTCACACGAACCACCCCACACCCGCGCAGGTCCGCAAGATCGAGGCGCTGCCTCTGATGATCGTCCAGCCCCGTCCCTGTTCCGATCTCTGTCTGCAGTTTTCCCTGCAAAAATTCAGTAACGGTCGTTAAACAGGCATAACTTCCTTCAGTTTCATATGCTATCAACACCACAGCATCAGCGCAGTGGCTAGGCCACCCTGCGCGCTCCCATCAGGTCCTGGGTTCGACCCCCCCAAGCCCCCCAATTTGGATGATTCAAAATCCTGTGGCTTCATAATTCTGTGCTCTTTCTATTAATGCCAAGTTTGCAATATATTTCTGTAACAATTTTGGCACTAAATAATTAATTACTAAAAATTCAATAAAAATTGGAAACTTTGGAATTTCATAACTTTAGTTCTACTCATCCAATTTAAGCAAACTTGGGCTCTAAAAATTTGTCTTAACAAACTCTACACATTGGTATTTTATTTGGGCACAATTGAATTAATTTTGAACATGTTTTCCTCTGTTTACTAAAAAAGGGCAGAATAAAACTATTTATGGAAAATGGCATAATAAATTCAATAATAACCCAAAAATTGTGTTTGATAGCTCTAAATGTTCAGTGAAACATTTGCTACATGTTTTCCACCTTTTCAATGCAATTTGTTTCTGTTTTGGATAAATAAAACTAATGCAATTGCTTAATGCTTTAATTAAACCATTTAAATGGTGAAATTCATAACTTGCTCAACTAAATTCCAATTTCAACAAACAAAATATGTTTTCCACTCAAAATGAAACCACCTTTCTGTTTGTAAATTTGGTTTTGCATTTTGGGCAATTAAAATTAAGGTTATTTAATAATCCTTAAAAATGACAAACTAAATGGCATAATTAATAACTTTCAAATGGTTGCTCCAAATTAAATACTCAAAACATGAATTTCATCCAAAATTACATGTCACACTTGAATATCAACTTTGTTTTCTGGTTTGCAACAATTAATTTGAATACTTGTTTCACCTCTTATTTAATGCAATTAAATTGGTAATGGGCTCAACTAAATCATTTTAAAAGTGTTTCTCAACCACTAAAATATGTTTTCCAATCAGATCCATGTTATCAACATGTTCATGCCATTCATATCTCTGTTTGCATCTTATCTTGTGCATTTTAGATTTTGTTATGCATGTTCATCTAAATGACAACATATGGAATGTGTGGGCTAATTAATTCCAACTGTTGCCCCATTCCATTTAAATTGCCTAACTCATCTACATATTGGTTGCCATGCTAAACAACATTTAACTTGATGGTTAGCTAAACAACTTGAACCAATTCCTATTTCTCTGGACTCCGGTTCCGATTAAAATGCCTAAGTTGTTTTCTCGTGTTGCATCTTTGCATGTCATGCATATAAAATAGGATCATGCTGGATCTTTTGTCGTAGTAGTAATTGTTGCATCCGGTGTTTGTTCGAGGTTCGTTGCTTCTTCGCGGATAGGACGTTGAGATGATGTGAGCAACGACAAGTTCTGCGGATGAACCTCTACTTGCTGGATTCCAGGCAAGTATACTCACTTGCTGCCAAATGGCTGCCTTTCATCACTTGTTACCGATTCTTCCCGTTGTTCTTATTCTAGCCTGTTGATTTGATGCTTGTGTCTCGATCCTATTATATGTTTACCTTGCAGCCATGATATAGCCTTTTCCTTCCACTTCCTATTAACTGTTGCTTGTTTACCCTGTTGGCCCCCGTGTCGTAGTTGCATGCTCAGGGTTGTTGCGCTCAAGTCTTGCTGTCCTTTTACTTATCACCTGTTTAGTTGATACTTGGGTTTCAATTCAAACAACAACATGTTAATGTCTGGGGTAATAATAATTTGATGATAAGGCACCGGCAGGAGGCCCGGGTTAGGGTTTTGGAGCCTGCTAGTGTCGACCCTAATTAGGAAAAGGGTCTTGTCTACTGATCCATGATGAGCGTGCTCACCGCATCCGGGAGGTAGTATGGGACCCCCCTCGGCTTAGACCTGATCTGCAGCTTGTCCGAAGAGCCACACTTAGTTCGGGTGTTCCATTTGCTCCTTTGCATAATGGGTTGATCACCCATGGTTACTGATGATGATGATGATGCATATAGGACGAGGCCTGTGGTGCCGGGGGGTGTGGTTTTCACCCTTGCGCTTAGCGGACTGGCCGGGACCTTATAGCTCCGTGGCTCCTAGGATGGGTTGTAGAGATGGTTTGGGTCGTGTCGAGCCAACCTGAGTTTTAGTTGGTGGCTCGAGTGTGTACGGGTACTGGAGCACACCCTGCAGGGATGAATCTTCTCGAGAAGCCGTGTTTTCCGCGGTTATGGATTACTTGGTGAAAGTACTGGCTAACAAGTACTCAGACAACTTACACCTAATGATAATAACTTGATTAGTAATAGTCTTATTGACACAATAACTTGACCCATCATTAATCCAACAGTGTGAGTTATCCTTGGGTTGCTTCCTTAGTAGGGGGTAACATTGGATGGGTTTGTTTGGTGGTTAGTTGTAGTTGGTTACGATACGCTATCTTATCTTCTTTCTGTTAGCCGGAAGTTGTAGTGTGTTTCTGTAGTTGGTTAGTGCAGCCCGCTGCCGCTTATTTGCAATAATCCCTTCCTTTCTGTTGAACCCAAAGTATTTGTATCTTGTGATGACTGGCTACGCCGGTATCTTGTGAGTATGGTTTATCCACTTGCCAGTACTTAACCGTACTGACCCACGAATCTTTTTCGTGGCTGCATATTCAACATTGCAGTCAACAGGTTTGAAGTCTGACGACGTTAGCTTGGGAATCCTTCCGGCTTGGCCTGGGCAAGGATTGGACGCTCTCGGTTATCTTCAGGACTCTTAGTCCAATTTGTATCTTGTCCGTAGTCGGACGCTATGTTGTTTCTTTCGCTGTTATTTGGATCTTTGTATTGTATCAGTTGTATCCCTGACTCGTTGAGTCATCTTGTATATATCTATGCTGTTGTTGTTGTGGATTATTCGTGAATTGTTGTAATGTTATCACAAGTGGCAACCTGGAATCGGTTATTATGTGGATTTTGGCGGGAATGCTGAAATCTGCATAGTGCCCGATCTCGGGGCGTCACAAATGCTTATGGAAAAATGCATAATAAATTCAATAATGATCCAAAAATTATGTTTAATAGCTCAAAATGTTCAGTGAAACATTTGCTACATGTTTTCAACCTTTTCAATACAATTTGTTTACTGATTTTCCTAATTAAAATTGGAGTAATAATTCAATACTTTAATTACGCCTTTTAAATTGCAAAATTCATAACTTGGGCAATTCAAATCCAATTCCAACATGTGAAATATGTTTTCCATGAAAAATTGAATAAGCTTTCCAAATATCAACTTTGTTTTCTGTTGTGAACATTTAAAATTGGTGAAAACAACAAATGTTTGTTTAAATCATTTAAAATGCCAAAGTTCATAACTTAACAAATAAAATTCCAAACTTGGTAAACAACATATCAAACTGAAGCTATTGTTGTTTTCTTATTGTTTTCATCATCCATGCATCATTCTAATCAACTCTCACATGATGGTTATTTGTAGATCATTTAATTCAACATTAATTCATGAGCTTTTCCATATGCAATCCAAAATTGCATATGGGCCCATTTAAATATGTTTACCATGTCAACTAGTTTATCTTTGATGCATCCTTAAACTTGTCATGCATCCATATCTTGATCATGCTGGATCTTTTTCCGTAGAAGTAATTGTTGCATCCGGTGTTTGTTCTAGTTCGTTGCTTCTTCGCGGATAGGACGTTGAAATGATGTGAGCAACGACAAGTTCTTCGGATGTACCTCTACTTGCTGGATTCCAGGAAAGTATACTCACTTGCTACCTATGGCTGCCTTTCATCACTTGTTACCGATTCTTCCCGTTGCCTTTATTCTAGCCTTATGATTCGATGCTTGTGTCTCGATCCTATCTTATGTTTACCTTGCAGCCATGATATAGCCTTCCTTCCACTTCCTGTTAACTGTTGTTTGTTTACCCTGTTGGCCCTCGTGTCGTAGTTGCATGCTTAGTGTTGTTTGCGCTCAAGTCTTGTTGTCCGTCTTATCACCTGTTTAGTTTGATAGTTGGGTTTCAACTTAATCAACAACATGTTAATATTTTGGGTAATAATAATTTGATGCTAAGGCACCGGCAGGAGGCCCGGCGTGGTTTTGAGGCCTGCTAGTGTCGAACTTAATTAGGAAAAGGGTCTTGTCCTCCGATCCATGATGAGCGCACTAACCGCATGTGGGAAGCGAGTATGGGTGCCCCCCGCAATTCTGATTCGATTCGCATCTCGTCCAAATCGCCACACTTAGTTCGGGCTTTCCATTTGATGCATGCATATGCAGGTGCGAACCCTTGGCGCCAGGGTGGAACTTTTGTAGTCGGCATTTAGGGCGGCGTGGTCTTCCAGTGCTATGAGGGTCCCCCTTTTCTTCGTGGGGGCTCGATTAGCCACGCACGCACAGCACGTGGTTCTTTGGGCTTGATGCGAAGAAGAGTTGGGTTGTGTTGAGTGCCTCGCTTGGTGGAAGGGCCTTTCCATCTGGCGGGTCATTCTTACGTGTACGGCCAAATTGGTGCATCCCTGCAGGGTTAATCTTCTCGAGAAGCCATGTTGTCCGCGGTTATGGATGACTTGGTGAAAGTGCTGGCTAACAAGTACTCAGACAACTTACACTTAACGATGACAACTTGACTAGTAATATAGATTACCTCCACCATAAAAATGAATGTCACCTTAATCAACAAGGTGAGTTTCCTTGGGTTGCTTCCTTAGTAGGGGGTAACACTGGATGGGTATTGTTTGGTGAGTAGTTGTAGTTGGTTTTGATACGCTATCTTATCCCTTTCTTTTAGCCGGATGTTGTAGCGCGTCTCTGTAGTTAGTTAGTGCAGCCAGCTGCCGCTTCTTTGCAATAATCCCTTCCTTTCTGTTGTACCCAAAGTATTTGTATCTTGTGATGATTGGTTACGCTGGTATCTTGTGAGTATGGTTTATCCATTTGCCAGTACTTAACCGTACTGACCCACGAATCCATTTCGTGGCTGCATATTCCACATTGCAGTCAACAGGTTTGAAGTCTGACGACGTTAGCTTGGGAATCCCTCCGGCTTGGCCTGGGCAGGGATTGGACGCCATCGGTTATCTTCAGGACTCTTAGTCCAATTTGTATCTTGTCCGTAGTCGGGCACTATGTTGTTTCTTTCGCTGTCATTTGGATCTTTGTATTGTATCAGTTGTATCCTTGACTCGTTTGAGTCGTCTTGTATATACCTCCTCTGTTGTTGTTGTGGATTATTCGTGAACTGTTGTAATGTTATCACAAGTGGCAACCTGAAATCGGTTATTATGCGGATTTGGGTGGAAATGCCGAAATCTGCATAGTGCCCGATCCCGGGGCGTCACAAATGGTATCAGAGCATGGTTTCCGATTCCCGAAGTTGTTTCAATACGAATGGTTATCGGAGCAACGGGTCCGCAAAGCCTGTAGGATAACCTCGCTAACAGTCGTGTTTCTAGAGTGTCAAAAACTATTTGTGCAAAACCTGTTTTGGAAACATCTCAAGTTAGGATCCTACGTGGGTGGACGTTCTCTGAGCCTTTAACCTAATAGGTTCGATCTTCGGAAGGCTCTCAATGGAAGAACATCTTTGTCACTCCGAGCAAGAATCTCTTGTTAGTGGTGTCGAGAAGCCCTTGTTAGTGGTGTCGAGGAGATCAACTGGAAGCATGAAGAATCGATAGTCGAACTTCTTTCCCCTCCCGGGTTAGTGGGTGGATTGCGAGGGCGCAATCCCTTGTTAGTGGTGTCGTCTGTAACACCCGGGGGATTTTCCCCCAACTAGAGTTGTTTGCTTTTCTTTCTCATGGCATTGCATCACATACATCATTTGCACCTTGTTTGCAAACCAATTCAAAAAAAAATTTCAAATCAATTTAAAATTTTCAAACAATGCGCATGTGTTTTCAAACTCAAATTGTTTTTCAATGAAAATTGAATTGTAATTAATATTTGCTTGGTTAAATAAATCACCTTTTATTAAAACCCTAATTTGAGTTTCAAATTCAAATTCAAACAACAAATAAATATTTGAAATTTTGAAAAACAAAACTTGGTGCACTTGGGCATTCAATATGCTCAATGCAATAAAATTGTTTTCAAAAAATTTATAAAATCCTAAAACCCTTTCTTTCTCTCTTATAATTGTCGCACCCGGACTTCTAGGGGATACTCACAGTCCGTTAAACAGTAGATAAATGGCTTACGGGGCATACCGGCACCCGCATCTCAATATGAGCAGGCCAACACGTAAACGTGTGACAACCATTGTCTTAATATTCATCGTCTGCGCAAACCATCCCATAGAAATCCAGATACTTCCATTGACGTACTTCAAACATACACACATGGTACGTCAACGGCATTGGAACAAGTGATATCACAACAGATCTCTACGACACAAAAGATGGAAATAAGTTGCAAATAGCTCTCATTAGAGCAGAGATAGCAAATACAATCATTCAGAGGACACATGTCCCAACATATCATCATTACATCACAGCGGAAGCATCCAAAATGTCTGAGTACAGACAAGATCCAAATAGGCCTAAGAGGCCGGAAACGAAAAGACGGAGCCCATCCACGAAGTCTCGGATCCTGCCCGGGTCCGCTATCTACTCGTCAGCAGTCTCGTCATACTCCACGTAGTAGCCACCATGTAGACCCTCGGAAACGTAGGTCTGCGGAAACCATAGCCCCAAAGGGGTCAGTACATAAACGTACTGGCAAGCAAGACTCACAGTTCACCAAAGTGTAACCCGTCAACACCAAGCACAGATGCTTTGGGTCAACGGAAGAAAGGGGATATAAAGGATGCTGCAACTGGCTGCTCTAAACAACTACAGAGTTTCTACCACTTCCGGCTACCAGAAAGGAGATAAGATCGTGTATCGTAACCAACCTATCAACTAACCTCAAACAAACCCATCCTGGATCTCGCCTCTTATCCAAAGAAGCAATCCGAGGATAACTCACACAGTTGAAATAATGATGGTTCATATTATTGTGTCAATAAGTCTATTACTAGTCAAGTTGTTAATCATTGGGTGTAAGGTTGTTAATCATTAGGTTTAAGTTGTCCTGAGTACTTGTTAGCCAGTACTTTCACCAAGTAATCCATAACCGCGGAAAACACGGCTTCTCGAGAAGATTTATCCCTGCAGGGTTGCACCAATTTGGCCGTACACGCAAGAATAACCCGCCAGATGGGATGCCTCCCACCAAGCGGGGCACTCTACACAACTCAACTCTTCTTCGCATCAAGCCCAAAGCACCTTGGGCGCACGGCTAATCGAGCCCAGAAGAAAATGGACCCTCATAGCACTCTAAGAACGTGTCCCCCTATATGCCGACTACGAAAGTTCCACCCGGGTACCAAGGGCTCGCAAGATCATGCATGCAGCAAATGGAAAACCCGAACTAAATGAGGCGATTTGGACGAGATGCGAATCGAATCAAATTGAGGGGGGCGCCCATACTCGCTTCCCACATGCGGGTAGTGCGCTCATCATGGATCAGTAGACAAGACCCTTTTCCTATTAAGGTCGACACTAGCAGGTGAACGGACAACGACGTCGCCTAGAGGGGGGGGGGTGAATAGGCGATTAAAACTTTTCCGGTTAATGCTTGCTAAATGCGGAAATAAACTAGGTGTTTAAATTAACAAGCATACAACCTAAATATTCTAGGGTCAACTAGATGAACCAACAACTTATTCTAAGCAATACACGTAACAAGGTGATAGCAAGATATATAACTTCAAGCTCGAAGGCTATCACAATGTAAATTGCATAAGTAAAAAGCTCGGGTATAGAAATAACCGAGGCACACGGAGACGATGATGTATTCCCGAGTTCCTCCCACAAAGGGGAGTACGTCTCGTTGGAGGGGTGTGAGCTCGCCACGAAGGCCTACTCAACGCCACAAAGGCCTCACCCTATTCTCCGATGAACCCCGCCACAAAGGCCTAGTTCACCTTCCACTATTGGCAACCTTCAAACCCGAGGCACGCATCCACAACTCAATTGGAGGCTCTCGGTGTCACCACAATCTTGGGGCACACATCCACAACTCAATTGTAGGCTCCCAAGAACACCACAAGTCGTCTAGGGTCCAAGACCCAAGAGTAACAAGCTCACAAACTTTCAACTTCCACGAATCCTCGTGGAGAGAGCAAACCGATGCAACCGATGCAAATGGCAAGAGCACAAGTGCTCAAATCCTTCACTCTCAAATTCCAACAAAGCAACAAATGCTTATGGGGGAATAAGAGAGGAAGAACAATGGAGGAGAAACACCAAGAACTCCAAGATCAAGATCTACTAAGTTTCCCTCACTAAGAAGGAAGATGGATTGGTGGAAATGTAGATCGAGATCTCCTCTACCTTCTCCCTCAAAGATATGCAAGAATCATAGGAGGGATTGGGAGAGGGGCAAGCTTTCCAAGGTCAACAATGGTGGGAGAGAAGGGGAAAAACGTGCTTGGAAGACTTGGGGACCAATGGGGAAGAAAGCCCCCTTAAATAGGTCCCCACAAAAACTAGCCGTTTGTGCAGGAATCTGGGACCGGAATATCCGGTCCAAGTTTGGACCGGAATATCCGATCCGAAGATCTGCTCGAAACCTGTTGACTTTAACCGGAATATCCGGTCCCCTTGGAAAAATCCGGTACCAATAATCCGGTCCATGTCAGTGAGCAAATTGGTCTGAAAACTGCCCAAACCGGAATATCCGGTATGCCCCGAATAATCCGGTTCAAATAATCCGGTTTACTCCAGAAGGTTCAAGCTTCCAGTCCTTAGCCATTTTTCGCAGCAACCGGAATATCCGGTCCAGGATGAATAATCCGGACCAAATAATCCGGTTGACTCCAGTAGTTCCAACCTTCCAGTCCTTAGCCATTTTTCGCAACAAACTCCACAACCGGAATATCCGGTTTGAGATGAATAATCCGGCTCCAAATAATCCGGCTCCTCTCTGTCCCGAATATGGACCAAAACTACCCTAACCGGAATATCCGGTTGCCCGGAATAATCCGGCTAGAATAATCCGGTTGAGTCCAGAACAGAGAGGCTGAACTAGAAACCCCATAACTTTTGCAAATGAACTCCGAACGAGGTAAATCCAATTGCAATGGAAAGATAACAGCAAGGAGTATCCAAACAAAAAGTGAAAATATTGATACCTCAAAGTATGGAGAAGTTACCACACATGGAAGGTGTGGGAACATTCTCAAAGACGAACGGAATATTTTCACCACCGAAAACGCAACAAGTTTTTCTTACGAAATCCGTTTTCGAGAAACCAAGGCTTGTCATGAAGATCACGACAAGCACTAAAACCCAAAGGAGACAAAAGCCAAATAAGAACCAAGAAAGATGATATGCAAAGTATGCAAAGGTTTGAGCTCTCCATAACGATTCGATCGAGTTACTCACTTGAGAGCCCCTCTTGATAGTACGACTATCTATCCTATAACCCGGTCTCCCAAAGACACGAGACCGGTAAAATAGAAAACCTATCAAGATTATACCTTTGCCTTGAGCATTCCACTTGAGCTAGATGATGACGATCTTGACTCTCTCAAGTTGGATCTTCTTTCTTGATTGCGCTTGCTAGCACAAACTCCGCTTCATGAAGACTTGCAAGTTGCTCCCCCATACACCATTATGGGAGAGACTAGCTCCCCCCCATACACCATTGAGGGAGAGACCCTTCGGCAAATCTTCACAAGGCCACAATCTCCACAAGGGTGGCAAGCATCAAGCATAGGATATCTTCTAGATGCTTCACTTGAGCTTCCACGTCAAGCTAGATGACAAACACCGCTTGACGACGACATAGACCATGGGCTAAAGAAATCTTCCTTTAGGTTCATGCCCATGGAAAGATACCTAACCACACATAGAGATGCCACACACACATATATGGGTTAGATCACAAAGCTATATTGACAATTGCTTACCATACCATGAGATACACAATCCCACTTGGTACAACTTGTAGCTTTGTGTGTTGATCGCTTGCTTGATCAAACTTGTATCTTTGCTTCTCACTTCTAAAGATGATGTCTTGAAGATGATAATGAAAGATCACCTAATCCTTTTCTTCAAGACACACTAGCAATAAGCTCAACTCAAATCATGACCATTCTTGATATAAATCCTTGAATGTAACAATGGCCATCAAGGAAGCTAATAGAGTTCAACACATGAACTCCATTATTTCCTATGGACAAGATCTACAAAGATAACTCAATGCAAACATTAGTCCATAAGGATTGTCATTAATTACCAAAACCACATATGGGGGAACCATGCGCTTTCAATCTCCCCCATTTTGGTAATTGATGACAATCCCTTTTTACGAGGGTTTATATGATGAATAAAGCAAACATGCGAAACAAGAGCAAGGATGCAATAGCATGGAAAAGCAAATGCTTAAGAACGAAACTAAAGCATAAACCAAATTCCCTTAAACCCTCTAAACTTCTCCCCCATTGGCATCCATTGCCGAAATGGGCAAAAAGATTAGAAGGCCAATATAGTAAGAGCTCCCCCATAGTGTATGCATTCCTCATGATATGAGTGAAATCAAGTGCATATCTTCAACTATGAATAGATGGAGGGAGATCAAACTATATTGAGGATCCAAAGGTTTACAAGCAAAGTAAAATTGAAGGATACTTTCACAAAGAAGCAACCAACCACAAGGATCCGAAAAACCGATTGACCAACATCAATATTTTGATAGGATCAACCAAGTGTTCTAGAAAATCAAGAGGGAACTCCCCAAGGTACATGCACAATGTTAGATTTGAATTACTATATAGTGTGCATAACATGGAATCATCACTCCCTTCTAGATAATTTTGAACACAAACAAGTGCAAGCGAATAGATTGGAAATGAAGCAAAGCAACTTGCAAACAAACAAAAGTTGAGCAATGAAGATCAAGAAGTGACAAATAAAGACTTACTCAACCGAAATAGATGCGTGTGACAAGGAAAAACATTTTTAGTAGACTAATAGGATGATAGAATCATCAACATAGTCTTTCAATATAAGAGGCACATAGTGCATATCATGTCTTTCCCATACACACAAACCATCAAATGATAAAACACATAGGTCCACAAGCTTATTAAGATTAAAAAGGAATACCAAAAGAAAAGCAAAGCTTGTGCCTTTTAGGAACCACCAAGGAATATAAAGCAATAAAAGGTGGTCACTAAAGAAATAGAATATCAATTAAAAATGTAACTATTATCGTGTGTATAAGTTTCTAAGTGGACACCAATCACAAAGATATATATCCACAAAGAAATATGCACACACAAAATAGGTACAAAGGTGAAGAACATGATATCCAAGAGAGGTTCATTAATATACCAATAAGATTTTTGCTTGAAAGCAAAGCACTAAGCTTAGTTTAATCTTAAGGGGATATAGATGAACACACAAAACTCATCAAAGCATCACAAATATCACAAGGGAAAAGTGATAGTTGGAATGCTTCGATAAAGGTAACGCATATCACAAAAGATTCAAATGGTTTTTGAGAATTTATCAATATTGCATATGAGAGACTTCAAGTAGAAGTTGCTAGATTAATATACTCGGGATTGGTGAATCATGAAAATGACTATAAATATCCCCATAGTATGTAATCATCACGGCTTACTCATAGTTGCAATTAAGATGATTTTGATAAGACATTTGCAAGAACCAAAAGAAATGCAACAAAGGGAAATCATGCCAAGAAGCAACCTACACAAGGTTGAAAGCTAGAAATGTATGCATGAGATAGATACTTGTTACCGAGACGACATTGGTGATGAAGAGGATGCGAGTTTGATAATCATCGTAGCTTGACTCCTATAATACCATGGTGAGAACACCTTCCTTATGAATGGAGCAAGCAACCAAATTATCTCCATTGTACCTAAAACAAAATTCAAGTACAAAATGGTACCCAAACTCATTGGGTCCAAAGTAGTTAGAACAACTACAATACATAGGACAAACTCCACATAAATATGTGCATATTAATATGAATTTGAATTTCATGCACATCTTAGCCATTTAGGATTTGATGGAGTTTATCCTATATATTGGATCAACGAAAGTAAGCATGCCAAAATATCTACATAGTAAATATGCATGCACAAAACTTTCAAGAACCAAAACAAGATACAAATTGGACAAAGAACTAATTAAACCAAGAAGCCACTCACAAGAGTGAAAAGAAAGAGAATTGTCCAAAATATATCAAGACCCAAATCAACACATGATTTAGGAAACCAACATAGAGAGGATACAAAAAAAACATAAAAGAGTGAACAAACCCTCTACACTTTTCATGATAGCACACAAAGTACCAAGACGAAAAGTGTTTGTCTTCCAACGAGACAAGTCATTGGGACAACAAACAAATTTAAAGACAACAAGTGTTCAAACGCATATAGGATAGTTCTTCCAATAAAAGTGCATTATTTATGATCTTGCATTTGAATACAAAATGCACACAATGGAATCATTACTCTCCATATATATTATTCAAACACTAGTCATGTTTAAATAAAATCAATTAGATGCAATACCAATTTAAATAATGGTGATCTACTCAATGTAGGATAGCTTCCCCAAGAATAGTGCAACCCAAAGAAATATGACTTTGAACACAAGTGCACAAGTATGGGATCATTGCTTTTCCTAACTCAAGAAAGCATAAAACAAATTTTGAGTAGACCAAGGAAGACACAAAGGAGTTTGAACCAAACAAATCCTTGGCAAGAAATAAGGCAAATTTTAGAGCAATGGCCAAAGTAAATATGATCAAGAAACTTTACCACAAATTATTATAACTTGTCAAAGACAAGAGATGGATGGAGATATTTCTCGGTGGTAGATTTGTTCACAATCATATTCACAAAACATAAGCATGTGGTAAAAGATAGAAAAAAACATGCTTAGAGAGAGATTCTTGAAGGCTTCAAATAAAAACCGAATAGCAAGGCAACAAGAAACTCTCTAACAAACAAGATACCAAAGAAGAGTGACACAAAATATTTTAAGCAAATATGGAACTTGTTTGAGCAACATGCCACTTAGGAACAAGATAACTAACAATATCAACTCTAGGTGGCAATACCTCAAATGTTCACATTTTCTAGGCTTGTAATATGCACATAGCTTATTACTCCCCCATAATGTGATAATCCATTGAAAACAACAAGAGGCAAAAATAAATCCAACTAGAGAAAGTTAATGGACAATTAGAAATTGAATTTCTCATGAGGAAGACATACCATATAGAGACAAGATAATATTGATATATCAACACTAAGTGGTATTCCTCATGTACACACATTTTAGGATAGTAAAGTGCAAAGCATATTACTCCCCCAAAATGGGATAGTCCATTAATCTCCCAAAGAGCCAACTAAGATAAGAAACAATAGCAATGAAGGCTCAACACAAAGAACACAAGTACATGGAGTGCAAACCACCAAACATAACTAGATTACTCAAGATAGGTAACTAGGAAGCACTACACATACAAACACATGCTAGAAACAAAACTAACATATGCAAGGGAGCAAGCAACTTTCAATGAATATAGAATTAAATACAAGTTACCGCTTGGAGGAACATTGGGTAAGAGATATATATAATCCAAGTGACTTGGCATGAGGAAATAAAAAAGATGAAGATCCCTTAATTCTTCATAAAATAACCAAGTCTCCAATGCCCTCCAACAACACCTATTGATCAAGTTTGAGCTTGTTGGTCCCCAACCAAGTTGGGTCCTAAGAGGTTAGTCACAATAGGTTTGGCAACCCAAATGGTTCTTTTCTTGACACCACTTGGAGTACCAACATGCTTGGCAAACACATTGCCCACATTATCCTTCCGAATGGAATAAACATTATCAACAAGGATAGGGTTGGATAATGTACCATTAGTGCATGAAGAAGCAAAGTGTCCCTTCTTGCGACAAAGGTAGCAACATCGACTCTTTTCTCTCTTCTCAATAGGCTTCTCAACAAGAGGAGCATTGGCTTGAGTCTTGTTAGGAGGTGGCCGTTGTTCAACTCGTGGTTGAGCATGAGATAGAACAATAGGCCGCTTCCCTAGTTGCTTCTCACTAAGAGGCTTCTTCTTCAAAGGGCAAGATCTAACATGGTGCCCTTCAATCTTGCACTTGAAGCAAATAATCTTGGCCGGATCTTTGACTTGTTCTTGGCCCTTCTTCTTGTCAATAATGGACTTGTTCTTGAGATTGGAGTTGAATCCAAGTCCACTCTTGTCATTGGGAAGTCTTCGCACTCTCAACATCTTGTCAAGTGTGGAACTCCCTTCATGACACTTTTCCAAGTCTTTCTTCAAAGAAGTGACTTGGGCCTTGAGCTCTTTAATTTCCTCTACATGGTTAGAAACAACACAAGAGCTAGAGGAAGTAGATGCTTCATTGTTAGAGCAACAAGGCAAGGAAAGCAACTCATCACAAGATGTAGAAACATTATGAGAGGATGAGTTACTAATACTAGCACAAGTCAATATAGCATTATTAGAAGATATTGTGCTAGTAACCATATGAGGCTCACAAGATGTTACCTTTGTAGTGATAGCCTCAAGAGCTAATTTTAGCTTGGTCTGGGATTCTAGAAGATCCTCATGAGAGCTAGATAGCTTTTCATGACTTTCTTCCAATTTCCCATACTTGCTAGTCATTAGCTCAAGTTGAGCCCTTAGCTCAACATTCTCCTTCAAAATAGATGCTTCACAAGATGTGGAGTTAGTAGCACAAGCATCATTAGAAATAGAAGAAGATAACTTGGCAAGCTCATTATTTAACCTAGAGTTTTCCTCAATTAGATTAGCATTGCCAACAACAAATTCAACCTTTTCATTTTTAAGCACTTTATATTTAGCATTGGTATGGTCACGTGCTTTAGTGAGATAGGCTATTTGTTCATTATAGAGCTCCTCAATAGATTCAAGTTTCTCCTCAAGAGCAACTCGGAGCTCATACTCTTCCTCAAGAGACATAGTGAGGGATGCCTTTTCATCGGCATCACTTCTTTCAATCTCACCTTTCTTTTCAATGATTTTAGCGCTATAAATAGCAAAAGCCAATATTTCACTAAAAGGAGTGATAGCTTTACTACCTTTAGGGAGATCAAGAAGAACCAACTCACCCTTCTCCATTAAGGAGGCTTCGTCCTCAAACTCTCCATAAAATATATCCTCATCCTCATCATCACAAGATGTAGTGGGTTCCAAAGGTGGAGATACCTTTGAATCCCAAGCCATAAGGCACATATGAGAAATGGATGGCGAAGATGAAGATTGACTTGAAGCACCAATAAGGTCCATGTCTTGTTCCACCACAATATGGGATTCCTCTACATTGTTAGTCACACAAGTACTAGAGGAAATGGAAGCATTGTTTTTATGAAAACAAGACATAGGAAGCATATCATCATGAGATTTAGTTAAACAACTATTACATGATATGCAAGGACTATCAATACTAGCATGTATGGAACTTTGAGTGCTAGAAGATATTAAGTCCAAAGATAGATAATTGCAATGGGATAGAGATGAAGTATAGTCAATAGCAAATTCACTATCCACAAAGCAATTCCTATCACCACTCACCATATCATTACCTTGTGACAAATCACATGTTGGTGGAGTGGAGAAAGATGTGAACTTATCACGGACGGAAGTGGATGGAGAACAATCATCCTCAATAATATTGGACACATCATATATATCTTGAAGTTTTGTCCATAGCTCATGAGCGTTCCGAAAAGGCATGATTGATTGAATAACTACATCGCTCAAAATACACAAGAGACCATTAGATACAAGAGTATCGAGATAAGAATTTTCCTCATCCTCTAAAGATAAATCTTGAGAATTCTTTGGAGGAGGAAAATCCATATCTACAATTCTCTTAACATACTTTGGACCCATGTCCTCAAGAAAATTAAGAATGCGAATTTTCCAAGCATCATAATTTCTACCATAGAATATAAAAGCGGGATCATGTTCTATTTCTCTAAACGACATCGTACTCTCTAGGATGTAAAGCCTAATAAAGAGAGACGAGGCTCTGATACCAATTGAACGGACAACGACGTCGCCTAGAGGGGGGGGGGTGAATAGGCGATTAAAACTTTTCCGGTTAATGCTTGCTAAATGCGGAAATAAACTAGGTGTTTAAATTAACAAGCATACAACCTAAATATTCTAGGGTCAACTAGATGAACCAACAACTTATTCTAAGCAATACACGTAACAAGGTGATAGCAAGATATATAACTTCAAGCTCGAAGGCTATCACAATGTAAATTGCATAAGTAAAAAGCTCGGGTATAGAAATAACCGAGGCACACGGAGACGATGATGTATTCCCGAGTTCCTCCCACAAAGGGGAGTACGTCTCGTTGGAGGGGTGTGAGCTCGCCACGAAGGCCTACTCAACGCCACAAAGGCCTCACCCTATTCTCCGATGAACCCCGCCACAAAGGCCTAGTTCACCTTCCACTATTGGCAACCTTCAAACCCGAGGCACGCATCCACAACTCAATTGGAGGCTCTCGGTGTCACCACAATCTTGGGGCACACATCCACAACTCAATTGTAGGCTCCCAAGAACACCACAAGTCGTCTAGGGTCCAAGACCCAAGAGTAACAAGCTCACAAACTTTCAACTTCCACGAATCCTCGTGGAGAGAGCAAACCGATGCAACCGATGCAAATGGCAAGAGCACAAGTGCTCAAATCCTTCACTCTCAAATTCCAACAAAGCAACAAATGCTTATGGGGGAATAAGAGAGGAAGAACAATGGAGGAGAAACACCAAGAACTCCAAGATCAAGATCTACTAAGTTTCCCTCACTAAGAAGGAAGATGGATTGGTGGAAATGTAGATCGAGATCTCCTCTACCTTCTCCCTCAAAGATATGCAAGAATCATAGGAGGGATTGGGAGAGGGGCAAGCTTTCCAAGGTCAACAATGGTGGGAGAGAAGGGGAAAAACGTGCTTGGAAGACTTGGGGACCAATGGGGAAGAAAGCCCCCTTAAATAGGTCCCCACAAAAACTAGCCGTTTGTGCAGGAATCTGGGACCGGAATATCCGGTCCAAGTTTGGACCGGAATATCCGATCCGAAGATCTGCTCGAAACCTGTTGACTTTAACCGGAATATCCGGTCCCCTTGGAAAAATCCGGTACCAATAATCCGGTCCATGTCAGTGAGCAAATTGGTCTGAAAACTGCCCAAACCGGAATATCCGGTATGCCCCGAATAATCCGGTTCAAATAATCCGGTTTACTCCAGAAGGTTCAAGCTTCCAGTCCTTAGCCATTTTTCGCAGCAACCGGAATATCCGGTCCAGGATGAATAATCCGGACCAAATAATCCGGTTGACTCCAGTAGTTCCAACCTTCCAGTCCTTAGCCATTTTTCGCAACAAACTCCACAACCGGAATATCCGGTTTGAGATGAATAATCCGGCTCCAAATAATCCGGCTCCTCTCTGTCCCGAATATGGACCAAAACTACCCTAACCGGAATATCCGGTTGCCCGGAATAATCCGGCTAGAATAATCCGGTTGAGTCCAGAACAGAGAGGCTGAACTAGAAACCCCATAACTTTTGCAAATGAACTCCGAACGAGGTAAATCCAATTGCAATGGAAAGATAACAGCAAGGAGTATCCAAACAAAAAGTGAAAATATTGATACCTCAAAGTATGGAGAAGTTACCACACATGGAAGGTGTGGGAACATTCTCAAAGACGAACGGAATATTTTCACCACCGAAAACGCAACAAGTTTTTCTTACGAAATCCGTTTTCGAGAAACCAAGGCTTGTCATGAAGATCACGACAAGCACTAAAACCCAAAGGAGACAAAAGCCAAATAAGAACCAAGAAAGATGATATGCAAAGTATGCAAAGGTTTGAGCTCTCCATAACGATTCGATCGAGTTACTCACTTGAGAGCCCCTCTTGATAGTACGACTATCTATCCTATAACCCGGTCTCCCAAAGACACGAGACCGGTAAAATAGAAAACCTATCAAGATTATACCTTTGCCTTGAGCATTCCACTTGAGCTAGATGATGACGATCTTGACTCTCTCAAGTTGGATCTTCTTTCTTGATTGCGCTTGCTAGCACAAACTCCGCTTCATGAAGACTTGCAAGTTGCTCCCCCATACACCATTATGGGAGAGACTAGCTCCCCCCCATACACCATTGAGGGAGAGACCCTTCGGCAAATCTTCACAAGGCCACAATCTCCACAAGGGTGGCAAGCATCAAGCATAGGATATCTTCTAGATGCTTCACTTGAGCTTCCACGTCAAGCTAGATGACAAACACCGCTTGACGACGACATAGACCATGGGCTAAAGAAATCTTCCTTTAGGTTCATGCCCATGGAAAGATACCTAACCACACATAGAGATGCCACACACACATATATGGGTTAGATCACAAAGCTATATTGACAATTGCTTACCATACCATGAGATACACAATCCCACTTGGTACAACTTGTAGCTTTGTGTGTTGATCGCTTGCTTGATCAAACTTGTATCTTTGCTTCTCACTTCTAAAGATGATGTCTTGAAGATGATAATGAAAGATCACCTAATCCTTTTCTTCAAGACACACTAGCAATAAGCTCAACTCAAATCATGACCATTCTTGATATAAATCCTTGAATGTAACAATGGCCATCAAGGAAGCTAATAGAGTTCAACACATGAACTCCATTATTTCCTATGGACAAGATCTACAAAGATAACTCAATGCAAACATTAGTCCATAAGGATTGTCATTAATTACCAAAACCACATATGGGGGAACCATGCGCTTTCAGCAGGCCTCAAAACCACAAAGGGCCTCCTGCCGGTGCCTTATCATCAAATTATTATTAACAATAACATTAGCATGATTGATTGATTAAACATCGAGCCCCCAGAACATAATAGAAATAGTAACAGAAAGTAACGGGTAACAGACTCGAGCAACACAACCTAAGCATGCTAGTAAGACACGGGCTCAAACAAAAGGTTATAGGTATGGAGGTGAGGCAATATCAGGGTTAAAGGATACATGTGATAGGTTCGTAACAGAAACAACTATTACTAGGGCTAGCAGAATAGACAACGGAAAGTATCGGTAACCAATGTTGAAAGGAACACAGTGGTTCATGTGAGTGAATACTTGCCTGCAAACCCAGTAGCCTGGTACTGAGCTAGATCCTTAGAAGGGGTGTCGTAAGTATCGTCGGTCTCAACGTCGTCGTGTATCCGAGAAGAAGCAAACAAACAATGCAGAAAGATAAACAATCAATAACATGGCATAGTGCACAAACATGGGATGATGCATGACCATTTAATTGATGCATCAGAAATAAACTAGTTGACAAGATAACAACATGATTAAATGGACCCACATGCAATTTGGATTGCACATGAAAAGCCCATGAATTATGGTTGAATTAATTGTTTTACAACTAAGCAACATGTGGAAGTGGATTAGCATGATGCATGGATGAGGAAAACAGAAAAATAACAACAATATAACCAATTGGAAATAAGGTTTACCAAGTTTAGAAATTCATTTATTAAGTTTTGGAATTTTGGTTTCTTAAAGGTGCCACACAAGCATTTGTTGTTTTCATCAAGTTAAATTGTTCAAAACAGATAACAAAGTTTATATTTGATAAGAACACACAATTTTGGGTGGATTACATGTTTCACTTGTTGAAAAAGGATTTTCAAATAAATTATTTATGAATTAAACAAGTTTAAGCAAGAATTAAATGAATTTAATTCAAACATGAACTTATTTGAATTTTTATTTGTGCAAAACATTAAGTGAGATTCATATTTGAAAACTTTATGCTTTTATGGTTTGAAAACATATTTTATATGTCCCAAAAGAATTTGATTGGATCAAGTTATGAATTTAACAATATTAAATGATTTAAACAAGGTTTAAATCATTTAACCAATTTTAATTATTCAAAACATGAAACAAATTTTATATTTGGAAAGGTGGTTTAATTTTGCATGGAAAACATATTTCATTTGTTGAAATTGGATTTAAAATGAGCAAGTTATTATTTTGGCAATTTTAAATGCAATAATTAAGAAACAGTTGTTTTCAGCAATTTAAATTATTCAAAACAGCAAACAAAACTTATATTTGGAAAGTACATGAAAAGTTGATTGGAAAACATATTTAGTTTGTGGAATTTGGAATTTTTATGCCCAAGTTATGAATTTTGCAAAATTAAGTGATTTAAACAAGAATTCAAATGTTTCACCAATTTAAAATATTCAAAACAGTAAACAAATTTTATATTTAGATAGAGCATTTAATTTGGGACAGAAATCATATTTAAAAAGTTAAAATTGGAGTTGGGATGAATTTCTTATGCAATTTACAATTTTAGGGTGCAATCTGCCATTTTTATTACCTGTTAGGGACTTAGAAAAATTAAACAAGGAGCTAGAAATTACAGGAGGGACCTATGTGTGGTTTCTGACAATTTATTGGGCATGGAAAAGAATTTGGAAAAGAAAAGGTGTGGCTTGCGAGGGGTGGGGATCGAACCCACCACCTCCTGCTGCGCCAAGGGGGACAGAACCAGTGGGGTGGAAGCGGCTGTGTTGGCAGAAGGGAAGGCTCGGGGGGGTTAAGCTGTGGTGCGGCTGTTTTCTGAACTTTCGGGTTAACTGAATCTTGCAGGCAGGTTGGTGTATCTCGACAGAAACAGCTGCAGCGAACGGCAGCGACGGGGTCGATCGCTCGCGGTGGCCGCCGTGCATCGCGCTGCTATGGCCGACGTGCGTGGGATGTAGTGTGCAGGAGCGGACAGAAGAGGGGAAGGAGTAAGGGTGGGCTCACCGCGGTTGTCTCGAGGAGGCAGGGCTGCTGCCGTCGTACAACAGCGACGGGGAACTTCCGGCGACGGCGCGGCCACCACGGCCGTTCCCAGTACCAGCCGAGGCGACGAGGAGGCTGAGGCAGTCGCCGTGGTTCCATTCCGGGCCACGGGGCTGCCTCGAGGTGGCTAGGGAGGCGGCGGCAAGCCCGCGCAACCACGGCCTCCACGGCGATCTCCAGGTTCAGAGGTTGCAGGGAAGTTGCAGTGGATTTTGGAGGAGGAAAACGAAGGGGAGAGGGAGGATGGCGGCACAGGAGGATGAGGGCTCTAGGGTAGAGGGGAGGGCTACGTTTTATGGCGGCCTTCGAGCTCGTACGGCAAGAAATCGGGTGGAGGAGGAGGGATCGGGTGGTGGAGGTGTTGTTCGTACAGGGATGACGTTCGCAGGAGGTAGACGACAAGGGGGGAAAGGGGTATGGGCCCAAAGGGAGTAGGTTGGGCTGGGCTTCGTTTCTCTCCCCCTCTGTGAACGTTTTCCTTTTATTATTTCTTCTGTTTTTTTTTTGCAGAAAAGGTTTAGGAAGAAAAGAGGGTTTTGGGGTTGGCAAAAATATTAGAAAAAATTTGGGTTAGCTTTTTAATGGATTGGTAACCAAATGCAAATTTGGAAATTCAAATTAATTGAATTATGGTGTTGTTTGTAATTTAAATCAAATTGGGATGAATTTTATTATTAATTACATTCTTTGAAACAAAATTTTAAATGGCATGAACCTTGGAGTTTGAAATAGAAACAACAAATTAGAATGTTTGGTAATTTGCACATATTCAATTGGGGTGTTGTTTGATGATTTGAATTTGAGTTTTGAATGCAATTTATATTAGGTGGATTATTAAATAACAAATAAGAGTTGAGCTTTTTATTATTTCATGGAAACAAATGGAAGTGTTAATTGAACCATTTTATTTGGAGAGTTTTGTTTTGCAATTTCATAACTTTCAACAAGGGTTGTTGTTTGGAAGAAAATCATAATTGAATTTGAAAAGGGTTTGGTTATTGGATGCATTTTTATAGAAACAAAACAACAGTTTTGAGATCACACTTTAATGGAAACAATTGATTGTTTTGATTTGAAACATGATTTTGGAAATTGTAACATCACAAGGATGAAACAAAAAGGTTTGAATTTTGGTTTGAAATTCAAATAGAAAACAAAGGAAAACAAATGGAAACAGTTGGAAAACAAAAGGAAAACAAGCAAAACAATTGCAATCAACATGATGCCATGATGCAAAACATAAAATAACAGAGAGCAAAACATTCTAATGGCTATTTTTCATACTTGGGATGTTACAATAACCTTGCTACAAAAAAAAAAACACCAGTGGGGAGGCAGGCCACAAAGGCCCACCTACAACCCACAGAGAAAAACCCAACCCACTCCCCACCTTTCTTCCCCGTACGAACGCAGGAGAAAGCACGTGATCCCCCCTGCCTGTCGCTGTCCACCTCCTCCCATGGTCCCCCTCCACCAACCCCTCTCCCTTATCTACCCCCCAAGGGCACGCCCAAACCCTAGGCCTCCCCTTCCCCTCTCCCTCATGCCGCCGCCATCTCCCTTCTTCTTCCTCCTCTAATTTTCCCTCCTCTCTGTATGTTCTGAACCGGAGGAACAACGCCTCCATGGCCGGCAGCTTGGAGGCCATGGCGCCATCGCCGTGGTCGTCGCCTCGACCCCCGGAGGCCGGGAATGGAAACGCCACTCCTCGGGCTCCCTCCTCGACAAAAAAACCGGGCTCGGAGACGCACCACGCCGCCGGCAGCGACCTCCTCTTCCTCCCTCCGCCGTCGGGTTCAGAGACCTGGTCGAGGTCCTCCTCTGAACCGCACCGCGGCGCCCCTCGAGCCCTCCCGGTGAGCTCCTCGCCCTCGGGCCTCTCCTCCTCCTTCCCCTTGCTCTGGTGCGGGCCTTCGAGCCGCACGGTCGAGCGCCGCACGTTGCAGGTCGCCGATCGCTGTCCGTCTGTCACCATCGTCACCATCGCATACCTGTTTTCATCTTCAGTTCGTCAGAAAAACCCGCGCAGCATCTCCCCATATTGGGTCGGCCTCCACATCCATCACAACCAAGCGCAGTAGCCCAGTGGCTAGCGCATCTCTGCGCGCGCACCTCGCGGTCGCGGGTTCGAATCCCCGTCCGGCCGAAAAGCCACCCTTTTTTTTGTCCATCTTCTTTTATTCTCGAAAATCCAGAAAGACAGAACTAAATCCTTATTTGTAAAATCAATAACAAATTGAAAAATGCTCCAATTTCAATGATTCAAATTTCTATGGATTCAGCATCTTGTGCTTCTTCTGTTAGTAACAAAGTTGCAACATGTTTCTGTAATAAATTTTGCACTAAATAATTAAATACAGAAATGGCTATTAAAATTGGAAACTTTGGAAATTCACAACTTGAGTTCTATTCACCCAAATTAAGAAAACTTGGGCTCTAAAATTTTGTCTTAACAAACTCTACCCAGTGGTATTTTATTTGGTCACAATTGAATTAAATTTGAACATGTTTTCTTCTGTTTACTAAAAAGGGCAGAATAAAAATGCTTATGGAAAAATGCATAATAAATTCAATAATGATCCAAAAATTATGTTTAATAGCTCAAAATGTTCAGTGAAACATTTGCTACATGTTTTCAACCTTATCAATACAATTTGTTTGCTGATTTTCCTAATTAAAATTGGAGTAATAATTCAATACTTTAATTACACCTTTTAAATTGCAAAATTCATAACTTGGGCAATTCAAATCCAATTTCAACATGTGAAATATGTTTTCCATGCAAAATTGAATAAGATTTCCAAATATCAACTTTGTTTTCTGTTGTGAACATTTAAAATTGGTGAAAACAACAAATGTTTGTTTAAATCATTTAAAATGCCAAAGTTCATAACTTAACAAATATAATTCTAAACTTGGTAAACAACATATCAAACTGAAGCTATTGTTGTTTTCTTATTGTTTTCATCATCCATGCATCATTCTAATCAACTCTCACATGATGGTTATTTGTAGATCATTTAATTCAACATTAATTCATGGGCTTTTCCATATGCAATCCAAAATTGCATATGGGTCCATTTAAATATGTTTACCATGTCAACTAGTTTATCTTTGATGCATCCTTAAACTTGTCATGCATCCATATCTTGATCATGTTGTATCTTTTGCCGTAGAAGTAATTGTTGCATCCGGTGTTTGTTCTAGTTCGTTACTTCTTCGCGGATAGGACGTTGAGATGATGTGAGCAACGACAAGTTCTTCGGATGTACCTCTACTTGCTGGATTCCAGGCAAGTATACTCACTTGCTACCTATGGCTGCCTTTCATCACTTGTTACCGATTCTTCCCGTTGTCTTTATTCTAGCCTTAAGATTCGATGCTTGTGTCTCGATCCTATCTTATGTTTACCTTGCAGCCATGATATATAGTCTTCCTTCCACTTCCTGTTAACTGTTGTTTGTTTACCCTGTTGGCCCTCGTGTCGTAGTTGCATGCTTAGTGTTGTTTGCGCTCAATTCTTGCTGTCCGTCTTATCACCTGTTTAGTTTGATAGTTGGGTTTCAACTTAATCAACAACATGTTAATGTTTTGGGTAATAATAATTTGATGATAAGGCACCAGCAGGAGGCCCGACGTGGTTTTGAGGCCTGCTAGTGTCGAACTTAATTAGGAAAAGGGTCTTGTCCTCCGATCCATGATGAGCGCACTAACCGCATGTGGGAAGCGAGTATGGGTGCCCCCCGCAATTCTGATTCGATTCGCATCTCGTCCAAATCGCCACACTTAGTTCGGGCTTTCCATTTGATGCATGCATATGCAGGTGCGAACCCTTGGCGTCAGGGTGGAACTTTTGTAGTCGGCATTTAGGGCGGCGTGGTCTTCCAGTGCTATGAGGGTCCCCCTTTTCTTCGTGGGGGCTCGATTAGCCGCGCACGCACAGCGCGTGGTTCTTTGGGCTTGATGCGAAGAAGAGTTGGGTTGTGTTGAGTGCCTCGCTTGGTGGAAGGGCCTTTCCATCTGGCGGGTCATTCTTACGTGTACGGCCAAATTGGTGCATCCCTGCAGGGTTAATCTTCTCGAGAAGCCGTGTTGTCCGCGGTTATGGATGACTTGGTGAAAGTGCTGGCTAACAAGTACTCAGACAACTTACACTTAACGATGACAACTTGACTAGTAATATAGATTACCTCCACCATAAAAATGAATGTCACCTTAATCAACAAGGTGAGTTTCCTTGGGTTGCTTCCTTAGTAGGGGGTAACACTGGATGGGTATTGTTTGGTGAGTAGTTGTAGTTGGTTCTGATACGTTATCTTATCCCTTTCTTTTAGCCGGATGTTGTAGCGCGTCTCTGTAGTTAGTTAGTGCAGCCAGCTGCCGCTTCTTTGCAATAATCCCTTCCTTTCCGTTGTACCCAAAGTATTTGTATCTTGTGATGATTGGTTACGCTGGTATCTTGTGAGTATGGTTTATCCACTTGCTAGTACTTAACCGTACTGACCCACGAATCCATTTCGTGGCTGCATATTCCACATTGCAGTCAACAGGTTTGAAGTCTGACGACGTTAGCTTGGGAATCCCTCCGGCTTGGCCTGGGAAGGGATTGGACGCCATCGGTTATCTTCAGGACTCTTAGTCCAATTTGTATCTTGTCCGTAGTCGGGCACTATGTTGTTTCTTCCGCTGTCATTTGAATCTTTGTATTGTATCAGTTGTATCCTTGACTCGTTTGAGTCGTCTTGTATATACCTCTTTTGTTGTTGTTGTGGATTATTCGTGAACTGTTGTAATGTTATCACAAGTGGCAACCTGAAATCGGTTATTATGCGGATTTGGGTGGAAATGCCGAAATCTGCATAGTGCCCGATCTCGGGGCGTCACAGCCGACAAACGTGATTACTCACCAACAAGAAGGAAACCGTGGTGGATGCCTCGGAAATTAAAACACGTCGATGATCACTAATCAGTGCATTTTAGAAACAAGGCAAAAGACTTGCTATTTTTATTAATTAAGGAGAAGGTTTTTAGAGGTGTTACAACATAGGCAAAGGCAAAGGCCTTGGCCCAAATAAAACGTCTACTCGTGCGATATCAAAAGACTTAGGGCTTTAGCCCCCGCACTCGACCACGCTCTCGCTTTCTCCTTGATCTTGCTCACCACGACATCCACGGAGGAGAAATAGTTGCGGAAGACGCATGCATTTCACTCCTTCTAAATTTCCCAAGAGACGAGCATGGCCAGAGAGGCAAGCGCTTTGCCGTGTGCGAGTCTTCCTCCAATCACCTCCGTCCACCAATCTTTTTTCCTTTAGGAATAGCATTTCAGTCCGCGGGATGGATGCCATGGATGCCCAACCAACGCTTCACCAAAATCCAAATTCTTGACGAGAAGCGGTATTGGAAGAGAAGGTGCGCCGCCGATTCTTACAATTGATCACAAAGTTTGCACCTTCCATAATTGGACCAACCTCTACACTTCGATCTATCCGTCGTCCGAACTCTATTTTGGAAGATCAACCAAGCAAAACTGTATTTCTAGAGGGTAAGCGGGCGGAGGACGCTCAGGATCACCGGAGGTTGAAGTGCTCGCTTGAAGTGGCTCGGTTATTCGAGTTCGAGTTGCAACGTGGATCTGTGGTATGTTACTTGTTGGTGCTTTTGGCCTCTCTGGTTGGGCGTACCGTTTTGTACTTTGGCCTGGTTCGATCTCCTTTTGTGTTGTGAACTTGTAGTTTAGGGGTAGGTTTTTTTGCCCCGTAGTGTAGTTTCGATGCCGAGGCTGCGCATCGGGTTTTCATACCGTCTGTTTCGTTTTCCTTCTGGTTCTACTCCGCTTTCGTGTCCCTATGCTGACTTTTGTAGCTGAATCTTGTATTTCCGTTATGTGAGTAATGGAAAGGGGTAGCAAAATTGGAAAAAGACGGTAAACGGACGAGAGTTTACTCGAAACAGAGAAAAGCCGCACGCACACGTGTAATGAAAGCTCCTCTGAGATGTGTACCTTCTGCCGCCTGCCGATCGATCACACGCATCCATCCCTATACGCTTTATTACAGTGTTATTGCACTGCTAAGGCTGGTCACAATGGAGAGTAACATAAGGTAGTAACCTACACACTTTTCTAGACTATATTCCCACCTCCACAATGGGGAGTAACATGTATGTAGTGTCATGCAACAATACATTTATTAGGCTATAGACTCATTGTTTCTTGGTGCGTGTGATGTTCCGGTAACTTAGCTAGTTACCACAAGCCACTCTCTCTTCATTAAATACGTGCCACATAAGCAAAGTTGTATTGGAATGTGTGATGTTACTCCTAAGTTCCTCCCCATTGTGACCAGCCTAACGTGAGTTTGCAACGAGAAATAAATGGGCGGAATCGTCTCTTCCGTGTCCGTGAACCATGGCGCGCAACACCTTCCACGTACGTCACCGCGCGTGTCTTCTCAAGCTTATTCCCCCGGTCACTCTCATAAATCTGTTCGCGATTACCTCAAAAAAAAAAAATCTGTTCGCGATCGCGGTATTAAGCCTGGAGCGACCGTGACGGCGCTGCAAAAGAGCGGGGCGTCCGTCCGTCCGTGTCGAACCCGATCCACAGAGCCTACCTGCCGTACCTTTTCCGAGAGCCCGAATCCATCGATACGAAGGGCCGCCTACCAACGACGTCTGTCTCAACGAAGATAAACTTTTTATTTCTACTTTCGTTGTTCTCCTTGCTCCGCCGTAAAGCCCGTGTTTCCTCCGTGGCAAAAGCAAGAGTTTACCAGGGGTCGAGTCGACCGATCTGGTCGTTCGTTCTTCGTCCTCTCTGTCCTGCCCCCAGCGGCCAACGCCCAACGGCCCGGACCGCGACCGCGCGCCCGAAACACCTCCAGCACGCCCACTCCAAATTCCAATATGCCACCGTCGTGGCGTGTGTAATTCTATACTGGAAGATTGAAGATTTGCCGTACGTGCGAAGACGATTGATTAGCGAGGCTTGATTGATAGGACGCGAAGCAGATAATGTGCGGACGAATTGTTGGCTGTGTAGGGCCTCCAACGCCAACCGGCCGGAGTAAAGAGCCGCTCCTGCCCGTCACCGTCAGCGTCGCCGATCGACTGGAGCCGGCCGGAGGACCCCTGCTTCAAGTATGAAAAGGGGCCTCGTCGCGTCATGCTCCGGTCCAACGCTTCCGATCAGCCCATCATAGGTACCGAGGTTTTTTAATCGAGCAAGAAACTCGGACGTGGACGGTGTGGGACATAGGTAACGACTACTGGCATTATTCGACGACGTGGAGCCTCTATCTCCCTGTGGTACTGCTGGAATGCCCAAAAGGGCACCAGGCCACGAGTCGTGCACGTTTTTTGTGCAAACTCTATCGAGTAGTAGTAATACTATAGTCTCAACTTTTGAGTAGTACATCTTCACAAACATGTGCGGACACCCAAGCGATCTTCGTGGATAAAATGCACTCGAGTGCACGTCGTTCGCACAAGGATAATGGCGTGTGCCTTTGAGTAGTATAATCATGTGCAATTTAAGCTGTTGCGTGATGAAGAGAACCTTCTCTTTAAGAAAAAAAAACTACACTTTATTAATAATAATGTTCTTAGGATAGTATAAAAATAATTCAGGCATTTAAAATATCCTTACGTGAAAACCAACATCAGGAATAAGCAACAAAAACTACTCCCTCCGTCTCATATTAATTGTCTTAAATTAGACAAAACTGGATGTATCTAAACATATATTAGTGTTAGATACATCTAATTTTGTCCAACTTTGAGACAATTAATATGAGACGGAGAGAGTAGCTAGCCCTTCCATGTTCGAAGACCTCACTTCATGCACGAGAAAGAAACTGCATCGAAGTCGGTAGACCTGTTTTTTATTTCCTAACAATCATGCTATTTTTTTTAAAAAAAAGGAGCAAAAATATTCATCATTTTTATTAATTAAGAGAAACGTTTTAGAGGTGTGTTACAAGCTTAGTCTTGACCAGCTCAACACAAAAAATTACATGGCCTACTCTCGCCGCATATAATTACTCAAATCTTTTGCTCCTGCAAGGCACCCAAATAGTCGCCTTGTTCTTGATCTTCCCGAAGAGCATGGTAGTGGTGGATGAAGTGTTTTGGAACACTCAGGCATTTCTTTCTTTCCAAACTTCCCACGACATGATCATGACTAAATAAGTAAAATATTTCCTAGATTCCCCTCTCTTATGGATCGCCTCCATCCATCAATCTTTGACGGAGCATACCGCGTGCAAATCACTAGGATTGAGATCATGTAGCCCAAACCACATCTTAAAGGAGGTGTGCGTCCGTTTCCTGGGCTTGGTTACATTGCTTCCAAAGGCCACAATTTTGCTACCCCCTTCGGTCTGGTCTACAGGTTATCTATACTCGGTTTTGGAGATCAACCATGCAAATACTTTACACTTTGGTGGAGCACATGGTTCCCAAACGAGAGGAGGATCGTCGATGAAGTGTGCTTCAAGAATTGAATGTTTTATGCCGATTTGGAGGAATAGCTGGCATTCTTCGTAAATTTTCAAGCGATCCTTTCTAGAATGTCATACGAGTTGGACATTGGTAAGAATCTCCCAAAGATTGGAAAATTGAGTGATGTGTTCTATGGTGAGCCCGCTTTGTGTATTGCGATACTCAAAAGTCATTTGCCAAAGCATCTCGCATTTTCTTTTATTTGCCACATCAAAGATTAGTAGAGCCACATCATTGGGCCTCCTTCCTTGTAGCGAAGTGATACGTCACAAAGCATACCTATAATTTTGATTATTTCATGTTTGTTTTATATCATTGTTATATGTTTCTACTATAGTTTTATATCATTTTTAGACATTTTCATGGAATAGCCTGTTGACAAGATGCCCAGTGCTAGTTTCTGTTTTCTGCCTGTTTTTTGTTTCACAAAAGTTGTTCTCCAAAAATTAGCGAAAAATTCTGAAAATCCATGGAAGGAAGTTTTTACCCGAAACCCGAAGGAGAGACCCAGAGATCGCCCACGACCATCACTTGACAGGAGGAGCGGGTCCACCCTTGTCCGTGTTGACACGAGCGTACGCATGCACACCATAAGAGTGATGACACGTGTGATCCTTGCCAAAGGAGGCTTAGCGATATCCTTGCAACTAGCCCTAGTTGTGAGGATCTACGACCGTTCAGATATCTTCTTCGAATACATCGAATCCACTGCCCGGTGAGTCGTGATCTTGATGCTTGCATGTATGGGCATGACTCGTTATCTGTATAGTGATCTTGGCGGACTGCGTAGGGCAATTTTTTTAAGTTCTGCAACGTAGACCAGCAAGTCCCACTCTGAGTCTTTGATGGCGTCTATCCCGCAGACCTGGTTGACTCGTCCTATGACGTGGTTTTCCCTGATGGATATCACGGTGACGCGTCGATTCAAATAATAGGCCCATTGGTCGTAGGCCCCACGGTGGGCGCTGACGTGGGGATGACTCCCGGACCTGTCGGGTGAGCCTATCCAGTCCAAGGCCCAAGACCTAGGCCTAAAGAGAGGTGCTTCCCCGCGTTTCTAAAAGGCCCAACAAAAGCCCACCCGTAAAGACTTGCGGGTCAAGAAGGAAACCTTTTACCGACCTAGCCACCTATAAAAGGCTAGGAGAACCACCGGGGGGGATCCAATCTACTTTTCACCACCATAGCGATAAGCTCGAGACCAATCTCTCGGCTTGCGCACCCACCTTGTAATCGATTTACTGCTAATACAGATCTCAAGAGAAAGATTAAGGGTTTTACCTCTATGACGGCCCCGAACCTGGGAAAAACTGTGCCCCTGCTAACCGACGATCGTCGCCAGCGCCTACTCGTTATCTTAATCGAAACCCTATCGGATCATCCGAGTGACTTATTGATACAAGTAATCAACAATTGGTCCTGTCTATGGGAACGGCGGGCGCTCGATCCATGGCGTCTTCGGCCTCATCTTCGCCCAACTTTAGCTGGAGCCCTGGGTCATCGACTCCATCAGAGCCGATCCGCTTCGGGTCGCTCATCTACGCACCCCACTCGCCGGAATCACGCCCAGTCTTCAGCGAACTCGAGAAGAGCGCCAGCCTGACGTTCGACAGTTTCCACTTCCGCGCCAGCAAGGCGGGAATCCTGCACCTCCACGACCAGATCGGGATCGGCGAGTCGGATTCTGAATCCGTCTCCAGCCCGGCGAACTTCGAGTTGCCACCTGATGATGTTGGTCGCGACCTAGCGCCCAGCAGCGGCTCTGAAAGGACATTGTTCCTAAATCTTGTTTTCGGTGTTTGATCACAACATGTGAAAGATCTAATGGTCAGTGCCGGCCCTGGGGAGGGGCAGGGTGTGCGGCCGCCCCGGGCCCCCAAAATTCTGGGGCCCCAACCCAGGTATGCTATCAGCCTAGTAGGAAAAAAATGCTTTGGGTTAATGGGCTATGTACGTGGGGTGCATGGCCAGGGAGGCAAGAGTCGCACACAAACATGGAAAGTCACGACCGGTGCTTGCCATCTTTAGGCTCGTAGAAAAAATATTAGCAATCCATGGACTCAAGTTTCCATCACGCATTGGTTGTGATCCGATTCCCATCCCATGCGCAGGGCTAGGCCGCAGCGGCACCGCCGCCCTCTCGGACGTATCCAGTGTTCGACACTACGAGTCTAAGATTTGTCCGTCTACCTATATCAATAAAAAATAACTAATTATGTATTGTATGCAGTAAGTTTGCAGTCCGCCAATTTCAATTACCGGGGTCCCAATCACCAGAACACACCGCACCGATTTGGCTCTTTGCCTCTTTTCTTTCCTGATTCGTCGAATAATTTTTATTTTGGTTTGACAAAGCGATTACCTTTTTGAATGAAAAATTTAAAGGACTCACGGTGTTTAGAGATATGTTCAATTTTTCATTCAGCTCGTTCGCACTTATGTCTTTAAACTCTTTAAACGATAATGAACATGAAGAAGGTTGCACATAATTTTCAGAAACTTTCATGAGTGTAAATCTGAAGTTGAGCTATATGATTTGAATTCGAAATTAAATATTATGAGATTCACAATGCCAAAAGGTGTAATGTCTGCTATGCATATTTTCAAGCATGTTCAAGAAGTTGATTGTTGTCCTAATATCTCTATTTCTCATCTCATCTTATTTACCGTGCATGTGACCGTTGCATCCGCTGAAAGAAGCTTTTCTAAGTTGAAATTATAGAATAACTATTTGAGGTTAATGATGAATCAACAGAGGTTAACGAGTTTGGCGACATTATGCATTGAGAAGAAATGATTGGACGACATTGACATTGACCCTATTATAGGCGAGTGTGCATCGAGGTATGTAAGTAGAAAATTTTAAGGCAATATTGTATAAATTATTTAATATATGTACTTCGTTTCGATGCATTTTCGTGTTATAGATAACGTATTTTTACATGTATATTCATTATTATTTTTACAACGTCCATATTAAGGGCCCCAACTTTTAGTTTCGCCCCGGGCCCCCAAAACCCTAGGACCGGCCCTGCTAATGGTTTCCTTAAGTTTGCTCAGAGCCAATCATGGATAAAATGCAACATATATCTACCTGGACACTTGTATGATGGATAGCAAAAATGGAGAAAAGATAAGGAGAAAGGAGGAAAAGAAAGAAGAGGAGAAGAGGAGAAAACTGGGGGCCGGCCTCCTAGGCCGGCCTGGCCGGGCCCCTAGGCCGGGCTGGTTGGGCGCCCCCTGGCCTCAGCGCATCCCCGAGCCGGCCCCAGCTCCCACGCACGCTGGCCTGGCCGGGCTCCCAGGCCGGTCTAGCGCTGCCCCGGCCTCCCCTCTTCACGCACGCCGGCCCCAGGCCGGGCCTCTAGGCCGGGGCGGGATTTGCCCCTGCCCTGGACGCCCTAGGCCGGCCTGGCCGTCCCCTTAGGCCGGGGTGGGCTGCAGAGTGGGGGGATCCCCCTCCAACGACCGTTTTCTCGCCCCCTGTATAAAAGGAGATGTTCTTCCTCCTTTAGAACTTGTCAATTACACTCACTCTCTCTCCACCATTGATTGACCAAGCTCAAGATCAAGCAACTCCTCAAATCCCCAACCAAAGCTCGCGATACTTTGGGATTTGAAGGAGACACCACCGATCTACAACTCCACCAAGTCGATTAGAAATCCACCCACTCATCCCTTAGGGATCTTGTTATTCTTAGTTCATCGGAGCCAAGAATCTTGTTGCTCTTAGCTCATCGGAGCTCGGAGCCTTGTTGATATCCCCGAAGCTCTTGTGCTCGTGGATCTTGTTTCTCGGAGTCTTGGTGGCTCTCGGGATTCGGTGAGGACCCTCCAATCTTTTGGAGTGTGCCTCATCCTTGTAAAGGTTCTAGTTGTCAATCTCAACGGCAACATAGTGGTTCGAGCCTATCCACATCGGTGGAAGGACTCGAAGGAGATACGGTGTGCCATTTGAGGGCTACTCGGTGTTCCACTTTGGTGGCACCGCACCGCTCCAATGGAGATTAGCTTCCATTGGGAAGTGAACTTCGGGATAAATCTCCGTGTCATTATGTTTGGTTATTCCTCAACTTACCTTTACTAGTTACTACTAGCTTAGTCATATATTCACCTTGTGCTAGTTGTACTTGCTCAACATATAGGATTGTTCACCTAGTTGCATAATCTAGATAATCTATATTTGAGCATTACCTTGTTAACTTGAAAAAGAATCTAAAATTTGTAGTTAACCTATTCACCCCACCTCTAGTTAACCTCTCGATCATTCAATTGGTATCAGAGCCTCGTCTCTTTATATAGGGATTTACCGCCTAAAGAGGAGGAAATGATGGCTAATGATCCCGTCACCATGGAGGGGATTCAAAAGCTAATCCAAGCTATGATTGATAGTTCCGAGAAAAAGATGGAGGTACTAATAAAATAATTGACATCCCCATCTAATCAATCTAGAGAGAATTTTACCTTAGATGAACATGGAAACCCCATTCCAACTAAGGAAGGAACCGCAACATCTTCACCTTTAAATGGTAGTGGTGGAAATTCCTTTGGCTATGCTTATAACAATGATCCAAATGTTCAACATCCACATGTTAATCATCTTGGTCCACCTCCTATGGTGGATAGGAATCGTTTTACTAATTGGAAAGCTTCCATGAAGTCCTACATGTGCAGCTCTTCAATGCAAATATGGAGAATTGTTGAAAAAGGATATGAGCCAAAGGATCCCGCGAACTTAAGCTCAAGTGACATCATAGATGAGCAACTCAAGGCTCATGCTTTGCACATGTTGGAGAGGGCAATGGAAAAGGAAGGAGTTGAGCACATCCGGTCCTTCACAAGTGCAAAGAAAGCTTATGATTGCCTTGTTGATATGTTTGACGACAACGTCAACCTCCAACGATCCAAGAAGTCAATCATTCAAACACAAGTTGAACAATTTCACTTGAGTGATAGAGAGAACATAGAAGACATGTTTAGACGACTCAAGGCTCTCGTAAATGATATGAGAGATTGTGGATTCACATATTGTACGGAGAATTGGGCAAGGAGAAATTTCTACTCACCTTGATGCCATACAATGAAAACATGGTGATGAATGTACAAGCAAGGGCCGATTACTTGGACCTATCCCCCAATGATGTTTTGGGTCTCTTTATCACCCTAAAAGTCATGAAGCAAACCTCCGATGATGTCATGGCCCGTGTAAACGGAATGAAGAGATCCTCTCTTGCCTTGAAGGCCAAGGACATTCCCCATGAAGAAAATGACTCAAGTGATGATGGCAGATCTACTCATGAGGTCTCCGAGAAAGAGATGAAGACATCACATGAAGAATGCTTGGCTCTTGCTCAACACAAGTGGTGGAAGAAGGGATACTTTAGATCCAATGCCACCAAGAATAAAGGGAAGGAAGTATAAAGCATAAAGAAGGCAAGAACTTACTTCAATTGTGGAGATCCCGAGCACTTTGTTGCCGAGTGCCCCTTCAAGAGTAGAATTGAAAATGGTGGAAGACTCATCAAGAAATCCACTTTCATTCCCAAGTCCAAGAACTTCATCAAGATAGGCCCTCCTAGGGAATTGATTGCAAAAGAAGTTGAGTACACATCCGGTGGTGAAGAGAGTGACGGTGAAGGCGAACAAGTAGGTATGGCGGCCATGGCTAGGGGCGTCGTACCTCCTAACTTAAGCTCTCTCTTCTCCAACATAAATGACAACAAGGGTCCTTAGAGTCACAAGTGCTTCATGGCCAAGGGTATATCCCCAAAGGTGACTCCTACACTCAAACTTGCAAACTCTTCTACTCCTTCACTATTAAATTGTGTCGAGGAAGACCCCTTGATAAACTTTGTGGAAAAACTAGAAGGAGAAACTAAATCTATCTTTGTCTATCTCATGGATCAATTAAGTGAGGCACATGGCCTCATTGATGAACATGAGGAGAGAATAATGTTAATTGAAAAGTTTTCTCGTGATGATGCTAGTAAAATTGAGGAGCTTGAGAAAGCTCTAGATGAATCACATTGGTTTAGAGAAAGGATAGAGGAAACCTTTGCAATTGACATAGCTAAAGTAAAACTTCATTGTGAACATGCTTTTGCTAAGGTAACGAAATTCATGGCCTTAAATGATGCAACTCACCAAGGTTACAATGAACTCATTAAGGATTTTGATAAGCTTAAAATTGATTATCAAACAATTTCAAATGAGCTCAAGACCTTAAAAGGGGTAAAAATTGTGAATGAAAACTCTTGTGTTACTAACCCTTTGTGTGTCAAGGAAAATCTCATTGAGGAGAACAATAGGTTGAAGGCACAACTCAACAAAGGTCTTGCAACATGCATTCAAGGGCAAAAGAACCTTAATGATCTTTTGAGTAATCATACGAGAGTTATTGGCAAGGAAGGCCTTGGTTTTGGTTCCACTTCCATGGTGGCTTACAAGAAGAAGTCAACTCCCTCCACTAACTCTATTGTTTTTGATAAGGAGGGGGAGTTGGCTAATGAGGAAGATGAGTTTGATATTATTTCTAAGAGTATCGTTCCTAGGAACACTACTACTCACAACAACTTTGCGGGAAAGTATAATCCATCTTATGTGCTTCTTAAAACTATTGATGGTCATGTTTATGCAAAATATATTGGCACCTCATATGGTGATGATTACAAGCATGATATTTGGGTTCCTAAGACCCTTGTGACTAACAAAAAGGGACCCATCCAAAAATGGGTACCTAAGACAAGAAGTTGATTCATTGTAGGGTTGTATTTCTGGTGGAACATCATGGATGATTGATAGTGGGTGTTCAACACACATGACCGGAAGCAAGGAAGTGTTAGATGATTTGAAACTCCAACTTCTCAAATTTTCTCATGTAACTATTGGTGATCGCTCACAACTTAAGGTATTGGGACATGGCAAGGTGGTCATTTCTCCGGATTCATCCATTGCGAAAGTTCTCCTTGTTGAGTCCCTTGGCTATAATCTTCTTTCCGTCTTGCAACTTTGTGAATGCAATTTTACATGTGTATTTGGGCGTCATCACGTGCTTGTCCTTCACACTATTTATCTTAAAGTAGCCTTTGTTGAATTTGTGGAAAACAGTATGTATATAGTGGATTTTTTTGAAAGAAACTACACATATCGCCATATGTCTAATGGCTAAATCCGACGTGGGGTGGCTTTGGCATTGCCGCTTAGGCCACGCCGGTATGAGAAATCTACAAACTCTTGTGAAGGGTGAGCATGTGATAGGACTAACAAGTGTGAATTTCTCCAAAGATCGTCCTTGTAGCTCTTGTATTGCCGGAAAGATGCATGAGAAGAATCACCCCAAGACATCAATCATCTCCACAACAAGGCCCTTCGAGTGCATTCACTTGGATCTATTTGGGCCTCCCACATATGATAGTCTTGGAGGCAAAAAGTATTGTTTTGTGATTATTGATGATTATACAAGATACACTTGGGTTTTCTATATCAAGAAGAAGAATGAGACTCAAGAAAGGTTCATAACTTGGGCCACCGAAGTGCAACGCCAATATGACACCAAGATCTTGTCTATTAGGAGTGACAATGGGCCCGAATTCAAGAACTACACCATGGATGAATTCTTGAGTGAAGAGGGGATAAAACATCAATATTCCGCTGCATACACCCCTCAACAAAATGGTGTAGCGGAGAGGAAGAATCACACACTTATTGATATGGCAATAACTATGATGATCGAGTTCAAATCCCCATATAACTTTTGGGCCGAAGCCATCAACATCGCTTGTCATCTATCTAACCGACTCTTCCTTCGTCCGATGATTGGCATGACTCCATATGAGCTTCTAACCAGTAACAAACCCAACCTCAAATATCTTTGAGTTTTTGGGTGCAAATGCCAAGTCTACATAAAGGGAACTAGATTGTCTAAGTTTGAGCCTAGAACTTTTGAAGGCATTTTTGTTGGTTACACCACGAACTCCCACACTTATAGAGTCTACAACATATCCACCGGGTGTGTTGAAGAATCTATGAATGTGGAATTTCATGAGGATAATGGCTCCCAAGTGGAGAAAATTGATTGTGATGATGTAGGTGATGAACCATCCTCCATAGCCATAGGAATAATGGGTATAGGTCCACTTATACCCATTGAGGGACACCTTGTGGCAAATGAGGATGGGACTAGCTCTACGCAAGTGGAGCCCTCTACATCAACCACCAATCAAATGGTAGACCAAGAACAAGAACAAGACTTTCAAGTGGATACCACTCATCAATAAAGTGATCAAGATCCACCCAATGATAATGGTGGAAATGACTTTGGTGATTCGTCACCAAGAACTCCACTCCGGATGGACAATAGTCTTGATGAAGGAAATGATGAGGATATTCCCCCCAATGAGAATCCCTATGATGCACTAGTTCGTATCATGACTCGTCAAGCATCAAGATTGCAACAAAAGTCACATTACCAAAAGAATATTATTGGTGGCTTGGGAAGAAGTGTCTCCACTCGTGGACAAGTACTCAAGTTTTGTGGTATTTATTCATATGTCTCTCATGTTGAACCTATCAAAGTGTATGATGCTCTTGAAGATGAAGATTGGGTTCAAGCCATGCATGAAGAGCTCCATAATTTTGAGAGAAACAAAGTATGGTCACTAGTGGAAAGACCCAAGGATCATAATGTCATTGGAACTAAATGGGTGTTAAAAAACAAGCAAGATTCTCATGGACAAGTGATTCGCAACAAGCCTCGATTGGTTGATCAAGGCTACTCTCAAGTCGAAGGACTTGCCTACGGTGAAACCTTCACTCCCGTAGCTAGACTTGAATCCATTCGTATATTACTTGCATTTTCCACTAGTCATAACTTCATCTTGCATCAAATGGATGTTAAAACTGCTTTTCTAAATGGTCCTCTAAATGAAATGGTATATTTTAAACAACCTCCGGGGTTCGAGGATCCCAAGTATCCTAACCATGTCTATTTCCTCCATAAGGCTTTGTATGGCCTCAAACAAGCCCCCATGTGCTCGGTATGATCATTTGAAGGAGTTTTTAGTGGATCGTGGTTTCGTACTTGGGGTAATTGTTCCCACACTCTTTACCAAAAGTGTAGATGGACAATTTCTTTGTATGTCAAGTATATGTTGATGATATTATATTTGGATCTTCTAACGTGAGTTTTGTAGACTAATTTGCCAAACTAATGACAAATGAATTTGAGATGTCTATGATGGGAGAATTAAAATTCTTTCTAGGTTTTGAGATCAAGCAATATCATGAAGGGACTTTTATTTGTCAAGCAAAATATATTTAAGACATGCTCAAGAAATTTGATATGAACAATGCCAAACCATTACCTTATCCAATGCCAACAACCATGAATCTTACTATAGATCACGAAGGTATACCTGTAGATCCAAAACTTTATCGCTCTATCATTGGATCTTTGATTTATCTTTGTGCATCTAGACCGGATATTATGTTTAGTGTGGGTTTGTGTGCAAGGTTTCAATCTAACCCCAAGGAAAGCCATATGCTTTCGGTCAAAAGGATTCTTAGATATTTGGTTGACACTCCTACACATGGTCTTTGGTATCCATCAAACACAACTTTTGATCTTGTGGGATATTCGGATGCGGATTGGGGAGGTGACAAAGTGGATACAAAGTCAACCTCGGGTGCTTGCCAATTCCTTGGTAGGTCACTCGTATGTTGGTCTTCCAAGAAACAAAATTGTATTGCCACCTCCTCTACGGAAGCGGAGTATATTTCGGCCGCTAGTTGTTGCTCTCAACTCTTATGGATGAGGCAATGTCTTAAGGATTTTGGAATTGAGATTAAGACAATGCCTCTTTTATGTGACAATGAGAGTGCTATAAAGATTGGTCACAATCCGGTACTTCATGGCAAGACCAAGCATATTGAGATCCAGTATCATTTTATTTGGGATCATGTGGCCAATGGAGATATCTCACTTTCCTATGTCAACACCAAAGATCAACTTGCCGACATCCTTACAAAGCCTCTAGAGGTGAAGAGATTCAAGGAATTGAGGAGTGACCTCAATGTCGTATGTGCAAGCAATTTTAATTGATTCAAAATCTTGCATACACACCCCTACTAGACTCTTATTTGGATTCTAGATGTACGCATAGACATAGGGGGAGTGTAGCTCAATCAATGAGCCAACACTACCTCTATAATGCATAGGTAAACAAATCAGGCATAATGGTCATTTCAAGTGACATAATGTGCTTCAATGATGAGTCTCGACAATGCACCCAAGATATATCTTCGCGGTGTCATATCGAACATACTCATACATGGTGGCTAAGGCCACCGCCCAAAATTTGGTTGGTTTTCATATTGATGAGACATTTGTGCTTCACTCATATGCATTTCCGTTCTTCACATTTCATATTGCATCCAATGTTGCTTCATTCACCTTTTACCTTTCTCCATTGGATGCAAATGAAAATCATCATACTCATTTTATTTGTGCACATGGTCAAATAAAACTTGCTACATAAACATATGGTTTGCTAAACAAACATATGAAAATTTATTGTTGCGACACTAGTCTAAAAATTTTAGATTCAAAAAAAGGGGAAATAAAAAAAGGGGGAAAGGAATTTTTTTTCCGAAAACCGGCATGGCCGGCACCCCAGGCCGGCTGCCCTTACCCTGTGCCCGGCCCCAAGCCGGGGCCTAGGCCGGCCTGCTCGGCCTCCTGCCCGGCCTCGCCTGCCGCCGCGCCGGCCCTAGGCCGGGGTGCTCGGCCACCCACCCGGCCCTGCCGGCTCTCCAGGACGGGGCGCGCGCTGCACACACACCACGCCCAGAACCGCACCCCCACCCCCCCACACGACCCCATCCCCACTTCCCCTTCTTCCTCCCACCACCATTGGAGCCCCTCTTGGAGCTCTCATCCCCCTCCCCCCACACCCTAGCCCACCCCTACCACTCAAATTCACAGATCTGCGCGCCCTCGTCCTTCTCCACACTCTCCTCCCCACAGATTTATCTTTGGTGCAATATTGGGGGAGATCGGCCCACTTGATTTTGTGTGTTTTTTTGGAAGATGGCCTCCAACTCGGGTAATCTTTTGGGCCTCTACTCTCTACCGTGTTTATGCGTTTCATCTCTATCCGTCTACTCATGTGGTTCATTGATTTAGGGTGTAAATTTTTTCCCTAGTGTCCATGCTAGATTTCACATCGTTCATATGCTACCCTAGACATACCCTAGATTCATTACCTTCATCTAGTTGTGCTCCTCACGATGTAGTCTCGTAGTACAATGATTTCTTTTCCACTATGCCATGATATCGTGCTCACTTGCCATGCTATGATATAGTTCACACTTCCACTCTCTTATTATCATGCTAAATAAACAAATAACAACAAATACAACATGCAAGTTTTTACTCACTAGTTGATTATTACTTCCCACCCATAATAATGGATTTTTTTTTACTTAATTCAAGAATGACCATGTGCACTTAACCATAATTGTCCATATCCATGCATCATCTCTCTCAGGTGATTCCGATGCACACCATAATCTTCGTCCTCACAAGAAAAGTGTTGTCGCTGCCACATGCTCTACTCCTCGACAGGGTTCTTCCATTCCTGTCAATCCAGATGAGTCCGTGGTCAAGAATTGGGGTGGTCTGAGTACCACGGATTTTGAGGAGGCCCGGTTGAAGTTCAACCCATATGCGTTTGGTCAGAGTACTTGTGCCGACCCACGGTTTTTCTGCAAGATGCATCAGGTCATGCATGAGTTCATCCTTGGCAAACTCCAGAACATCTATGTGGATCATCACTTCTTCGATGTGGATGCTTCCCGCACGCATTTGTCCGGGGTCATGGAGCTTATGGATTTTCACGGTCTCACTCCTCTCATGGGTGCTAACAATGCTCACTCATTTGCCCCTGAGTTGCTGAAGGAGTTCTATGCCACTGTTTTCTTCTCCACTACGGGTACTCGTACTTTGACTTGGATGAGTGGTGGTGTTCTGTGTACTGCTACCATGGATGAGTTTGGTACTCTTATTGGTGTTCCACCGATCATGTTTACTAATTATAGCCACATTCGCATTCATTGTGATCCAAAGAATATTATGAAGGCTAAGGATGGTCTGCGTCACTGCTACCCAGAAGTAACCGGATCTCAGCACTATCCCAAGGTCAAGTATTTCTCTGAGTTTTGGTACATTGTCCACACAATTCTCCGGAACACTATCAATGTCAAGTTTGGTGAGAAGGGTGAGGTCCGCAAGTGGTTGATCAATCTTCTCTTTCACATCGGCACTGCTATGAGTAACAACAAGAAATTGGACATTTTGGATTTCATGTGACATGAGATGAGGACCGTGGTTCGTGACAAGAGGGTACCCATCTATGGCTCCTACCTTCAGTCCCTCATTGAGTCCAAGATCCCAGTTGGTCTTGTCAACAACTATGCCAAGGTGACTCCTAAGCTGTCTGTTCTTATCTCGGAGGCTGAGGCTGAGTTGGCTGCTGCTCAACACCGTAAGCGTACCCGCACACTGTCCTCGGCGCCTAGTACCTCTCAGGGTGTCCGTCGTTCTCCCTCTCCAGCTCCTACTGGCCCCGCTTCTGACACTTTCAGCATTAAGCGGGCACTTCAGAAGATGAACTGCTTCTTCATTGACAAGCAGCAGCAGGACTATCAGGCCTATCGCAAGGGCAAGGCCTCTCGTCGCAATCAGCGGGCTATCATGACAGCTCTACAGCTCCCACTCGGCTCTTCTAGCTCAGATGAGATCCCCGAGGCTAAATGTAAGTCCCAGCACACCTACTGGCTTGGCGATGACGCTACCTATCTCGGCTCTTTTGCAGACTCCTACACAGCTGCTGCTAGTTCCGGTCAGGCCCCTCCCGAGGATTCTGTGGCGGTGGATGCTGAGATGGATGATGGCGAGTGATTGGACGTGCATCATTTTCTCCCTTTTTGGTGTCTTGATGCCAAGGGGGAGAAATACTCACGCATTGCATTGCATACCATGCATCCATTTGCGTTTTATCATCGCTATTATTTCCCTCGTTCTTAGTTGATGCTACTATTTGTGTGCTTTGTTGAACCTTGTTACTATTGTAAGACTATGTCTCTATTTACTCATCGTACTAGTACTATCTATATATTTATTATGCGATGTGATATTTGATGTGTTGAAGATCATAGCAAGGCTATTATACTATCTATCTACTCACTATGTGTTGTGATGAAGCCATAATGAGGTTATTCTTTATCCATCTACCACTGTGAGAAGAATGCTATGGTGAGATCTATTTTGTGTACATTACAACCACTTATCTAAAAGATAACATTATGCCTATACATGAATACTCATTTTAGTTCAAAGTTGTTTCAACAAACACTTTGCCTATACATGTCCATCTATAGTGCTAAATCATGTTCGGATAATCTTCACACTCCACATAGGTATATCATGCTAACATCACATACCCTATTGTCCTATAGAACATAGTATGAAAAGAGAATTATGATCGTTGCATTCCATGTGCTCATCAAATATATATGTCTCATGTTTGGGCACACAAATAGGGGGAGTACCACTATAATTTTTATCTCCTTGCAAATAGCCATGATAAATTATCCTTAATGCAAATCCATATGTTGTCATGAAACATCGAAAGGGGGGGGGGATTGAAAGGACATTATTCCTGAATCTTGTTTTCGGTGTTTGATCACAACATGTGGAAGATCTAATGGTTTCCTTAAGTTTTCTCAGAGCCAATCATGGATAAAATGCACCATATATCTCCCTGGACACTTGTACGATGGATAGCAAAAATGAAGAAAAGATAAGGAGAAAGGAGGAAAAGAAACAAGAGGAGAAGAGGAGAAAACTGGGGGCCGGCCTCCCTGGCCCCTAGGCCGGGCTGGTTGGGCGCCCCCCCCGGCCTCAGCGCATCCCCGAGCCGGCCCCAGGCTGGGCCCTAGGCCGGGGCCTTCGGGCGGGTCCCCAGCCCCAGCTCCCACGCACGCCGGCCTGGACGGGCTCCCGGGCCAGGATAGCGCTGCCCCGGCCTCCCCTCTTCGCCCACGCCGGCCCCAGGCCGGGCTATCCCAGGCCGGGGTGGGCTGCAGAGTCGGGGGATCCCCCTCCAACGACCATTTTCTTGCCCCCGGTATAAAAGGAGATGTTCTTCCTCCTTTAGAACTTGTCAATTACACTCACTCTCTCTCCACCATTGATTGACCAAGCTCAAGCTCAAGCAACTCCTCAAATCCCCAACCAAAGCTCATGATACTTTGGGATTTGAATGAGACACCACCGATCTACAAATCCACCAAGTGGATTAGAAATCCACCCACTCATCCCTTAGGGATCTTGTTATTCTTAGTTCATCGGAGACAAGAATCTTGTTGCTCTTAGCTCATCGGAGCTTGGAGCCTTGTTGATATCCCCGGAGCTCTTGTGCTCGTGGATCTTGTTTCTCGGAGTCTTGGTGGCTCTCGGGATTCGGTGAGGACCCTCCAATCTTGTGGAGTGTGCCTCATGCTTGTAAAGGTTCTAGTTGTCAACCTCAATGACAACATAGTGATTCGAGCCTATCCACATTGGTGGAAGGACTCGAAGGAGATACGGTGTGCCATTTGAGGGCTACTCGGTGTTCCACTTTGGTGGCACCACACCGCTCCAACGGAGATTAGCTTCCATTGGGAAGTGAACTTCGGGATAAATCTCCGCGTCATTATGTTCGGTTATTCCTCAACTTACCTTTACTAGTTACTACTAGCTTAGCCATATATTCACCTTGTGCTAGTTGTACTTGCTCAACATATAGGATTGTTCACCTAGTTGCATAATCTAGATAATCTATATTTGAGCATTACCTTGTTAACTTGAAAAAGAAGATAAAATTTGTAGTTAACCTATTCACCCCCTCTAGTTAACCTCTTGATCATTCAGGATCCATCCGCCGCAACACACGCGATTTCCACACAATCGCAGCTGAGGAGCCCTCCAAATTCGGTGAAATTTATCAGACCACGCCTAGGACTCGCGAGTCATATCTGGCCCAGGTCTGCATGGCAGGATCAACTGAACAACCCGAAGAAACGGAGAAATACAAAAGGAGCGAGATCGCGTCAAAGTCTCGCGAGCCGCTTGGCTCAAAGCAAAGACGGCGGTACGATCTGGCCAGCCGATAGAATACGGAGCTTCTCGAGATGACCTGACCGTATACCACTACCACCTGGTGCGAACAGGTCGACTGATCGCAGAAGCCCGCAGAGATCTGGAGACATGGAAGGAAGCGGCGGATGCTTCGAGTGCGCGCCGCGCAGCGCTCTCAAGGACCCAATCGACGGGTAGCTAACCCCCGAAGAAGAAGTACGTCTTGAAGACTACTCGCATGGACCACGAGTCCCTCAGCTGGATCAGCAAATCACTCGACACATCCCTCATGCACGTCGACGAGGAGGGCAACGTGCACCCGACAACCCCCGTTTCGGATCTCCTGGCAGCCACCACGTACTTACAGGCGAACAAGCCGCCCGAGAACGACCCCCGCGCGGAACAACATGAGCAGGTTCAGAAAGGGTTAGGCATGGCAGCCGCAAGACTCGCCGTCCAGAACCGCAGGAACGCGACCACTCCAGAAGCCGGCAAAACCCCTCGGGCAGAGAAAACACCTCGCAGACGCGGGAGCACGTCGCCTAGAAGGGGAGACAAGGAAGCCCGCCACCGCGGCGATAGCCCGCGTAGCAACAACGATAGCCCGCGAGATCACGATCGCAGCCCACGGCACCATGGAAGCCGATCACGACATCGCAGTAGGGAACCACGGCATGAGGACAACCGCGACCGGCCCGAATACGACGCGCATGGAGACATCGCGCAAAGCAAGGTCGACAAGGCCCAAGATCGCAGGAACCGGGCCCGATCGCCGTCCACCTCCTCTGACGAGGAGGTCTGCGGCGCGATATGCTTCAGTTGCAGCATCCGCGTGGCGCCAATGCCCAAAAGATTCAAACTCTCGATGGAGGTCCCAAAGTACGACGGTTCGATAGAACCCAAGTCATGGCTCTCAGGCTACCTTACCACGGTGAAGTGCCAGCGCGGGAAAAAGACAACAACCATGCAGTACCTAAATCTGCACCTCGTAGGCGTCGCCCGTAGTTGGCTCGAAGGAAGACCGCGCGCGTGTTATAGATCTTGGGATGATCTCACCCGCGACTTCGAGAAAAACTTCCAAGGGACATACAAACGACCCGCAACTATCAAAGAGCTGCGAGCGTGCAGGCAGAAAAGCGGCGAGTTCACCCGCGCGTATATCCAGAGATGGACCACACTCAAGAACACCGCGGAAAATATGTCGGAAGAAGTCGCGGTTGAAGTCTTCCCCAAAGGCGCTCGGCGCGCCGCCTTCCGAGAAGAACTGGGACGATCTGTGATACGTCATAAACGTATCCTTAATTTATGATGTTCCATGTTGTTTTCATGTTGTTTCCCACATGTTTCCTTACACTTTATGTCATTTTTATCGATTTCCCGGGACTAACCTATTAACAAGATGTCAAGTGCGAGTTCCCTGTTTTCTGCTGTTTTTAGTTTCAAAAAAGTTGTTCTGGAAATATTCTCGGAATTGGACGATTCGAAAACCAGAAGTCTTAGAAGTCCCAGAAGCATCCAGAAGTCCCAAAGAGCCCCGGAGGGGGGCCACAGGGTGGCCACACCATGGGGTGGCGCGGGTCCCCCTGGCCACCTCCCGGCATCGCCCTTTCTCCCATATATACTCCCCGAGGCATAAGCCCTAAAGGAATCGACATTTTCCACAAAATACATCTGTAGCTCCTCCTCCGCCGCCGACAAGTTTCAGGGGACAAATCTCTGTTCTGGCACCCTGCCGGGACGGGGAAGTGCCCCCGAAAGCCATCTCCATCGACTCCACCGCCATAGTCATCACTGTTGCTGTCTCCTACGATGAGGAGGGAGTAGTTCTCCCCCGGGGCTGAGGGCTCTACCAGTAGCTATGTGGTTCATCTCTCTCCCATGGTGTGATCTATATGTGATCGTGAGCTTTATAATCTAGTTGAATTCATAGATATTATTCTTCATCTATTATGCTACTCAAGTAGTTTTTGTTATGAGATCTCTGTAAACACTTTGATCACGGTGTAAAGGTGACAATGTGTGCGTCGTGTGGTTTAGCATTATATTTATATTTTGTGTTGGATAACCCTATGAAATTGTGGTGTTTGCGTGGAACCATCTAGGTCCTATGGTGATAGCATAGGGGTTACTTGGTTGGGAAAGTGCTTACTCTGAGGAGTGCTGTTACAGCCCTACGCAATGATTGGTGTTTGTTATTCGACCGAAGAGTGGTTCGGAGACATAGTGAAGAAATGATATTTATGCATTCAATTATGTTTTCATTATTGAGAGTGTCCACTAGTGAAAGTAGGAGCCCTAGGCTTTATTTCCAAGCATTGAAATACCGTTTTCCGCATGTTCTGCTACATGTTTGCTTGCTGCCATTTTTATTTCAGATTGGTATTATCACTTATTATCATCCATATTACTTACATTTTACTCTCTCTTCGCCGAACTAGTGCACCTATATACCTGACAAGTATATTGGGTGTGTTGGGGACACAAGAGACTTCTTGTATCTAAATTGCAGGGTTGCTTGAGAGGGATATCTTTGACCTCTACCTCCCTGAGTTCGATAAACCTTGGGTAATCCACTTAAGGGAAACTTTCTGCTGTTCTACAAACCTCTATACTTGGAGACCCAACACTGTCTATAAGAATAGAAGCGTGCGTAGACATCAATCTGCGCCCAAGACAATCGGGGAATTAATGGCGATTGTAGACAGATGCGCCAACATCGAGGAATCCTTGCGAAACGAAAAAGCTTCCTCACTCGCACCTGAAGAAGATTGCAAAGGCGATCGTCAGAGAAGGAAGAAGAAACACTACGACCGGATGACCAATCAGAACTGGTGGCGGCCGAGTTCACGAGAAATCGCGACAGCGGATCCCCCGGGAATCGCGACTAGAAGCCAAAGCTAGACGACAAAACTCCCGAGGAAGACCTTGATGGATACTGCTCGCTACATCTGTTCACAGATAACCGCACGGGCAAAACCAAGGCACTCACCTCCTCAAGGACTACCGAAAATTCCAGGACATCCACAAGGCATACACGGAGAAGCACAGGGCTGCTGTTAGCCAGGGGTACCCGCAATTGCCAGGAGGATACCAGCCACCACCCCTACCTCCACCCGCAGTACACCAGGGTGCAGAGATAGCCGTGCTACCAGCGCCAACCGTCGCAAACCAGGGAGCCAACGGATACCCAAACCCACAGGGGCTCCTAGGAATGATACAAAAGGTCTGCCCGTCCCGAAGAGTCCAGAAGACAAACACACACCAAGTTAATATGGCAGTACAAGCTCCACCATCCGCAACCGAATACCTGAAGATGTCGGAGCAGCCGATAACTTTCTCCCGAGAGGACCACCCTCCACGAGTATATCGACCAGGGCACGCCGCGCTGGTCATTCAGGCGCAAATAGGCAACTACGACCTTGCTCGGGTGTTCATGGACGGCGGCAGCGGAATCAACATCATATATGCGGACATACTCCGAAAGATGAACAAGAACCTGGACGGACTGGCAGAATCAGAAACATCCTTCCACGGGATAGTACCAGGGAAAGCCGTCCAGCCACTCGGAACAATCAACCTGGAAGTGATACTAGGAGACCCGAAGAATTACAGGAGAGAATTTCTCGACTTTGAGGTAGTCGACTGGCCCTCACAGTACCACACCATTCTCGACCGAACAACGTTCGCAAGATTCATGGCAATACCCCACTACGCCTACCTAAAACTCAAACTCCCAAGAATACACGTCACTATCACCATAAACGGCAACTTCCATAAGTCAGACAAGTGTGACACCGAGTTCAACGAGATCGCAAAATCTTTTGGGATGTAGGAGGATCTAGAAGAGCTGGAAAAAACCACGGACCACTCCGTGATGCCATTCACCAAAAAGAACGCCCCGGAACTCGAGTTCAGCTCAAACATCGACACTCGAAAACATCAAGTGCACCCGACAGAATCCGCGAAGACGGCAATGCTGTCCACCACCTTATCACCCGCATAGGAAAGCGCGCTCGTCGAACTCCTCCGTGAGTACTGGGAGATTTTTGCCTGGCAGCACTTAGATATGCCAGGAATACCCAGTGAGTTCGTCGAACACTCACTTGAAGTGCTTAAAGACGCAAAGCCAGTCAAGCAAACCACCCGACGCTTTTCCGAGCCAAAACAGAGAGCACTCGGAGAAGAGGTGAACAGATTGCTAGCTGCCAAGTTCATCAGGGAAATCAAGATTTCCACCTGGTTAGCAAACCCGGTGTTAGTCCCGAAGAAAAATACTGACATCCTTCGCGTGTGCATCGACTACACGTTATTGATTAAACACTGCCCCAAGGATAACTTCCCATTACCACGAATCGACCATATCGTGGATTCTATAGCAGGCTGTCAGCGCCTTTCCTTCCTAGACGCCTACTTGGGCTATAATCAAATCAGGATGAAGAAAGAGGACGAGGAGAAGAAACATTCATCACGCCACAGGGCGTATACTGCTACACGACAATTCCCTTCGGGCTAAAAAACGCAGGCGCAACATATCAACGCTGCATGCAAAAATGTCTTGCCAAGCTCATTGGCAAAAACGTACAAGTTTACGTTGACGACATTGTCATCAAAACTCGAGTGGAAGACACACTCCTAGAGGCCTAGATATCAGGGAGACATTCGACGCCCCCAACGCGTACAGAATCAAACTCAACCTGACAAAATGCGTCTTTGGAGTCCCTGCGGGACAACTCCTCGGCTATCTGGTCTCATAGAGCTCACACATAACATCTCAAGGCAAGTCTTTTTGGTCGAGCCAACCTGGACGCGGAAATATCTCGATTACCTGACAAACAGGAAGCTCCCAACAGACGTTTGCGAAGCCAGACAGATAGTACGACGCAGCAAATCCTTTCGGGTGATCAAAGGAGAGCTATATAAGCAAAGCATATAAGGGATACTCCAGCGGTGCATCGCACCCGAGGACGACAAAGAACTGCTCCGCGACATACACCAAGGCGACTGCGGGCACTACGCAAGCTGGAGAGAAATCTTGGGAAAAGCTTTTCGAGCAGAATTCTACTGGCTTACAACAGCTAGGGACGCCAAAGATCTTGTCGAGAAGTGCAACGCCTATCAAAGATTCGCGCCCAAGCCACACGCACCGGCCACCGAACTCCACATGATCCCCATCTCTTGGCCCTTCTCTCAATGGGGGCTCAACATGGTGTGACCATTGCGGAAATCAACACCCGGAGGATACACCCATTTGCTGGCCGCAGTCGATAAATGCACCAAATGGATAGAAGACACGCCAGTCACGTCGCAGCACGCCGAGTGCGCCGTGAGATTCCTCAACTCTATCGTGTGCAGGTTTGGTGTCCCACACAATGTCATCACGGACAACGGGACAAACTTCACAGCCAAAGAGATCCAGGACTTCTGCAAGGAAAATGGGATAACCCTCAGTTTCGCCTCGGTAGCTCACCCGCAAACCAACGGCCAAGTCGAACGATCCAACGGATTAGTTTCGGCTGGCCTAACGAAGCGGCTACTCACTCGGCTACATCCAGCAGCAGGGCATTGGCCTGAAGAACTACCATCGGTGTTATGGAGCATGCGAACGATACCAAAGCGATCAACAACTACACACCATTCTTCATGGTATACAGAGCTGAGGCCGTGCTACCCGAGGACGTTTCGTTTTGCTCCTCACGAGTCGTCGCATACAACGAAGAAACCTTCAACTAGGCACTCGAGAAGACGTGGATGCGCTGGATGAGATCAGGGACATCGCACTCGCCAGATCAGCAGTTTATCAGCAATCGATGCGCAATCACGACAGTCACCGCATACGCCAAAGATCGTGTTGAGACTCAAGCAGAAAGATGGACACAAGCTAGAGTCACCATGGGAAGGGCCCTTCATCAAACACGAAGTCATCCCAGGAGGCGGCTACCGCTTGAAGAACCCGAAAACAGGCGGCATCTACTCCAACCCGAAGACCAGGTTTTAGCCGTGCAATTTCTATATGCGGCAAATCTATAGTTCGGTTCTTCAGGCCCAACAGGCCTTAACTTTGAGCAAGAAGAGGCCTTCAAGTGGGCCTTAGGATGGCCAGACACTTTGTAGACCAAAAGTGGGGACGCAGTAAGTGTTCCCGTGTCATATCCCTTAATTCCATTGAGGAACATGCTACTCTTTGGGTTTGTTGGAACCCTAGGAGGTTGTTGGTCCTTTGTGTCTGTGGTAGCCATGAATACATTGCCTGGAGCCACCAATTAAGTTTTGGTGTGTGCCTCGGCCTGGAAGCATCGAGTTTTGGTGGCTTAGAGGATTTGGTGAGGACCCTCCAAGTTGTAGAGTGTGCTTCATCCCTGTGAAGGTTCTAGTTTTCAAACTCAATGACAACATAGTGATTCGTGCCTACCCACTTTAGTGGTTGGACATGAAGGAGATACGGTGTGGCACTTGACAGCTATTCAATGTTCCACTTTGGTGGCACCACACCGCTCCAACGGATACTAGTTTCCATTGCGAATAGAACTTTGGGATAAATCTCCGCGTCAATGTGTTGGTTGTCTCTCAATTTATCTTTACTTGTTGTTAGTAGCTTACTTACTTTTATATCTTGTGCTAATGATCTCTTGCTCATCATATAGGACTGTTCATCTAGTTGCATAATCTAGAGAACCTACATTTGACCAATCCCTAATTAAAAGAAACCGAAGAAAAATTTGTATTTGCCTATTCACCCAACCTTTTCGATCCTTTGACTTGCACCGTCTCCTGCTATGAATGGAGATGAGGCGATACACTAAGCTACTAGGAGGCGTCACGCCCGACGAAGGGGACTTCACGAGATCGACTCCAGTTCAAAATTTGCACAAGCCAACGCACCTCACGTCCATAAGGGCCGCACCAGAACGAAGAAGGGGTTGACAAGAAGCGCCGACGGCGGAGCACATAGCGCCCCGGAAGCCCACGCTCTAGCGACGGCCAACAACCGGCTCCAGCTGGCGCACCTTGGACACTACGAGCCACCTAGGCAACGCCTCCAAAGAGGTAGAGACACACTCATGCTGTCAAAGCCCGATCCAAAGGCCAGATAGAGGGTTCCCCCCGATGCTCGAGGCGGGGAAGCACAAACATCACCATGACGACGCTTCCAAAGAGCCGACGGTGCCCGCGGGCTTCGCAGTCGTCAGCTTTGTGCAAGAATTTCACCTAGGTCCTGCCGTCGACCCCAACACCAATTAGACACATCAAACAAGGAGACATCCTTTGGCCTCACTGTCGACGAGAGGAGAACCAGAGCTGCCGTTAGCGGAGTAGCATGGGCTGACCATCGTCTCACCGCCACTGAACGAGGGCTGGACGGTGAGAATCCAGCCCGCCACCACCGACCTCACTGCCAGCAAGCATAGGCTTGGGGAAGGACCAGCACGACTGCTGCAACCACGCCGCACGCAGGAGAAGTATCCCCGTAGGCGCGGCCCGCACGGGACCATATCGGGCACCACCACCATGTGTGACTATAGGCTCTAGGACGCCTACCGCGTGATGTAGCTGCCACCTCACGCCCTCCCGTGCCACCAGCTTCCGCCACACGTCGTCGTGCTACCAAGATCCGCCGCCGACCTCACTGCCAGCAAGCATAGGCTTGGGGAAGGACTAGCACGGCTGCTGCAACCACGCCGCACGCAGGAGAAGGATCTCCGTAGCCGCGGCCCGCACGGGACCATATCGGCCATGCCCACCATGCGCGACTGCAGGTTCCAGGACACCTACCGCGTGGTGCAGCTGCCACCTCACGCCCTCCCGTGCCGCCAGCTTCTACCACACGTCGTCGTGCCGCCAATATCCTCCACCGCCGCCCAGGCCGGCGGCCCTCGCTGCAAGGGGACGCTCCACAGGAGAGAGGCCACGCCTCCACCATCGGTGGCGCGAGTTTCGTCCGTCAGCGTCCTTCGACAGAGGCGGGCAGGCGGCCGAAGGCCGCTAGGTCTGGGGACCGTCGGTGTCGCCCGAGAGGGGCAACCTGGTAGGAGCAGCTCTGTTTGTCGTGCCACACAATTTACTTGTTTGAGAATAGAAGCTCGATCATCGGAATAGACCTGCCTTTCAAAATATAAATGGGAAAATGAAAATGAAAGAAAAGTAGATATTGTTGTTTATGCTCAATGATCGATCTGGACCATCAGATGTCGAATGATCATGTCACCTAGTTGTTGTCTACAACGGATATAAGTTAGGGCAATAGTAGGGAAGATAAGATAAATCCAGAGAGCTTCCACACCACCAACCCACCCACGCAACGACAGGAAAGAAACTAGAGCAACTTGCGCCAGCAGCAGCCGCTGCTCGCTGCAACCGTGGAGTGTAGGATGCTGCCCCATCTCATCCCTGGCCGCACTCAACAAACAAACATGGCGCGTGCCGCACATGTCTTTCCGACGGTCCGACCGTCTTCATACGATGAGCGGAAGAGGGGAAGCAAATACTCCCTCAGCATTATTCACAGTTTGATGGGCACAAAAAGGTTAATTAACTTCCACTGGAAATGAAACCGTTGTCGACGTTTCTCAAAAATCAAACTCGATGGTGATCAGACCACTTGCGCACGGGGTCTGCTTTTGAGCTCCAGGTGATAAGTGATCAAGACTTCTAAGCTGTACGACGAAACGGCCGGGGAAAAGAAGCCGAGGGCGTACGTGTATGTATTCGTGCAACTGGGGGAGTTCACGAGCTCAAGCTTTTAAACGAAAAAGCTCGCGTACGTACGTGCCGCCCGCCATGGATCACAGCATTCACATGTACGGGCCCATCGCTACACGCGTTACACTGCTAATTAACGTGACTCTCGACCACGGCTAGAGTCACCAGCAGCGACAAATCGTGTTCACTGTCCGTGAACCATGACAATAACCTTCCACGTCTCGACGCAGCTCTGCCTTGTCCTCCTGGCTATCTTATCCCCTGTCACAGTTATATATCTGTGCACCATCGCGGTACGTATTTATTATATTGCTCAATTGATCGTGATGGCGGTGAAGAAAGCGGGTCGAATCCGATCCGGTGCGCACCTGCCGCCGTACACTTTAACAGCCCGGATTGATAAGGGGCGCCTACCTACGAGGCTCCTCTCAACTTAGATAAAACTCGTTTAATCCACTCCTGCCGTAAAGCCGCTGCTCGTGGTGGCTAAGAGCAAGTCTAACAGGCCCCGTATCACGCGAGCGCCCCGTAAAATTCCGGCGGCATACGGGGTGCGTGCCAAAACGGCCGTCTAGCAGGCCCCGTATGCCGCCTGGCCCGTAACAAAATTTTACGGGGCCTGCTCCACCGCCCCCTCCGCCCCGTACATATAGAGGGTGAGGGTTGGGGTGGGGGTCCAACCCCCCACCCGCAACCCTAGCTCCGCCGCGCGCCGCCGCCGCATTCGCAGCTCCGGCGAGAAATTACTCACGCGCCGCCGCCGCATTCGAAGCTCCTCCACCGCAATGAGCTCCCCCGACGCCTCAGGCTCCTCCACCGCCCGCTCCAAGCGCCGCCGCGAGCCGGAGACGCTCGAGGAGGCGTGGCGGCTCCACTGCAAACACTCCGTTGCAGGGAGCCGCCGCAGCGTCTGGAAGTACGTGGCGTGGCCGCAGGCCATGCCGGACACGCTGAAGGACTACGCCCCGGGAGGGAGATACTACAGCGTCGACCCGCCGCCGCGGCCGATGTGCGGCCGCAAATTCGAGAAATGGCTCGCGGAGAGGGAGCTGCTGCAGCAGTGCAAGCGCGACGGCGACGGCGCTAGCGGCAGCGGAGGAGGAAGCACGGCGACAGCGCAGGAGGAGGCCTTACCGGCGACAGAGGAGGAGGAGGAGGCCGCCTTCGCGGCGGCGCTCGAGCTTTCGAAGCAGGAAGCAGAGGCGCGAGCGCGGGCGGAAGCGGAGGAGGAGGCGAAGGCCGTCGCCGACGTCGAGGCCTTCAAGGCGATGGAGGCTTCCGGCCCCGTCGTCTTCCTCGACTAGATTTAGGTTAGATTTCATGTTCGAGCAGTTCTTGTACCAATGGTGATCACCGAAATGAATGAAATCGAGTTTTATCTTCTCTCCCGCGTAGTTCGAATTTAAACATACGGGGCGGATATAGGGGGACTGCTAGACGAACTTGAAAAACTGAGCACGGATTTTCCTAGATTTCCTATACAGGGCCCTCTACACGCGATTTAGAGGGCGAAAGTTTACGGGTCCTGTTAGACATGCTCTAAGAAGCAAAGCGCATTCTCACCGATCCTAGCAGGGCGAGCCGCACGGCGTCGACGGAACCGATCGCTCCGGCCGTTCATTCCTACTGTGCCAACAGCCAACAGCCCCGACCGCGACTGCGCGCTCGCCGCGCCCCCCCGCCCGCCCACTCCGGTACCCATCCGTCGTTGCTTGCTTCCACTCCTGCTGGTATCGATGTAGTAGGACCTCCGATGCCAACCGGCCGGAGTTATGAGCCGTCGCCCTGCCTTGTCTGTCAACGTTGCCGGTTGGACGTACGCCTCCTTCGAGCGTGACGGGGCTCGAGGGACGCTTTGCGTCATGCAGGCTTGGTTCGGTACAACGGTTCCAATCAGATCATAAGCGAGGGCAGTACGGGGCTTTAAAATCGGACAAGAAAACTCGACTTACGAGACGTGCTGCGAGTGACACGATTGAAATCGACATTATTCAAAGACGTGGAGTTTTTGTCTCCCACGTGATCTCACGTTTTTTGTGCAAACTAGACCAACAATATGTATTAACGTCCCCCACTTTTGTTAAACTTTGTGACATTTAATTTCGGACGGAGGAGGAAGTATCAACGTAGGCGTCATCTGTACAATCCGGGATTCTACCGCTGTCTTTTTCACCATCCGATGTCACTAAAACACGAAATATCGTCTACTCAATCTTGCAGCATACCCCTCATGCACGCAGCAAATACTAATTTGTCCTATAATAGCATTGTTGTAGCATTTCACTCCTCGGTGCTTCAAAGTTAAAAAAAAGTCACAACATTTAATAACGCTGATAAAAGATACGAGTATGTAGTTAAAAATACGAATACGCATCAAATCTCCATTAGCCGCATAAAAGTCGACTAAAATAAGTTAAAGCACGTATGTTAGAAAGACAGACCAATTGAGCACCTCACAAAAACATTTGCAACATTTGAAACGACATTTGCATGACAAACTCATAATATTTGCAACATCTCGCACATGCCTTCTTAGCGAAAGGCGCACAAGTTTGTAACATTAAAAAAAACACTCTCGCAACATCAAAAATCTCGTAGAAACGGAGCACCTACTTCATCGGATCGGGCCACCGGTGGCAAATCCGGTTCGCTGGAGCACTGTCAGTGACCGCCAGGCCCATTCTTACCTGTCCATCGTCACCGGGGGTTCGACAGGGCCGAAGACTTATATTCTAACCACCACCAGAAAATGGCCATGAGACTCATGTAATGTGGCCTCGCAGATGCTAGAAAGAGATTTGAGGAGGGCAGCCGCCGATTAGGCCGGTGTCGACGAGAAGGGGGGGGGGGGGGTGGGCGATGGATGCTGTAGCCATGCTCTTCTTCCTACTTCCTCTCCTCTTCCCCATCCTTTTCGACGCAGATGTGATATCGGATTCAACTGGGGTATGGTTTACCCATAAGCTAGCACTGCCGGTCCGATTAGGAGACTTTTCCTTAAGTATGTTTTCCCAAACATGTACAAACACCTCGAAATTGCATGGGGTTCTCCGCGGATTAAAAGCATGAATGTACTAGAGTGCACGGCGTTCGCACATGGATAACGGCGTATGCCTCTTTGATCAAGCGCTATTGCGTGACGCAGAGTACTAACTCGTGTGTGTCAAAAAAAAAAAACGTATAGTAGCACGAATCTAACGATTTTATCCACGTACGTATGTTGTATGTACAGCAGAATTCGTGTTGAATCGACCACACCAGTAGAGCTGACCGACAGATCGAAGGAAATACTTTTCCTTCTAGAATCCCTACAAGAGCAACAGGCTGGGCGCCGGACGAGGGCCCCCAACCGCAGTCCGCCGGAGCGAGACCCCACAAAATCCCTTGATTTTTCGCCGTTTCCTCTCTCGCCACACGCAGTTCAACCCTGATTAAAATACTCCCCCTGTTTCAAATCACTCGCGCTTGGCGGAAGAAAATCCCGCAGGGTGTGCTGTGGTGCGGCGCGGCGAGTGCTTCGTCACCAAGGGAAAGGCCCGCATAAAACCGACGCACGCAGAGGAGGCCTAGAATCGATACCCACAAATACCAGAATCGAACCGCAACGCAACCAGTCCCCACCCCCGCAGCGAGGAGCAGGGCACCAACCCTCACTCGCCCTCGTCCCCTCACTTCGATCTCGGCACCGCACCCTCCTCGTGCGGTGGCCATGACGGCCGACGCGCTCTCGCCGCCGCTGCCGCCGGAGCCGCGGCAGCTGACCCTGGCGGACCTCAGGGCCGTCTCCGTCCTCGGCCGCGGCGCCAAGGGCGTCGTGTTCCACGTCGTGCCCGACGATGACGAAGGGGGCACCGCCATGGCGCTCAAGGCCGTCTCGCGGGAGGCCGCGCGGCAAAAGAAGGCCGGGAGCGGCGGCGGGGACGGGCACCGGCGGATCTGGTTCGAGCGCGACGTGCTCCTCGCCCTGCGCCACCCGCTCCTCCCCGCGCTCCGCGGCGTCCTCGCCACCGACGCCGTCGTCGGCTTCGCCATCGACCGGTGCGGCGGAGGCGACCTCAACTCCCTCCGCCGACGACAGACCGAGAAGATGTTCTCCGATTCCGTCATACGGTACGCACGTCACGCCTCTCTCCGTCTGATTAACCCATCCAACGAACGCCCGCGCTGCACCCACAGAACAAACTGGACGAACAGAATTGATCCGAAAACTCACCTACAATCCATCCATTGCCAATTGCGCAGGTTCTACGCCGCGGAGCTGGTGCTGGCCCTGGAGTACCTGCACAGCATCGGCATCGTGTACCGGGACCTGAAGCCGGAGAACGTGATGATACAGGACAGCGGCCACATCATGCTCGTGGACTTCGACCTCTCCACGAGGCTCCCGATCGCGCCGCCGGAGCCCGAACCGGCCGCCGGCCGCCCCCAAACCGGCGCCCGTCCCTAGCACGCCTGGCCGCGGGAAGCCGCCCAAGAGGCCAGCCATGTGCTTCCGGTTCCGCTCGGGCGCCGGCGCCACGAAGCCGGCCGTGTCGGCGGACTCGCCGTCGCCGCCGTCCACCTCGCGGACGGCCTCCACGTCGTCCTCCTCCTCGACGACCACCACCGCCTCCTCCACGGTCTCCGGCGCGCGCACGCCCGCGAAGTCCAACTCGTTCGTGGGCACCGAGGACTACGTGGCGCCCGAGATCATCGCCGGGAGCGGCCACGACTTCATCGTCGACTGGTGGGGCCTGGGCGTGGTCCTCTACGAGATGCTCTACGGCCGCACGCCCTTCCGGGGCCTGAACCGCAAGGAGACCTTCTACCGGGTGCTCACCAAGCAGCCGGAGCTCGTCGGCGAGAAGACGCCGCTGCGCGACCTCATCGCGCGCCTCCTGGAGAAGGACCCCGCGAAGCGCATCGGCGCGCGCGGCATCAAGGCCCACCCCTTCTTCCGCGGAGTCGACTGGGACCGCATCCTCCGCGTGGCGCGCCCGCCCTACATCCCCGACCCGTGCCACGACGACGAGGACGGCTGCGAGGTGCTCGACGTCGAGAAGGTCGTCCACGAGACGTTCGCGGCCAAGGAAGCCGAGGCCGCGGCCGCGGCGTCGCCGGAGGACGAGGAAGAAGCCTTCGCCGGAGGCGGATGGCGTTGTCGCCGCCGGTGACGGTGAACGGAGGATGGACCCGTCCAAAGATGGCGATTTCTCCGTGTTTTTCTGAGACGTTTATTTGCCTTCTTTTTCTTCTACCACAGCAGTAGTAGTATTTTCTCCTTAAAAAATGGCCTGGCTATTTTTATCCTTGTTAATAATTTTTCACCATTTTTTCTTTTTTCTTTTAACGAGAACTTGTAGTAGAGGGGAGCGAGAGAGTACATAATTGGGTGCTCATGTGTTTAGCGGAGTAGTGTAGATATATTTCTTTTTCGTCCACTATTTTTGGTGGATGCTTTGGCCCGTGATTATCGAAGGTGGTACACTACAGTACATAATGAATAATGAACAGTGCAGTGGCAATGAGGCACAGATTTCTCTCCAGGACTTGAGGTGTGTGTTTTTCCATTTTGTGCCCGGCGCCTCTTGAAGGGGACGGCATTGAAATCGTACGTGCCATTGTGCCAATTCCGTGATTTCTGACTTTCTTTCCAACAAATCAGAGGCCATCATTTTTGTCGAGGGAGAAAAATTTTATGAGGCGAGCGACAGGAGAAAGTCCCCGTATCACCGTATCAGCAGAAATAATCTGGTTGGAGACGAAGGATGTAGGTAGAATTTTCGTGGTGGAATTGTTCATGCGAAATTGTTATGAGATAAAATCCTTGAGGAAATACTGGTGTTCGATGCGGCTCTCAAACGCGCAGAGGCGTAAGTTTCCACAGTGGAGCTCAGGCAGGGCCATTGTTGCTAGTACTATGCAGAGCTCTATGCGTTCAGAGGCTTCAATAACTGTAATCTGATGTTCACAAGGGTTGTGGGAGCAGGATGGACTGACGGCAGACGCGTCCTCGACCTCGCACTTGGGGTAGGTGCCGGACGGACCGGGGTAATCTGGCTACAATTTGGCCATTGCCAATTTGCCGGTGCAGTTGCTGTAGGAATGCACAAGGAGACACGCTAGGCCATAGTTACCGAACCGGTAGGCCGGGCCGGGAAAGGTTAACTCTTGTGACGAAACGCGTACACCAATGCCCTGGTCCCGATGTCACCAACTATTCCTCCCCCACGGACCACGGTGGGGAGAAAGGAATATGCCCGCCAGCTTTGGGCAGCGTTCATCACCACCGAACCCACGAGGCCATGGCGTGCCTCGCCGCGCTCGATCCGTGCAGTCACACGTTGTGCGTGCGCGCGAGTGCAACCTTATCGTGTGGACCAGGCGCGCGATGATGAGCGCCAGTTGTGTGGCACATGTACGCAAGATACAGAAGCATAGATACGTACGTACCTTACCCTTGGGAGTATATTGTTCCATTCCGATTCGTCATAGCTCCACTGCGCCTGCCGGCGACTATTCGCGTTCGGAAATGCGGTGCTTTTATTCCGGGAATCCGCGCAAAAGAGTGGCGGCAGCATCGTCCCTCCCTCCAGCGTCTCTGTGTGGCCAATCCTTGCCCCATTGTTCGTCCGAGTACTATTCAACGAAAATTCCTTTGGATCTTCGGTAGCAACAGAGCAAAACCCAAAACGGTCCTGCTCCTTTGACGCCTTTGACGGCGACGTATCTAGGTACCAGTACCACTGCTGGTGTACTGCTAGTCCTACTATTTACCAGCTCTTCTGTATCTACCAACCGCTGTACACATCCACTACCTAGCTACCAACTCCGGAAACGGACCGTACGCCTCCCCGTTAAGAAAAGAGAAACGGACCGTACGTGACCGAGCGAGCATCTCGGGTTCCTCTTAAAAAACGGTTCACAGATATGTTCCCGTTCGTCGTCTACCACCCTACCCTGGGGCGTGCAGCCTGAGGACGAATTAACAAACAAGGTACTACATCGACACAGACAACAGGAGAGTAGGAGACCCCTGACATCACAGTAACGCTACCCATGTTATGCCCGGCGTGTCAGTGATAAGCCGGCGCAAGGTCCAAGAAGGCGGCGGTGTGGAGGCGACAAGCTTTGTTGTTTTTATGCGTCGACAAAAAGTTCAGCGGCGCCGCGCGAACGGCGGTGGGAATATATGTACGCCGGCGCCGTACGTACGTGCATGCCGTGTGCGAGTGCCCCGGCCAGCGCGCGGCGGCTTCTCGGCGTGCCGTGCCCTTTTTGTCCCGTGACGGATGCCTTTGGCTTTAGCTATGGCCGTTCGAGTCATCGTCTTTATGTGCTTTTCCCCTACGCTACTCGTGTAGCTCGTTGACCTAGGAAGAACGGTACTATGCGTAGTAGCACCATGTGGCTCACTAGTGATGCTTTGATCTCATTAGGAAGTAGCAGTACCTATACGGGCAAAACCCCTCTTTGGTTCAAATGATTTGTAGGAATTTTGGAGAATTTGGTTACTTAATAGTTTATAAGTAGGGATTTTTGGTTTGTAAAATTGGGAACTACCCCCTCCGTTCAATAATACTTGGCTTTCATTTTTTAAAATATGAATGTACCTATGCACTAAAACATGTCTAGATATATTCATATTTGGATAAATGAAAGTCAAGTATTGTTAAACAGAGGGAGTATTTTTTTTTTCTTCAGAAAAACAGTATAAACGCAAGCGCTTATATACACGTGCATGCACTCACTCATATGAACGCACACACGCACACCCTACCCTGTGAGCACCCCCGAGAGACTCTGCCGGCGGGTCTTGAGATTGACGAAGTCACCATAGGCGTCTCACTGTCGACGGGAACGTCGCTTCCCATCGAAAGAATATTCCGCCTAAATGCAACACACCGATTTTTTCTATGATCTACTTCGTATGATATTTTAATGGAAAAAATCGTTGAGCAAACCATGTAATAGCAAGGTTTTATTTGTTTATATGACAACAATATACCATTTTCTTTAGTAATTATTATGTTTTTGCATTGTGTGGTACCAAACAACTTCTGTCATCCAATTCATGTGTCACCAAACCCGTTGTACCCTGCATGACATCTCAGTTATCTTGCCTTTTCTTTTTATAAAAGGACTGCTTATTTCCGGTTGACAGTGAATTAAGTTGGAGCTTAGTCGACTCTATGGCTGTTTAAATTGCATTGTGATTCGTGTGTCCCACAAGTTGCAAGTAAGTTTTTTTTTTTTACGAGCGAAGAACAACTGAATTTATGCTAACGAGGGAGCAGTTGTAGGTGGGTTGCAACTAACCGGGAATTAGTCGCTAGCTTCTTTTATAACATGTACAGATAGATGTGTTTAGGAGTAAATATTAATTGAAGGTATTACAATTACCGTGTTTCTTATGACTACCTAATGCTTCTTTGGTTCAAAGGATTTCAAAGGAAGTAAGTAGAATTCTAATTCATAGGAAATTTTCCAATCGATTTCATTTTACTGAAAGAATGAATGCTCCAATATTCCAATAGATTGCCTTTCTACATTGCAATCTCATTCATGTGAATTGTAGCATTCCAATTCGTATGAATGTGTTCCTATAAAGTCCGTTTAGTTCAAAGTAACGAACTGTGTAAAATTCCTCGGAACAATTAAGTTAACGGATTGCGCAAAATTCCTCGGATAAATTTCATTTAGTTCAAAGCAACGAATTGTGAAAATTTCTCAGAACGATTAAGTGAACGAATTGTGCAAATTCCTCGGAACAATTAAGCTCTAGTGTCATACTAACACGCCACAACAAGAGCGGATACTGGAATTAATCCTTGTGGCTACTCTGTCAGACGTCATGGCTCATGAATTGTTCGCAGCTCGTACCGACTCACTTCGTGCGTGAATAAGTTTGCTTCTATCTTTTCCGTTCAGTCAAATTTATCGAATTTTGACTAACTCTACCGAGAAAAGTACTAGCATTTATGGCATTAAATTAGTATCAATAGATTTATCTGGAGATTAAGTTTCAAAATATACGAATTTAATGTTCTATAGGGGTTGTTTGGTAATCTTCTGTGTGCTAACAACTGTGGGAAAGTTGGAAGTTGTTGTGTCAAGATTATATATACGATAATTGATTGCAGAAACAATTATTTATACACTATTAGACATTGAAATAACCATTTTGGCTATAAATTTCATTTGTTTATATTTTATAGAAATAGCTCCTAGAAACAGAAAGTGATGTGATAATATTTTCTCAAAATGCGTATGTGTGTATTAAAAAAAAGACATGGTTCACACCTTGATGTAAGCCATCGACATAACAATCCTAACTCTTTCTGCCCCGCGTGATTCTAATTCATAGAATTTGCTTCAAAGAATTTCAAATAAAATATGTAGGATTCTAAATCGTAGGAAGTTTTCCAACAGATTCTATTTGATTGAAAGAATGAATCCTCCAATATCCCAATAGGTTGCATTTCTAACACCACAATCTCATTCCTATGAAATTTGTAGCATTCCAATCCATATGAACCGTTTCTATAAATTCCATTCCGTTAATAGTAATGGATCGTGCAAAATTCTTGGAATAATTAAGCTTTAGTATCGCACCGAAACGCCTTAATAAGAGCGGATACTGGAATGTTAATCCTTGTGGCTACTCTGTTAGACGTACGTCGTGACTCTTGAATTGTTTGCCGCTTGTACCTACGTGTGTGCGCCAATTACTGCTCAGTCTGTTTCATAATATAAGTCTACTTTAGCAAGTTAGGATTTAGGAAAAGTTCAACATGCCATCGGAAAGAAAAAAATAGGAAGTCAACAAAGTGCAAAACACAGATCAAAGCTGGAGTTTCTCTGCTACTTTCTCCTGAACTATCGTCGTGGCTCATGAATTGTTCGCATCTCGCACTCCGCGGCGCGTGAATAAGTTTACTTCTACCTTTTTTTGTTGTCAAATTTATCGAATTATGACTAACTCTACTAAGAAAAGTACTTCTAGCATTTATGGCATTAAAATATCAATAGATCTTGACATTAAATTTCAAAATCTACCTATGTAATGTCATATATGTTCGGCGTCGACAGAGGAGTACGTGTGTGCGCTAACTACTACTGTACACTAAGAAAACGGTCAACGTGGCGAAAGAAAATCAGGAAGGCAACAAAGTGCAAAGCACAGATCAAGAAAAGCTTGAGTTTCTCTGCTACTTTCTCCTGAACTTCGTTCTGGCACGTGAATCACATGTTTAAACCGTCCAGTAGTTAGTAGTAGCTGAAAGACGGAGAACAATCGAGGCATTAGCAACTTGGCGGCAAAGCAACACATCAGCACGAACTTTCCTCTATGGAGCCTCACCGGTTTCCTTGCGAAGCAAGCTCTTCTTGCTGCAGTTGATTGGCGACCAAGGCCATGCGGATTCCGAAGTCAAATCTGTAAACGCCACACGTACGATCAGTTTACCAATTTTTAATCCTTACTTACAATGGAATATTCCGTAGAAGTTATATGGAGTACTTATATATTGCAGGTCAAACTATGCCTTCTAGAAGGAATTGGCAGACGACGAGAGAGCTGACCGAAATCAATGATCAATCTAAGCAAATCCAATGTAATCTCGACATTCATCTCTGTCTGACTGACGTACGAGCGGGTTTCAGCGCCATTTTGCCTCGCTGTGCGCGTACGACAGATGGGGGAATGCTTGAGCTGACGTCATGGCATGCATCATCCGAAGCCTTTCAGGACGTGTTTGTTTCGCGTTTCTGTATCGGTACTTGATAACGACGGGATCTTAATACGTTAAATTCTGTTTGGTTGGACTTGGTCGTAATGGGGTCCCACGTAATCAAATTACATCCCTGTTGAGATCCGTTTCCGCCCATCTCTCCGTGTTATCAGTTTACGCCATCCGGACGGTATCAGCCCGCAAATCTCTCTCTATCCCCTCGAGAAGGAGCACCTCCATTAATCTCCATCTCGTCTTCCTTAGCACAGAGAGCTACGAGCTAGCATGCCGTCGGCCGCCCGCCGCCGGATGGAATGACCGGACAAGCTCGGAGTATCGCTGCGAGCCGCCGGCGGCGCCGCCGGAGCCTGTGCCGATTATACGGCCGGAGCTCCTCGGTGGCAGGGCAGTACCTGCTGTCGAGGTCAAAGGCAAAGGAGCCGCAGCGGCCAAAGGATCGCCGGTGCGACTGGCCGGAATCGTACTGGAAAGATCCGGGAGCAGGTGCTAGCAGCCATGGCAGCATGGTCAAACTGCAGCAGCCAAGATCCATTAGCTGGGCTCCCCATACCGTTCCCGTGATGAACCAAACAAGTTGCAGTTTTACACGTTTCCGTTTACGTTGACACCGTCTTCCAATACCGTTTACATTTACGTTTACACTGGCGAACCAAACACCTCCTCAGTTTCAGCGATAGTAGACGCGAACAGTTTCAGTTCTGTAATCCGTACGAGCCCTCTGCTGCTTTTTTTTTTTTTTTAGAAATGGACGTTCCCTACCTCTACAGCGGAGTGATGCACACGACATTTTATTACAGAAACTCGAGTAGCAAAGTACGCATAGAGTATAAAAAGGTTTAAGGCGAAAAAACGGAAAAAGCTTTCCAGGTCGGCTATATCCCAGCCACTCTGGAGTAGACCACTGAAAGAGAGCACACTAGGTCTCACAAAGTCGTCGATCATGCTGCCACTCATTTGAGCATAGGATAGCACGCACCACTGCCATTAGCCGATTGCATCCAGCTTCCATAAAAGGCCGATGGTCTTGTTTGAGGAGGAGCGACCACGTAATAATCCAATACGTAGTCTTGTGGACAACCTGTAAGAAATGAACATTTTCCACCTTGTTAAAGACAACATCATTTTTGCATGTCCATATAGCCCAAATAAACGCACAAACGCCAACACGTATACGTTTTTTAACCATCTTATGCAACCATGAACAAAACATAATATCTAAAGATGACGGGGGTGGAACATTAAAGGTAAATTGGAGCAATCTCCAGATTTTACGCGCAAAGGGACAAGAAATAAATAAGTGGTCCACCGACTCCTCTTGGGTAAAAAACACACACTGTTTGAAACCCACCCAATTCCGTCTAGCAAAATTATCCTTTGTTAGGATTATCTTCCTATTAACAAACCACATACAAAAAGCGAAGGCCGAGCTGTAGGTCACGTGACCTGCACCGAAAAGGTGGCTGACTGGGCTTTCTCCTGGATCAAAGCGGATCAGCTCGCCAAATTCGTCGATCGAATTGGGCGCCCATAGACAGACAAGGTTAGTTTGTTTTCCTTAATTCTCAGAGAGAACGAACAATGTGCTGCTCTCTAAGTGAACGGCCAGGGGTTGTTATTGGTATCTTTATCCTAAGCGGGATTTTCATTTTCCACAAATACTTATTAAGAAAAGGAGTATGATCATTCATGATATCATTGTACATTGATTTCACCGTAAAAAACCTTATTAGAGGTCAAATCCCATGAGAAGACATCTCTTCGTTGGACAGCGAGACCGACATGAGTTGTTGTACTAACAACACCCAATCAACCCATTTATCACCTACTAAACTCCGTCTAAACTGAAATGTTTATAGGTGGAGCAACTGATAACACATCTGCAACAAGGGCATTCTTATTGCGCGCTATATTAAAAAGATTCAGATAGGAGTGAGCCAAATGTCTATCTCCTAACCACCTGTCTTCCCAAAACGGAGTTCCCTGGCCATTACCAACGATGAATTTTCCTTGGCTAATGAAATCATGCCTCACCGCCATAATCCCCCTCCAAGGGAGTCATTGGGTTTTGGTTTGGCTTGAGTAAGACTCTTACCACATAGGTATTTGTTCATTATGAGTTCCTGTCATACTCCCTTCTCAGTAAGTAACTTAAAAAGCCATTTGCTTGCTAAGAACTTGTTCTTAGTTTCTAATAATTCAATTCTCAACCCCCTTGATCTTTAGGTCTGCAAATAATATTCCATTTAGTTAGCCTGTATTTCCTCTTTTGTTGGTCGCTTTGCCAAAAGAACTGGCTTCTAAAGAAATCTAGTCTTTTCCTAACTCCCATTGGAATTTCGAAAAAAGACAAGAGAAACGTTGGAAGACTTGTTAGGACATAATTAATCAACACTGATCTATGCCCATAGGACAAAAGTTTACCAGCCCAAGAGGCTAACTTCTTCTCAAAACGATCCTCAACTATTTTCCACTCCTTAAGAAGAAGTTTCTGATAGTGGATAGGGATCCCTAGGTATTTAAACGGAAGAGACCCCACCTCACAACCAAAGATGTTACGGTAATCCTCTTTATAGTCCACTGCTTTGCCAAAGCAAAAGATTTCACTCTTGTGAAAGTTTATCTTGAGACCAGATAGTTGTTCAAAGATGGCCAAAATAAGTTTCATGTTAACTGCCTTCTCGACATCATGTTCGAGAAACAAGATTGTATCATCTGCGTACTGGAGGATAGAGATACCTCCCTCCACCAAATGTGGAATTAAGCTCCCAACCTTCCCATCATCCTTAGCACGCTCAATGAGAACATCCAACATATCAGCTACTAAATTGAACAAAATTGGGGACGTCGGGTCCCTCTGTCTTAGCCCCTTTAAAGTTTGAAAATAATGACCAATATCATCATTAACTCGGATACCCCGACACCCCCTGCACGAAACGCGCAACCCAATCACACCATTTCGAATCGAAATCTTTCATCCGCAAGACCTGCTAGAGAAAAGATCAATTCACCTTATCGTATGCCTTTTCAAAATCAATTTTGAAAAGCACGCCATCTAGTTTTTTGGTCTGCACCTCATGAATAGTCTCATGTAGGCTCACCACTCCTTCCAGAATATTCCTGCCCGGCAAAAAGGCAGTTTGAGTGGGACGAATAATTTTCTGTGCAATAGCGGTCACTCTATTTGTACCTACTTTGGTGAAGATTTTGAAACTCACGTTCAAAAGGCAGATGGGCCTATACTCCTGAAATTCTGGAAGCATTTTATTTCTTAGGCAAAAGTGTAATAACCCCGAAGTTCAACCTATACAAAGGAAGATCACTCTCCTGTAATTGATTAAACATTGCCATTAGATCTTTTTTAACAATAGGCCAAAACCTCTGATAGAATTCTGCCGAAGCCCATCTAGCCCTAGAGCTTTGTTATGCTCCATTTGAGAAACTAGAAGTGAGAATCTCGTTCTCCTCATTAGAGATCCGAGATAGATCATGAGTAACAGTCTCATCAAGAGAGACATTGTTACAATCAGAAGGACCGAACAATTTTTTTTATAGAAATTCGTTATGTAATTGTTAAGATTTTCTTCTCTGACAATAGTTCCCTCCTCTTGCTCCAGCTGAAAGATTTTCTTTTTGCGGTGCTTTCCATTTGCAATCAAATGGAAGTACCTAGTATTATCCCCACCTTGTTGAACATGTTTTACTTTCGCTCTTTATGCCCATTTGGCTTCCTCGTCGCGTCTAAGTTTAGCAATAAACTCATCTGCTTGTTTCTTCGCAGCCAAGTCCTCTACAGATAGAGGTGTAGTCTCTGTCTTGATATCCAACTCATCAATGAGAAGAAGAAGTTTATCTTTTTTTTGCTCTATACTCTCCACTTAAGTTTTTTGCCCAACCTCTGGCGTAAATGTTGTACTTTAGTCTGCCATGTGTCAATCGGAGAGCATCCCTCAGCACATGAGGACCACTCCCGAGCCACCAAATCATAAACCCCTCCTTCTTAAGCCATGAAAGCTTGAAAGAGAAGTGCGAAATATTCCCCAAATGGGCTTGTTGACCAGAGTCGATAACAAGAGGTGTATGATAAGAACCTGTACGAGCCAATGCATGTACATATACTAGTGGGTATTTCTGTTCCCACTGAATGCTAGCCAAAAAAAGGGTCTAATTTTACAAAAGTAGGAATTGGCCGCCTACTAGCCCACGTATATTGTCTACCGGAAAGTTCAATATCTTTCAAGTTAAGACTCTCAATTATGGCATTAAAAATAAAGGGCCAACGCGCATTAAAATTGTCATTGTTCTTCTCTTCTTGCCGTATGATAATATTAAAATCACCTCTTATAACAAAGGTCTATCTTCGTTCTCGCAAATTCAAACTAACTCAGGTAGAAAATCTGGCTTTAGGTTGTCCTAAGCCGCCCCATACACTACAACTAGAGACCACAATAAAGTATCTAGTTTGTTTTTTAATTTTAACTTGACACAAAACTCGCCTGCCACCACATCCTGACCCACAAACTCATTCTTATCAAAACCAACCAAATTCCACCACCCCCCCCGGAACGACCCCTAGGCGAAAGGCAATACCACATATAGTTTCCTCCCCCCCGGCTAGTTGTCTAAGAAAAGGTACCGAGAAATGCGATCTACATGTCTCCAAGATCGCCACAAAACTAAGATGTAACTCTCTCACCGATTCCTGAACCGAAAAATGCTTGGCAGCATCCCCAAACCCATCACTGTTTCAGATCATTCCTTTCATTGCAATTTATTGTTTATATTTTGAATCCTGGCACTGCGTCTTTTCACAGAGAAACCGGGTTGTACATCTACACAGGCGGGGCCGGTCCTGAGGGGGGGCGGGAGGTGCGGCCGCACCGGGCCCGGAAATTTTAGGGGCCCCTCATAGAAATTAGTACACAAAACGTTAAGCATAAATAAATAAATTCATATGTGAAAAAGGCTCTGGAGTAACGATTGGGCTCTTCCATTCACGGGGTTGCGAGCAGTTTCTCCTTGGGCATCTAGTTTCAGTTATTCAGCCCTAATGGCATCTCTGATCCATTTCTACATCTAAAATCCATCGCTCATCGCCTCCTCAAGCCTTACCGGCCGCGGTAGTTTGGCAAATGGTAACATGATTCCCCGAATCCTTCGCGTATTCTCGATCGCGAAGGCGCCACGCCGCCGGCAGGTTCAACCGGCCAGTGTCGCCCAATCCAGAGGAACAAACTGTATAGTGTCTCTAAATAGGCTAGGTGATATCTCTTTTTCTTTTGTACTTTCTGAAATCTCTTTGGTGCCTCTTACTTCTTAGATCAGGGTTAAGTATCTCAATCATTTGCCCCAACGCAGGTGCATATATAGATTTACAATCTATCTTAGTGTGTCCTTTAATTTTATATAAATTTAAATACCCAAAAATGGTTAGCGTTTAAATATTTGTGATATGAAATGGGATGATACTGATATTGATTCCAACCTGACTGACTTTGTATAATTTTAAGGGTAAATTGAAATTGCAATAGTCATTTTCCGAAAAGGGTTTTCGCCGTAAAACTTCAGTATCTCGTTTATCTCTACCTATCTAAAATACATTTGTCTTAATTATTTATACTAAGGGGTTCTAAATTTTAGGCTCGCCCCGGGCCCGCGAAATCTCAGGACCGGCCCTGTACACAGGCAACAAAAGACCTCTGACATCACAGTAACGCGACCGATGTTATGCCCGGCGTGTCAGTGATAAGGACATCTCCAGCGGGGCTGCTCATTTGCCCCGGACGGGCCGGATTTGATCAGCCCCGGACAAAACGAGGCCCCAGCGGGGCTGCTCATCTCAGGCCTGGGTCCGTTTTTTGTCCGAGGCTGCTCAAATCTGACCCAAATTTGGGTCAGATTTGAGCAGCCTCGGACAGTCCGCGGACGCGTTTCTGTCCACGCAAATACGAGCCCACCCCACGTGTCAGCCCCTCTCTCTCTCCCCACCTACGCACCCACCCACTCTCTCTCCTCTTTCTTTTTTGCGCACCGGCCGGTGGCGTTCGCGGAGCTCGCCGGTCGCCGCTCGCCCGCCCAGCTCGCCGCACCTCGCCTCGCGCCCACCCAGCTCGTCGCGCGCCGCCCACCCAGCAAGCAGGGGACAGGTCGCCTCGCGCCCACCCAGCTCACCTTGCTCGCCGTCGACCTGTCCCCAAATGAGCATCTCGCGGATCTTGGAGAAGTCCATGGAGTAGTCCGGCACGGGGCCGTTCTTCATGTCCCAGTCCCCGAAGGTCGGCACCGTCATCCAACCCACGGCACCCCCCTGCTGCTCCTGCAGGAAATCAGCCACGGGCAGCGCTCTGAGAACGATCGATGTAGCCATGTACTGTCATCTTTCTCCCAGTCAATCCAGACAAAGATAGCTCCAGGAAACATAAGAAGGAAGCATAGACAGGCAAACCTAGCTAGCTACGCCTACGGGAAGGTATTGGAGGAAGCTCGTACTACCTCCTTGCGGGCGTCCATGGATGCCGTACGCCCGTGGCCTGCTCGGCGTGGCACGGGTCGAGTAGCCGGGGGCGGCTGGCGCCGCAGAGGCCGAGCTCGGCGCGCGCGGGCGTGCGAGGAGGCCGCGAGCGGCGAGGCGGCCGCGGGCGCGCGGGCGGCGAGGCTCGCCGGGGACGCGCGCGGGGCGGGACGGGGCGGCTACGAGCTCGCCGGGCAGCGGGACGGGGAGGCCGCGAGCTCGCCGGGCGGCGCGCGGGACGGGCGGCCGGCGCGTCCAGCGGAGTGCGGGCGCCATTGGGCACTGCCGTCGTGAGTAGTAGTGCGGGAGCCATGGAGATACAGCGCGACGACTAGCTTCATCAAAAAAAAAAAGCAAAAGCAAAACCGGACAAGTCTCTAAAATAGGCACCGCCGTTGGGTGCACTACCATTTGGACGTGTCCGCTGGCCCCGGACGGCTGCTAAAAAAGACATAACGGACACAAAATTTGTCCCCAAATGAGCACCCCCGCTGGAGATGACCTAAGCCGGTGCAAGGTCCAAGAAGACGGTGGTGTCCAGGCGACAAGCTTTGTTGTTTTGTTTTCATGTGTCGACCAAAAGTTCAGCGGCGCCGCGCGAACGGCGGTAGGAATATATGTACGCCGGTGCCGTACGTGCATGGCGTGTGCGAGTGCTTTAGCTATGGCCGTTCAAGCCAACGTCTTTACGTGCTTTTTCCCTACGCTACTCCCTGTGTAGCTCCTTGACCTAGGAAGAACGGTACTACGCGTAGTAGCACCATGTGGCTTAATAGTGATGCTATGATCCCATTAGGAAGTAGCAGTACCTAACTACCTATACGGGCAAAACCCCTCTTTGGTTCAAATGATTTATAGGAATTTTGGGGAATTTGGTTCCTGAATAGTTTATATGTAGGGATTTTCAGTTTGTATATGAATTTTTTTCTATGATCTACTCTGTAAGATATTTTCAAGGAAAAAATTCATTGAGCAAGCAATGCAGCAAGATTCTATTTGTTCATATGACAACAATACCATGCACCATTTTCTGTAGCAATTATTTATGTTTTTCTTGTGTGGTACCAAACGACTTCTATCATCCAATTCACGTGTCTCCAAACTCGTGTACTTTTCAACACTCATGATATCCGAGTTATCTTGCTTTTTTGTAAAAGAGTTGCTCATTCCTGGCTGGCATAGAATTAAGTTGGAGCTTATAGTCGACTCTATGGCTGTGGAAATTGCATTGTGCCTCGTGTGTCCCATGAGTTGCGAGTAAGTTTTTTTCTTCTATAACACATGTTGTAAAAGAAGCTAACGGTTAATCCCCGGTTAGTTGCAACCCACCTACAACTCCTATATGAAAGAATGCTTCTTTGATTCAAAGGATTGCAAAGGAAGTATGTAGAATTCTAATTCATAGGAAATTTTCCAATAGAGTCCATTTGATTGAAAGAATGAATCATCCAATATTCGAATAGATTGCATTCCCACACTGCAATCTCATTTCTTTGAATTTGTAGCACTCCAATCCGTACAAATTTGTTTCTATAAAGTCCACTTAGTTCAACGTAATGAAAATCGTGCAAAATTCCCCGGAACAATTAAGCTCTAGTGTACCACCAACACGCCACAAGCAGAGCGTATACTGCAATTAATCCTCGTCGCTACTCTGTCAGACATCGTGACTCGTGAATTGTTGGCGTCTCGTACCTACGTGTACGTGTATCACTATGTCGAGGCTAATTTTTCCTAGCATTTCTTAGAGACACTTTTACCAAAGTGTCTCCAAAAATCATATGCAATGGCACTTGTTGGCACTTGTTGGAAAGTGCCCCTATAAATTGATTTTTCGAGCCATTTTTCCTAAAACGCCTCCAATTATAATCCAAGGCATTTTATGTAGTGCCTTAAAAAATTATAGTCGTGCCTCTAAAAATTGTATAGTGCCTCCAATTATAATCTAAGTCATTTATGTAGTGTCTTAGAAAAATGTATTTTTAGAGGCACAGTCGAAAATGCTTCAAAAAATTCAATTTTTTGAGGCACTATTTACGAATGCCTTGAATGATCTTTGCCCACCCGATTTGATGCGGTATAAAATACCTTTTATGATTATTTGAGCCACCTCAGGTATTTTTTAAGCCATTTGTATGCCTTTTAAAATCAGCCGTCAGGTAGTGTGTGCGCTAACTACAAACGGTCAACGTGGCGTCGGTAAGAAAAACATGAAGGCAACAAAGCGCATAACACAGATCAAAAGCTGGAGTTTCTCTGCTACTTTCTCCTGAACTTCGTTCTGGCACGTCAATCACATGTTTAAACCGTCCAGTAGTAGCTGAAAGACGGAGAACAATCAAGTCATTAGCAACTTGGCGGCAAAGTAACACATCAGCACGAACTTTCCTCTCTTGGAGCCTCACCGGTTTCCTTGCGAAGCAAGCTCTTCTTGCTGCAGTTGATAGGCGACCAAGGCCATGCGGATTCCGAAAGTCAAATCTGAAAATGCCACAGGTACGATCAGTTTACCAATTTTTAATCCTTACTTACACTTGAATATTCCGTACAAGTTATATGGAATACGAGTACTTATATTGCAGGTCAAACTATGCCTTCTAGAAGGAATTGGCAGACGCCGAGAGAGCTGACCGAAATCAATGATCAATCTAAGCAAATCCAATGTAATCTCGACATTCATCTCTGTCTGACTGACGTACGAGCGGGTTTCGGCGTCATTTTGCCTCGCTGTGCGCGTACGACAGATGGGGGAATGCTTGAGCTGACGTCATGGCATGCATCATCCGAAGCCTTCCAGGTTTCAGCGATAGTAGACGCGAACAGTTTCAGTTCTGTAATCCGTACGAGCCCTCTGCTACTACGTACTGCAAACATACATGCACGAGCATCTCTAACCGTAGAGCTCATTTCGAACCGTCAAACTATCCGCGGACACGCCAAATATGTTCGCAATCAACTTCAAGACAAATTCTAAACTGGTGTTCTACAACCATGCACTACATGTAACCATTATCCATTTGAGTGGATGTAACCATTATCTATTTGTATTTTACATGTAATATATCTACCTAGTGCATATAGATAACCCATACATACCCAGTATAATCATGACTAAAATGACAACAGTACCTAATACATAGCGGAGATGCATCTTTTTCTCGATGACATGTTTCTTCATCTTGTTTATTTTCGTTCGAGTTGCATTCGTCTTACTTTTGTAATCATCGACAATGTCGGCGAGTTGCGATTCTATTTTCATTTTCTCTTATTGCAAACCCATCTTCTCTTCTTCTACTCCCTCCGTTTCTTTTTAGTGAGCGTCTTAGGATTGTCTTAAGTCAAACGTTGCAAAGTTTGATCAGCTTTATATAATAAAATATTAACATTCATAATGCCAAGTTCGTATAATACGAAAGTATATTAGATTGTGAATCATATGATATTGATTTCATATTATGAATATTAATATGTTTCACTATAAACTTGGTCAAACTTTAGTAAGTTTGACTTAAGACAATCCTAATATGCTCACTAAAAAGAAACGGAGGGAGTATTTTCTCGTTCTCTTCTTCAATCTTCTTTACTTTCTCCTCCAAATTCCGGTTTGTCCCTTAAACTTTCTCAAACTTTTCTTCGACCTTCTTCTTTTCCTCAATTGTGAATTTCAAATCCTCAAATAGGAGCATCTTTCCGTCGAGAGAATCGTTTAACTCAGAAATGAAGCCCCGAACATTGCAACCACATGCTTTAGTTGAATCATGTATATCAACATAGCAACTCAAATCCACTCAAATTGCACAATTTGGAAATAGAATCAAAACCCAGGACTAATTGCGGTGAAGTCGGATAAGGTGCCCTCCCCGTATAGAGGGAAGGAGGCTGCCGAGTTCTCATTCGTGCCCGACGAAGCCATGGTGCGAACACCCGCAGACGGAGGCGGAATGGGTTGCGGATGAACTCAGATCCCACGAAATACGGCCGCGGCGGAGCTCGGCTACAAACGAAATCTGGTCGGAGAAGTTTGGGAGAGAATGGGGAGGACGACGGGGTTCGGACGACCGACGAGGAAGGGGGCCGTGGCAGCGGAGATACACAGTGAGGCAGAGCTAGTAGAAGGAGACGGAGGAATGTGAGAAATGTCTAACACCGGAAGGGTTCTGACCTATTTAGAGTGAAATGGAGTGGTCCGCACTGTTAGCGACCGAGTGCACGCAAGTGCGTCTAGGCCTCCAAAAATCCTCCCCACATGGGCTGGATTTGAAGTTTGGCGGATTGCCCCGGTCACTTGGACTGAGTATAGGGGCAGGGGCGGTTGGGTGGCCTTTTTTTCCTCCGGGCCATGTCCGAGCTACCCATCCGGAACATATAGGGCGGGTTGAGGTGGCCGGTTGAAGATGTTCTCGTAGCGCGAAAAAGAAAACATGATTCTTATGATGTGTGTGCACGGTAGATTAGTTGCGTGAATTGCATCAGCGTAGAGGCTCACCTAAGAGTTTTGTTTTACCCGGTCCCTACTTCTTCGTATGCAGAACATGTGTTTTTGTTGCCGTTTTCTCCACTCTTTTTTGTTGCATCATTCCTTAGTGGAAGCTTAGGTTGGTTTGTTTGCCCCCACTCAGAACACGTACAATAGGCTTAGTCAGCCGGCTATACGAAAGTCCACATCAGCAAAAATCCGAGATGGAGGAGAGAGAAAAAAGGAGAGAGAAGAAAGGAGACTCTTCGTTAGAGCAAGTTCAGTTGGCTATAAGGATTTGTCATGTCATCTACAGTCAACCATATAGCCAACAAGTACAATAGTTAGCTAGAAAAATGTGTTACTTTATTAAAACATGGCCCACCTTCCACTCTCACAGGCTGCCTAGGAGCACGTGCTACAGTTGACTCTTGCATGAGAGCTCACTCCCATTCTCTCTCCTCTTCTCTCTACTCCATGTCATCACAGAAATAATATTTTAATCCTTATAACTTGCTGACATAAGCTTATTGTACTTGCTCTTAGAGCAAGTTCAATAGTGGAGCCAACAGCCGGCTATAAGAAATTGACATGTCATCTATAGCTAACCTTATAGCCAACATGTACAATAGTTGGCTATAAAAATGTGCTACTTCATTAAGTTATGGCCCACTTTTCACTCTCACAAGGTGCCTAGGAGCACGTGCTGCAGCTGGCTCTTGCATGAGAGCCCACCCCTCTTCTCTCTCCTCTTCTCTCTCATCCATGTCATCACAAAAATATTACTTTAATCCTTATAGCCCGCTTACATCACCTTATTGTACTTGCTCTTAGAGTAAGTTCAATAGTAGAGCTAGCAGCCGGCTATAAGAAATTGCCATGTCACCTATAGCCAACTATAGAGCCAACATGTACAATAGTGAGCTATAAAATGTGTTACTTTATTGATACATGGCCCACCTCCCACTCTCACAAGGTGCCTAGGAGCACGTGCTGCAGCTAGCTCTTGCATGAGAGCCCACTCCTATTCTCTCTCCTCTTCTCTCTCTTCCATGTCATCACAAAAATATTATTCTAATCCTTATAGCCCGCTTACATAAGCTTATTGTACTTGCTCTTAGTAGCCGGCTGCTACACGAGAAACAAGACAATATAGCCCGTATATAGCCTAGCACAAGCGCTAGAGCCGGCTGCAAGCATTTATTACAAGTTTACCGTGTCTTGCATGTACAAGTATTAAAAATTAAAATATTTTATGAAGCCAACCTATTATACGTATATGCTTTTTTAATGTTGGCTTTATGTGACATGACATGGGGATATAGCCGGCCGCCGGCTATATTATTGTTCACGCTCTCGGTCGTACGTACAAGTAGCTGGTAAAGTTCATCAACCTTTTCTTTTTTCTATAACTAGTATTCGTGAAACTAGTGTGGTCTTCCATTACATTTTCGCTTAATATCGGGGGACACACTCTCATTTACTACTTGTCAAACTTTAAACCCGTTCAGTTTAGTAATTGCAGTCCATGAGTGAACGCATAAAGCAACAAAAACAAAATTATCATGAAGCGTGCAAACCTCAACTCTTACGTGATTCCAGTCTGCTGTGGCAGGAATCGACATTACGATTTGGGAGAGCCCATAGGCCATAGCACGTTGCCGTTCGTGGAGCTTTAGGCGGCCACGCATGAAACATATCTTGTCAGCCTCGAAAAGTTGGCTTAATGTTACTCTGATAGTTTTTTTTTCAAAGAGCCAAAAGGCTTTACCATTTTTATTACTCCCTCCGTTCTATAATATAGGATGTTTTAGGTGTTTCACATGTTGTCTAGATTCACACTAAAATAAGCGAATGTATACACTAAAACATGTCTAGATACATGTGTGTGTATGTATGAATGTGCAAAATGTCTAAAACATCTTATATTATGAAACAGAGGGAGTAATAGACAAGAAATTTTTTAGAGGTTTAAAGTTTAGTGCATGGGACATGCCCTAGGACTTGCACAAAAAGGCTAAGGCTTAGTTTGACGGCAAAGTATTTTTGAAATCAAACTATTCAAAAACAATAGTATTGTTATGCCTAGCGAATCAATACTCCGGTTTTGAAAAAAGAGGTTCAACCCTCTTTTCATATACTTCAACAATAGTGTAGTTTACTAAATATTGAAGTATATAAAACTACAGTTTTTTGCTAGAACCAAACATCTCAAATTATTTAATACTATAGTATTTCTGAAAACCGAAATATTTGTGGATTACTTCAAAAAATAGTGAGCTCCCAAACGGGGCCTAATCTCCTAACATTACATAGCTCAAAAACTTGGTTCCCGCCTTCCCCCGAAGCTTGGCCTCCTCCTTTATCTTTGGGATGATGGCATTGGGAGCGGTTGCGTGGTGTTGAAAGACCCGAGCATTTCTCTCATTCCAAATTGTCCAAGAGATAAGCAAGTCTAGGAACACCAACGAAATTACAGTGTTATTGCTGATACCCCATGGTGATCCTTCCACATATGACCCCTTTCTCTTTACACGGAAAATTTCGCTATGAAGATGTTCTCCCCAACGTATTTGAAGAAGAGTGATCTGGTTTTTCCCCACGCCGACTGAAGTGCATTGACAATAGTCTGTTGTATCGCTTCCGCATCCATTTCTGGTGTAAAACTTTCCCCGCCGACATCCACTCACGTATCGTTTCCTCATCCTCATCATCAATAACCAGCGGAGTTGCCTCCACACCGGCTTCCCAAGTTCTTCCTCCGGTTTAGCTTTAGTCGTCGTGGTGACATGGCCTCCTTGGCTTTCTCCGATCCACGCACAGATGACGACATGTCTCACTGTGATTAGTTGTCGCCCCGCCGATGAGATAAGCAGACGCCAATGCCACAAACCCTAGTCGCCGCTAGAAGGGGATTCGAGAGTTATGAAAAAAGCTTTCTTGTTTGCCGAGGGGAATGTGTACTTATGCAATGAATCTACGAATGGGTGGAGAGGTGTTTTGGCTCCTTCGTGCATATGCACCCTTTATGTAAAATTACATAAAAATGTTCATGTGGAGATCGTATTCTATATATAAAATAATGATAATAGCGGATTTCATCGAAAGAGTGGCCAATATTTCCTTGATGCCTCCTCACATATACATTCGGTATTACTTATAGTGGTTTGATTTACATTACGTTAGCGCACAAACAAATTAATCTTATGATTGTGCAAAAAGGTGATTCTTCCGAATGAAGACCTCAATAGTGGAGAGAAAAAATATATGAAAAAGTTTTAGAATGCAACGCTCACTTAGTAAAGGGTTATCATGCATGTGAGATAATTCAAAATCTCCACCCTCCTGTATTTTAGAACATAAAAATTGGCTTCCTAAAGAGTTGTGTACCTTCGTTACGTTGAACTAATTTATAGGGGTGTGTTTATTTCTAGCATGATTTTTAGGCCATTTGCACCCATGGCCCCCGCGTGGCAGGTTCTGGAAAAAATGTGACCTGCTCCACCTTTTGAACTACGTTTGTTTGCCCACGAAGTTATAGCCAGACCCGTTTCTCCGGGAGCAAAGACCGAAGCCCTTGTTGTTTGGTGGCATGTGCTCGATTGACAAATGCAAAGTCATGGTGTTTGGTTGCTCAACCACGGTAGTTGCAGTCACCTCTTCTCAATAGTGGTGACCTTACCCCAGTGAACTACACAGAGCTAGCTAGAAATTGACATGTCATCGGGACATAGAAATTCTCCTAGCTACTTGAAAATGATAGCTCATCACATCATCATAGTTCTCCTAGCTACTTGCAAATTGCAGTTATGACACACATACAACATCAGGGGAAGGTATTACGGTGGAGGTAAAGGGGGACCTTTCTAGGGTTCCAAATTGTGTCAGTCCACACTCTTGTCTTTTAGTCTTCCAAGCTTCTTGATCGTGGGTCTCGACACCATGGACACCATCATCGGTGTCTGGTATAACATCCTCCTCCTCCTCCTCCTCCGGGAAGTACTTATCAATACCCCACCCCAAGATCGAGTTATAAAGAATTCATACAAGAACCAGTTTGACTTAAGTGTCGAACGTGTGGAATGTCTTTTGATCTTGAATTTTAAATCTGTTCTTCACAGCGTAAAATGCCCTCTCAACCGTAACTCTAAGACTAGAGTACCTCTGGTTGAATAATTCCATGGCATTATTAGGATAGTGTCTTGCAGAGAACTCATTAGATAGTACCCGGTACTCCTAAAGGGTGGAAGAACACCAGGGCGACATGCATATCCTACATCTCTAAGGTAGAGCTTGCCATTCTAAATATTGATCCCATGTGGTCGACTCATGTTTTCACCAAGGATGCTTTCCTCATGGTCAGATCTTTCCCAACCAGCTAGCACATATGTGAATTTCAGATAGAAATCAACAGCCACAAGCATATTCTGGCTGGTGTAATGCTTCCTACCTATGTATGCAGCATACTCCGACCTAGCACTATAGCAGTCACATGAGTAACATCAATTGCACCAATACAATCTTGTTGACATGAAAAAAGTGTAATGTTAAACAAGATGTTATGTGTGCAAGTAAGAACTATGAAAAATCATTTTCTCACATTGAAATATGGATACCACATGTAGCTGTTTCTTACCTTTTGAGGAGTTTGGACAGTTGGTGTCTTTATAATCTCTTCTCTGAGCTCTCCAACTAAATACAAATTTTGCTTGAATAGCATGATATAGTCTCACACGATCTTATGAATGTGCTGTTGATGACTCTAAACCTGTCGTTTTGACCTACAACATGGAGAAACATTGCTACTTGCTCTTCCACGCAGGTGCGAGTGTTATCTTTAACAAGCCTCTGGTTTGAAGCGTCTCGACAAGGTTGGCAAAAGGGGTTCTGCCCATTTGCAACATGTTCACCGCCTCCACCTCGTTGTTTTTGTAGATGTAGTTTAGATTGGCCATCCGCTACTGGTCTTGTTGGAACAATGGACCGTATATGATTACACCCTATAGTTGCGGCGTACTTCTCCGTGAAAGTCGGATCTGCATCACATCTATGAGTGCTACTAGCTGAACGATGAGTAACATTCGAGTTTTCTGTCCCAGTGAAACGATGGAGCATAACTAATGCCCAAATCTATATACTGCTAACTTTTCTACACGTAGATGTGAAGAATCAAAATCCAGCTATGAGGAATAGTGCTTACCGTCATGGGAGAAGAGGTCCACGAGTTGCCGGTGCCGTAGACAAGACGGATGATCGGTAGATCTTGGTCACCGCCGCTACCGTTGCCGCCGTCACCTTCGAAGATCTAGGTTGCTGTTGCCAAGATAATGGAGTTTCTTCTCCTGCTCCCGCTGACCGTCTAAGGAGGGGAGGGTGAGTCTAGCTTTGGCACCATACGACAACACCAATTTTTTCATCTCCTGCAATCTCTATGGCTGACTCCCCGCAGCTCCCCACACACGATTTATTCGCTACTATGCTGTCGTGAAGGTGGATCTAGAAAAAGGCCGTTTCAGGCGTTCCCCTCAGGACTGCCCGAGGGGTGCTTTAATCTTCGTGCAGGTTCGGACGAAGTTGAGTTATGGACAACCAAGCACCCGTTTTTGCATCCACTAGGATTGTTTAGAGGCGTCACGACCAACCAAACACGTCCTAGAATTTGGTCGCGGACGACATGGATATTATTTCTTATCAAGAGAGGACAAAGTAATAAATAAATATGATTATCGTAGGAATATAGGATATAGGATAGACATAGTCACGCCAAACGTGGCGTAAATAAACACAAAATCAAACGCGAACAAACTCGTTCTGCTGTTGAGAGTAGCTTGTGCATCTCCGCAATGGGAGGCCGAGGTAGAGTTTAATACCAGGAAGGAAGGGGCAAAGCACCTTTGGGAGCAAGACAAACTATTTTTCGCTACGAAATTAAGCACGGCAAAACAAATCTGGTACTAGTGCTTTGACGGCGATTTATCAGCACCAGTGCTCCACCGTTTACCAGCTCTTCCGTTTGTACACCCCATCCACCGTACGAGAATCTGCCAGCTCCAATTGAACGGACCCTGCGACCGAGCGAGCATATTGGATTTGCCTCTTCACTCCCGGTTGACATGGTACGTGATACGTACGTCAGAGCCGTCCGTCGTCTACGCTCGGGTGTCGCTGAGACAAAAGGCAGACAAAGCTTAATTTGTCGCCTACATACCCGTGTGATAGCGTCACCGTTTTGTTGGATCGTGTCCTTAGCGAAACCTTTGCTTTCGCTGACACATTGGACGCCGGTCTCCTGCCTTTTGTCCTGCGCCGTGCCATTTTGTCCCGCGTCGGCCGATCCTTTTAGCGTGAGCTCGCTCATTCGTGATTCGCGTGCTCTTTTTATACTCGCTACACTCTCTAGCTGCTTGACCTAGCTGGACGAACGCCGCTAGTAGCTAGCTCCTTGATTTTTTCGGCTAGGAGCTCCATGTTTATGCTACCGGCAAAAGTGATGGTGCCACGCCATTTCGCAGATGATGTCAGTCGAAATTCTCGCTCAGTATGTCATATGTAACTTGAAAAATGCAGTTGCAAATTCATGTCCTACTCATCTAAAACTGTAAAAAAATAAAATCATTTGCAACTCATGTGTAACCCATGTGTGAACTAAGAAAATTCTATTTGCAACTCATGCCAACCTATGTATCTCATGCACAATTTGAGACAATATAAGTTGCAAGTCATAAACAACTCATAGACTGTGCGAATAACGATGTGAATCGGACGGTCCTAATGTTGAGTATTAGCAACATCTTTTCTTTTTAACTCTATCTTGTCCTCCATATCCTACATGGCACTCCTAAAATAGAATCATTGCACATGTCCTAACGCTTCTACCTTCCTTTTCTTTTCTGTCTTTATCACACATAACTAAATAGTGACGCGTGAAGCGGTTCCAGCATGGTCTCGTCGCTTGTGTAACCGTATATTGGAGTATGATATGCGAAGCTTAGTTTTGAAATAAAGGTACGAACCGAGAAGCTTCCATGTTTTTTGGTCCAATGATGGAGGTCTCTACCTCGGATTGGGGCTCGATCTCATGAATTGACCAAGAACACGATAAACACGGGGATGAACACGACGAACGGGAAGAACACAAAGAGGGGGGAATCGAATAGGGGATAACTAGTGTGAATTGAATGATTAGATTTCCCGTCAACTAAGCCGCAACGGCCGCCTACGGAACAATCAATCAAACCGAACTCACCTTATCAAACACCAATTTAACACATGTGGCCGGTTCACCACGCCAATAGAATCTCAAGAGTCAGTTGAGATAGAATGGAAAGATTCCGACTGATTCCTAATGAGAAAGGACGGATATCCTAGTGTAGCCTTGATATGATCCAAATACGAGATAAGTGGAGTACTCTTGATACGGTCCTAACTATACATCATAGGAGTAGCCTCACAAGAGGTACAAAGAGCAAATCTCAAATAATCCAAATATCGTCTCTAACCCTAGCTGGGAGCCTAGAGCCCTATATATAGTAAGGGACTAGGTAGGTGGGAGATACAAGGGGACATTCCTTTTTCCTGCACGTAGGCAGTGATAGTACCGATGGCGCTGGCGGTAGTACCGTCGGCCCGATGGTAGCGGTAGTACCGTTGCGCACAACGGTAGTTCCGGTGGCATTCATCATCTCGGCCTTGGTCCCATTTCTGGCGGTAGTACTGTACCAATACCGGTGCAGTACCACCTGACACGTCTCCAACGTATCGATAATTTCTGATGTTCCATGTTGATATTATGCTAATTTTACATGTTTTCTATACACTTAATAGCATTTTTATGCATTTGCTGGGACTAACCTATTGAAAAATGACACAATGTCAGTTCTTGTTTTCTGCTGTTTTTGTATTTCAGAAAAGTTGTTCTGGAAATATTCTCGGAATTGGACGAAACAAAAGCCGAAGTACCTATTTTTCTGTCATGTACACATAGTCCAAAGGGGACTCGAAGGGGGTCAGGGAGGCAGCCACACCATAGGGCGGCGCGCCCCCCCTTTGCCGTGCGGCCACATGGTGTGGGCCCCCTGGTCGCCCACTGACATCGCCCTTCCGCCTATATATTGCCTTCCTCAGGAAAACCCTAAGTACCCAATAGGGGCGGAAGAAGGAATTAAGCTTAAGGGGCCAAAACTGGTGTTTTTTCAATAGGGGGAGCCAAACATGCTATCTTTCACTAATAAATGTTTCTTAATCAGAATTACGTATAAAACTTTGCTTGATGTAGCATGCAAAGGGGGGGGCCAAGGCCCCTGCTGGTCCCTCTAGTTCTGCCACTGGTACCCGAGCCTCCATCCACGAAAATTTCCGTAGCTGCCGTCGTCATCAATCCTAGTTCTGGAGGGTTCTGAAGCCCTTCCCGGCACCCTGCCGGAGAAGGGAATCATCACCGGAGGGCTCTTCATCACCATGTCTGCCTCCGGAGTGATGCGTGAGTAGATCATCCTTGGACTACGGGTTTAGATCTTGTGAGCTGTCTAAGATGATCAAAGTCATCTTATTGTAATGCTACATGTTGTGTTTGCTGGGATCCGATGAATATTGAATACTATGTCAAGTTGATTATAGATCTATCGTATATGTTATTTGCGATCTTGCATGCTCTCCGTTGCTAGTAGATGCTCTGGCCAAGTAGATGCTTGTGACTCCAAGAGGGAGTATTTATGCTAGATAGTGGGTTCAAGACTCCAGTAATCTAGGAGAGTGAGAATAACTTCTAAGATTGTGGATGTGTTGTTGCCACTAGGGGTAAAACAAAAATGCTTTGTCTAAGCATAATTGTGTTGTTTACATTACGTACTTTACTTAATGCAATAATTTGTTGCTTGCAACTTAATACCCAAAGTTTGCTCGGATGGCGTCCTGAGGGTGGATTATTATTCATAGATGCAGTTCGACAACGATCTATGTATAATGTTGTAATGCCTAAACGAATCTCATAGTAGTCATCATGTCATGTATATGCATTACTGTGCATCCTCTATTTGTCAATTGCCCAGCTGTAATTTGTTCACCCATCATGTTATTTATCTGTTATGGAGAGACACCACTAGTTAACTGTGGACCCCGGTCCATTCTTTTACACTGATAATACAACCTACTACAAACACTGTTCTTTTTCACTTCAAACATTGTTCTCATTTCATTCACTACAAACAAACATCATTTTCCACACTATACTTCTGATATGTCCAAAACGTATCTTATTTTCCTAACACTTTTCTTATCGTTTTCCTCCAAAATTGTGAGTTTTGGATACCACTAACACGGACTAACGCCGTTTTCAGCAGAATTACCTTGGTGTCTCGTTTTTGTGCAGAAAAACCAACTTTCGGGAAATTGCCTAGCAAAGATCCCATTGAGCTTGAAACATCAGAAGACCCCGGGAGCCAGAAGGAGTCCCGGAGAGGGGCCAGGAGGGGCCACACCAGCCCCTGGCGCCGCCCCCCTTGGCTGCGCCGCCTGGTGGTGTGGGCCACCCCTACACCCCCTCGGGATCCCCTTTCGACTACATATGCCCCGTAACATAAAAACCGAGGGGGGTTCATCATATTCCAGAGAAACACAACAAAGCGCCACCGCCAACTCGAAACTCGATTCATGGGTCAGAATTTCCTGTTCTGCCGCCCTGCCGGGACGGGGATTCGAAGGAGATCATCACCATCGATACCGCCACCTCTTCATCAACCATCCATGATTTCACCGTTCATGTGTGAGTAAACACCGTTGTAGGCCGAGAGGGATGAAAGGGATTGGATGAGATCGATCATGTAATAATACCAGATTGTTCGGGCATAGTGCCTAGTATCCATTGTTAGTGTTTTCTACCGTTGTTGCAACTTGTTATGCTTAATGCTTGTCAGTAGGGCCCGAGTGCCATGATCTCAGATATGAACATATTATTGTTTCATGAGTATAATTATGTTTCTTGATCATATCTGCAAGTTGTTTACACATGTCATTGTCTGGAACCCGAGGCCCCAAAGTGACATAAATTGGGACAACGGTAGGGGATGGTTGTGATGTGAGGATCACGTGTGTTCACGGAGTGTTAATGCTTTGCTCCGATGCTTTATTAAAAGGAGCACCTTAATTACCAGTAGTTTCCATAGAGGCCCCGCTGCCACGGGCTGGTAGCAAAAAATATGTTGTGCAAGTTTCTCATTGCGAGCACGTATGACTATATTGGAACACATGCCTATGGTTTGCCTAGATGTTTGATTCTTTATTATTATTATCTGCAATGCCCATGTTTAGATTATTACATGATCTATGTTATCCATGCAATGACCGTTCATCCATTCCATCTATGCCTACGGTACTTTTCATCCTACTATTTTCCGCGATTGCTACTGCTGTTACTATTTTACTCCTATTGTTATTTTATTTCTACTGCTGCTATAAAACTGTTACCACTGATAAATTGTTGCGAGCAAGTATGCTTTCAGGTGCAGCTGAATTGACAACTCAGTTGTTAAGGCTAATAAATATTTTTTGGCTCCCCTTGTGTCGAATCAATAAATTTGGGTTTTACTTCCCTCGAAGACTGTTGCGATCTCCTATACTTGTGGGTCGTCAAGACTATTTTCTGGCGCTATTGCCGGGGAGCATAGCTTTATTTATTTGCTCACTTGATCGTGATATTGTTTTCTTCAAGCCATTCATCATGGGCAAGAATCGTGATGGAAAAGTCTCTATATTACCATCCACTACAAGAAGAGGTAGAACTCTAAACACCTCTGTTGCTCTTGATTCACCGTCTGTTATGAGTAAGCTTCTTACACCACCACATATTATATGTACTGTTACTTCTGCTGAGTCTGAAAATATTTCTGATACTTTTGATGATGCTTCTACTGTTCTTGATGATACTGGTTCTCTAGGTCCTTTCCTAGATGCTACTATTGCTAAATCCAAACAAATAAAAAATGCTGAAATTTCTGTTGAAAATGCTAGTACACCTATTAATTCACCTGAGCCTATTGATGATCTTGATGAAACCTATATTGAACTTAATGATGATTTTATCGAAGAAGCTCGTGCTACTACTGGTGCAAGTGCTCTTGAGAGTCTTCTTGCAAGACATGCTGTGAAATATAAATCTTCTCTTGATGCTAAGTTTAACACATCTCCCATACACATTAGAGACAAGGATTATGATTTCCTTTTAGATTTATCTTATATATCCATTGTTGAGAAGGAACCTTTTTGTGGAACTGAAAGTAAAAGTGGTATGGAACACATGAATGAGCTTTCATCTTTGAGTAGTTTATTTTCTGATGATACTAAACTGCATACTTATTTTGTTACCAAGATATTCCCTTTCTCATTGAAAGATGAAGCTAAAATTTGGTTTAACAATCTGTCACCTGGATCTATTACTAATCCTATGGATTTGGTTAATGCTTTATTTCAAAAATATTTTCCTGCTAGTGCCCAACATGCTGTTGTTCAGGATATCTTTAACTTTGAGCAAATTGAAGGAGAAAAATTGCCTGAATCTTGGACAAGGTTTTGTTCTTTCATAAGAGCTAGCCCTGGATATCCATTACCTAAAAATGAGCTCCTAGATATATTTTATAATGGACTAATTGTTGAATCTAGGACATACCTGGATAGTTGTGCTGGTTGTATTTTCAGGAAAAGAACTCCAGAAGAAGCTGAGGAATTAATAGCTAAAATAGCCAAAAATAACGAGGATTGGAATATACCTGAGCCTAAACCTACACCAGATCCAACACTAATACCAACACCCAAGAAGAGAGGGATGATTGAATTAAATGATGAAGTGATGAAGGAAGCCAAGAAATCTCTTAAAGAGAGGGCTATTAAATCTGAAGATGTGAAGAATTTACCTCCTATAGAAGAATTATGTAAGCCTATTCCTCATCCATCAACTGTTGAGGTACACTCTCTCCAATACTTTGATAATAGAGATATTCCCTACTCTAAACCACCTGATCAATGCTTAGATGAATTTGATAATTATGTTGTTAAGCAAGACACTAACCAGCGGATGCGGCCGCGCCCTTCCCGGCAGCGATAGCCGGGCCGGTCATCAGCACTTCCACGATGTCTGCTGAACAACCAGTTGGCTTTCCGCGTGCAGCGATGACAGCAGGGGCATCTTCCGCGACGTGCACCTGCTCGGGATACTCGCGGACGATGGTGGTGGCGACGTAGACGAGGTGCGAGCCGAAGGAGAGCACCGTGCCGCCCTCTGGCATGGCCCTGCCGCCGAAATCGCCGGCGTTGTCGATGACGAAGTCGAAGGAGCCGAATATGTGGACAAGGCCACAGACCACGCGCTCCCCAGTAGCAGAAATGGATCCCGTCCGAACATGAACTCCAGCCAGCGCCGCTAGTTGCCCCACGGTGGGCGCCAACTGTCGTGGTGGTATCACGGCAGATGCCATAGGATGGCTAATTGTTTGGGGTCGATGGACGCTGGAGGTGCTCGGGGAGGGATTACGCAGCGAGTAGCCGCGTGTGGGATGAATCAGTCACTGCAAACAACAAGATCTACCCAGGTTCAGGGCCCTCGTGTGGAGGTAAAACCCCTACTCCTGCCTTTCTCTCTTTATATTCGTGTGTCACCGAGTAGCCACAGTACAGGTTTGGCCTACAGTCGAGTAGCCACCCTTCTCTCTATGTAAGGTGTAAGCTAGGTGTTCTCTCCAAAGACGCGACCCTCATGCAGGAGGAGGCAGGGCATCTTATATACTGGTGCCCAGCCGGATACAGCCAAGAGGGAAAAGTACAAATAGATGTCGACATAGTGTGCACACTGCACACTTCCAGCTTCTCGCTGACAGCTTTGGCTTCCTAGTTTGTCTTGTGTGGAAAGTCGTTGTGCAAAACCAAGAAGACGATCTGTTATCACTGACACGGCCACAGGGTAGGCCCCCTAACCTGCACCGCCCTGCTGACACCCTGGCGCGGATAAGCACGCGCTCTGCAGATGAACAGTTCACCAGTACGGACCCAGGATACGCGGGATCCTGTGTCAGAACGGCTCCTTTGACTTCTGGTCCAAGTAGGAAACCGCCATTTCTATTCGGACCACTTCCTCTACTCGGAGGAGTGTAACTTCCTTGATTCTTCTTTCTGTCCATTGGCAGGTACGGCCGGATAGCAGTCAACCGGGTAGCGAGTACCAGGTAGCCAGCTACTCAGCCAAACCTCTCCTTTGATCTTGCCTTTATCACTTGCCTTACCCCTACTCGGGGGTAACCCCCCGATATTAGTCCCCGAAGCTGGTAGAGTCCTGCGAACTTGTGCACTGGGCTCTTCCAGCTTAAAACAAATCTTGCCTTCGAACTGTAAGATGCCGAGTAGCAGCATTTCTCTTCTCTCTCGCCGAGTAAAATGACTTTGTGAAATCCTGAACAGAATCTCAGCGTGGCAGAGCAAATCCATCTCTCCGCACTACAACTGGGCACGTGTCGCGCCCTCGTACCCCCGACGCCTCGGTGCCTGGGATATGACAGGCCACGCGCCCATCACTGCGACCTGGGCCCACCGGCCCGTTAGGTCACATCAACTGTAGTTATTAGCCCACGATCTCGACGTGGGATCAATTGCGCCCGTTACGCGCGCAACCCGCGCTGTGTGCGTTTCTAACTGGCTCGCATCCCACGTCACACGATCTCCACGCACAACTGATCCCACTACCTCCGCTGGTAACGGCAACCCGAGGGGAGAGAGATAAATACCCCCTCGGTAACTCCTCCTTCTCTTTCCTGCTCGCATTCATCTCTTGCCCCTTCGCCTTTCCGCCGCCGCGCAACCTTGCCGTGCCGTTGCTCCGTGCGACGCCGTAAGGCTAGCAACTCCTCCACCAAATCTCCGCGAAACTTCCACCAAATCGTCTCTTCCCATGGCTCGCGACGATGACGCTCGCGCCGGATGGGAGGGATCCGACGTCACGACAGAGGATTGCAGCTGGTTGGTCAATACCCGCCGCGTGCCTCCCGGCGTGCAGTGCCGGAAGCCGGACGGCGAAATCGTCCCCGCACCGCAGGAGGGCGAGTTCGTCGTCTTCCTCGCGCACTTCAAGCGGGGATTCGGCCTCCCGGCGTCGGACTTCTTCAGGGAGTTCATCAACCATTTCGGGCTGCAGCCGCACCACCTGCCTCCCAACGCCGTGGTAATGCTCGCATACCACGCCGTGGTCTGCGAGGCGTTCCTAGGTGTGCGCCCAACGGTGCATACCTGGACGCGCTACTTCTACTTCCGGAAGCAGAGCGTCCCCAAGCCTGGAAGCACAGAGAGCTCCCGCGCCATGACGAAGACCGGGAGTGCGATGATGCTGCAGCGCACCGCCGGCAGCCACCCGCGCATCAAGGGGCTTGACACGGTACGTAAGTGGCAGCGCTCATTCCTTTACGTTAAGAATGTTCCTGCCGAAGAGGGAGCGCCAATCGTGGACCGGATCAACCTCCCCAAGTGGACGAACACGCCGCCAACCCAGCAGAATTGGGGATACAAGCCGAAAAGCCATGACGAAATCCTTCAGATCGAGAAGCGCCTCGCCGAGCTGACGGAGTTGGGATTCAAACGCGATGATCCCATCGCGTGTTGGATCTCACGTCGGGTGCTCTCGCTTCAACGCCGCACCCACAAGATGTGCCACATGGGAGGCAGCAGGGACTGGACGAGGACCACTACGTTCGAGCTGAGTACAGCGGACGTAGCCGTCTGGGCGCGCTCCATCATGAAGACCGGCCTCACCGACACCTGGCAATACGGCTTTGTGCCGTATAGCCGTACTAAGCGCATCGAACAGGTTAGCCCTCTCTTTTCTGTCTCTGTACCTTGATACCGAGTAGAACATCTCAAATATCCTGTAGGCTTTAAGTGCTTTATGTTTGCACGCCATGTTGAGTAGCACACCCCGAGCATCTTAGTTGGCTTTATGTGCTTTGTGTTTGCACGCCCCGTCGAGTAGAGAACCTTAGCCTGATATGCTTTGTGTTTGCATGCTACTCCGAATAGGATTTTCTGGATTTATATGCTTTGTGTTTGCATCTTGTACCGGGTAGAGCCCCTCATCCTTGTACTCAATTGATTTGCACCACTTGCCTGTCTTTCCATCATATTGATCACCATGCTGTTGAAGATGAGGAGCGCTTTGAGGCCAACTGGAGCGGTGACCGAGAAGAGGATGATGAGACTGCCTATGATACGCAGGACACCCTCTGTATCCCTCACGCCAAACAGCCGGGTAAGCATCACGTTGATGCGTCCATTCGGGATTGGTCCGAGGACGAAGAAGAAGGTGACTGAGTTCGCCTCTCTAGTCGCGAGTAGCGCAATCCCCTTTCCTTTCCGCTTCTCAACCTCTTTTTTCTCCTCTACTCTGCAGATGACCCCGAGGCGGACGAGGAAGACGAGGATGCCCTTGACGTTGATCCTATCTCTGTAGCTTCTCCTACTACTCGGAAGAGGATGGGTAGCGGTGCCCAAGAGCCTCCCGCCAAGAAAACCAAGAAGGCCGAGAAGAAGAAGAAGGTTGCCGTCGCCAAAAGGCAACTCCCCACCCGCAAGGGGTAAGTAACTTCCTTCTACATTATACTCTGCTGCTGCTTCTCGGTGTTCTCTTCCCCCTCTCTTTTTCTGAACTCTCTTTCTCCTTGAGTGATCCTTTGAATGCCGATGCTGCTGCGGCTCCCGCCACCTCCAAGAAAAGATCAGCCATCGACCTCGAGTCTCTCATTGATCTTTCCGCGGACGAGGATGAGCCAGCAGCACGGGATGGGACACGTGCGCCCTCTCCCGTGAAGGAAGAAGAAGAAGGCACCAACGCCGAGGACATGGGCGCTGGTGACCAAGACATGGACCAGGAGCAGCAGGCCCACGCAGAACAGAGCGCGCAGGATGCTGTTCACGATCAAGAAACTGAGCACCAAGATCATGCCGCCCTTGAGCGGCAGGACGAGAACCTGAAGCAGCCGGACACTGAAGCTGTTGTCCAAGATGACCCCACGGCCCAGCCGCGGGTAGAAATACCAGAAGATGTACCAGACGATCCCGCTGCCGAGCAGCGGGTTGAGACGACTGCGGTGGAGCAAGACCCGCAGGGCCAAGCGCAGCCGGATGCTGCGCCGGGTAGCCGGCCTCCTATGCCGCCTACTCAGCAGGTCACTCCCCCTACTGCACCGAGCCCTCCACGGCAAGCGAAGAAGACCAAGACTGCACCAAGCCCTCCAGCTAAGCAGAGCACACAGAAGACCGCGTCGAGCCCTCCTCCCAAGAAAGCCGTCCCGTCTGACGCCCCAGTCCGCAGGAATCCACCGCGCAATGCTGCGCTGGATTCAGCTATGATACCACCGCCGAAATCAACCGGGAAGGCTGCTGCGAAGAGCGCGCAGCTTACAATTGGCGCTTTTGGCAGTTCTGCTGGCGCAGGCGAGGGATCGAGCACTCAAGAGGCACCCAACTACTTGCCCTACATGGTGCAGATGGCCAAGCAGCACGGAATCAAGTTGAACAAGACCGAGCAATGGATCGCCCTTACGAAGGGCGCCCAGGCCAAAGCGGTAGATTCCAAGTTGCCAGACAAGAAGAAGGCCCTTTCGATCTACTCCCGTGAGGTCCAGGAGACTGAGGTGCACTCCGAGGGGCTCGAGCAGATGATTGACCGAGTAGGCTTCATCGACCAGGTGTGGGATAGCGACGTCCATGGCAACAAGACTTGGGACGGCATGACCGTGGGCCCACTGGACCACTGGCGCATTGATTGGAACAAAGCTGACATGGGCTACACTCCCATGACCATCTCGTCCACTACCAGCACATTGGCCGCGAAGCTATACGTTCACCGCAAAGCCGCCGAAGACATGGAGCAAACATATGCTGTAAGTTTCATGTGCTTGTTCCAAGTCGTTGCTTGTTCTGAGTTGCAACTTTTCTTCTCTTCTATCCTTCTTTTTCTCCTTATCCATTACCCAGTCCCCGAGATTCGGGCCGAGTAGACGAGTACTCAACCGAGTTGTCGTCTTCTCGGGCCAAATCTTCAAAAAACTATCTAACTCCTTTTCTTTCTTTTTCACAGAATAGCCTCATGAAGAGGACAAATCTGTTCTGGCGGCTGCTCTGGAATCATAGCATCGTAAGGAGGCGCATTGAGGCCCTGGAGAAGGAGCGCAAGACTGACGCTGAGACGGAGCAGGCGGCAGTGGATCGTGCCCTTCAGCTCTCTGCACTGGAAGGTAAGCCTTTAGCTATTCGGTTAGTGCGTTTTGTGTTTACGCCCGGATTTGCTCTTTGCTCTACTCCGTTTACTTTGCAGACAAACTCAAAGAGCTGCAGGAGCAGCACCTGCACTGCCACGTCTTCACTGCTTCCGCCGAGAGCAAAATCAAGGAGCTGGAAGGTGAGTTGCCGTCTTCTCGCTTGTTTCTCTCCTTTCTCTTGGTTACTCTGCTCACCGTGTTGTTTGTTTCCGCAGAAGAGTACAAGAAGTTCCGTGAGGAGCATCTTGATTGCCTGAAGCCTGCAGAGGTGAAGCAGCAGCTGGAGAGCCAAGCAACAGAGCTCAAGGACAAGCACGACACCGAGTTGGAACAGCTGCAAGTCCAATTGAGGGCTGCCCTCCAGGATGTTATAGATCAAGCCGCCGAGAAGGACAACATCAAGGCAGCAGCCAAGGCCAAGGAGAGGGCCCTCGAGTTGGAAAACGAGGTGCTGAAGAAGAGCAACGTGGACCTCATGCTCCAGCTGGCCAACTTTCGGAAAGTTGAAGAGAAACATGTTGCGGATGAGGAGGCTTGGAGGAGAAAGCTGGAAGCGCGACTCTGCGAACTTAACAGTAAGTTCACGCTTCTCTGCACCTGCCTGTTCCCTTCTCTTTCTGTTTGGCTTGATCTGCATCTCTTCTTTGCCTCCGTTTCTAATCCTTTCTGATAGCATTTTCAGAAATCTTCCCTGATCTCTGCGCGACTTGCACACCTGCCCTGGCTAAGGCGCAAAAGATTCGAGCTGAGAAAGGGCTGCCCACGGACACCAAGTCTTCAATTGAGGATAATCTCATGAGCATGCAGTCACAGCTCCAACATCTTAGGGGCTTGGGCACCGACTTGGTGTCCACAACCTTCAAGCTTCATGCTCTGTTCTGGCCTCAAGACTCTGCGCCAGCGACCATCCGCGCCCTCACCGAGAAGCTCAATGGTGTCAAGGCCGAGTTGAAGCAATGGCGTGCATCCGCAGCTCGGGCAGGCGCCGATATGCTACTCCTCTTCATCTGCAGCTGGTACGAGAACCTAAATCTCGACACCATCCTTGAGGTGCGCCAGAACTCGAAGTGGCAGAACGATCCCGACTGCGTGGCTCGCCGCAAGGCAGTTGCGCACGAGATCGCCTCCTACGCGGACACTGCTATCTTCGTCGATGGTCCCACCGAGCCTGACACCGAGGTGGAAGGCGAGGATGAAGATGAAGATGAAGACGAGGACGAGGACACCGAGTCGGATGACTTGAGTTTCTTTGAAAACACTGGTGCCAAGGATGGATCCGGGAAGGGGAAGGGCAAGGCTGCTGTGGATAGCGACGAGGAGCCGGAAGCCGGGGGCCAAGATGCCAACCTCACCACCGAGATGGTGACCCAGCAACCTGCCCCCGAGTTAGGCTCTTCGTCTGGCGCGGCACTCGATGACGCGGCGCTACCCCGCACTCAATCCGCTGCCTCCACCTCGGCTACCGATCCCATCTCGGTGGCCACTGCCACCTCTGAGCAAGCCACCGCCAACACCGAAGCTGATGCTGCCAATGCCAACCTGGACAACACTGCTACCTCCAACTAGTGATCCCCTGCAAACACTTATGCTCCAGAACTTTTTATCAAATCCCCGGGATGCCAGGTGCATATGTATCAAACAATTATCTTTTCCGTTGCTACTCAATTTTTATCCCAGTTTGATGTTTTGTACTTAGTATTTGAGCAATTCTGGCTTGATGCCGGGTTGCGTTATCATGCAAGTCCCCGAGTTGCATTTTTCATCCGCTCTTTCCTTTTTGTCTCAGCTCTTACCTGCAACTTGTTGCTTTGTTGGTAGTCGAGTCACAAGAGTTCAAAGTAGGAGTTTCAAATACTTAGCCACTTGGAAAATTTCATAGTAACGCTTCCCACCACTTAGACGGAAAGAAAAAACAGCAAAAAACACTCTACTCGGTTGCCACACGCTTCCTTTCCTTTGCAATTTTTCATGTGTTCATTGAATCGTTGGCTTGTTCTCTGGCTTGCCATGAAGCCGGGTTGCGGACAGCAGCAGAGTCGCAGAGTGTCCGGTGAGTTTAAACACACTACTTTGTATGCTTTTGAAATTCTAAGTGTTTCAACCGAATAGACAAAGTAAAGCAGAGTAGACACAAGGAACAAGTTTGGACGAGGGCAGTCCCCGAGTTCAATTTCAGATTGCAGAGTAGATGTTTAACTCGGATAAGAGAGCACATACACATTTTTGCTCACGAATGAAAGCGACGGAGTAGAGCTACATTCCAGGGGCGCTTAGATTCCTCTCCAGCTTTATCCGGCCTGTTCTTCTGGGATGGCTGTGCGTCAACAAGGTAATAGGCATCATTGTGTAGAGCCTTGCTCATAATGAATGGCCCTTCCCACGGAGGAGATAGCTTGTGCATCCCGGCTGTGCGCTGCACGAGCCTAAGCACCATGTCTCCTTCTCGGAAAACCCTTGGGTTCACTTTCCGGCTATGATAACGCCTCAAGTTTTGCTGGTAAACAGCTGATCGTGATAGAGTAAGCTCTCTTGCTTTTTCTAGCAGGTCAACGTCATCTTCTCGAGCTTCTCTCGCCTCCGCCTCAGTGTAGAGGGTTACTCGGGGGGGTCATGCTCTAGGTCAATTGGTAACACGGCCTCAGCCCCGTAAACCAAGAAGAATGGTGTGTAGCCGGTTGACCGGTTAGGGGTAGTCCTTAGACTCCACAACACCGCTGGCAACTCGTCTAACCAACACCCCGGTGTTTTCAGCAGCGGCTCAATCAGCCTTGGCTTTATGCCTGCAAGCACCATGCCATTTGCTCTTTACACCTGCCCATTGAAGGCGGGATGCGCGACAGACGCGACATCTAGTCGGATGTGCTTATCTCTGCAAAATCTCACCATGGCACCCTCAGCGAAATTCGTGCCGTTATCCGTGATGATGCTGTGCGGGTAGCCATATCTCAGGATCACATCCTTCAGGAAACTCACAGCAGTGGCTCCATCACATTTCCGAATAGGCTTCGCTTCAATCCACTTAGTGAACTTATCAACCATGACCAAGATGTGAGTCATGTTGCCTCTAGCCGGCTTGAAGGGACCAACCATATCCAGACACCAAACAGCAAATGGCCAAGTAATGGGAATGGTTTTCAACTCGGAAGCAGGCATGTGGATCTTACTTGCGAATCTCTGGCAGCCGTTGCACTTCCTCACGATATCTTCAGCTTGCTTCAAAGCAGTGAGCCAGAAGAAGCCATGCCGAAAAGCCTTCTTGACTAGAGCTCGAGAAGAGGCGTGATGCCCGCATTCTCCTTGATGTATCTCCACCAGAATTTCTTCTCCTTCTTCCGGTTCCACACAGCGTTGCAATACGCCAGTGGGACTTCTTTTATGCAGCACTTCCCTGAAGATGGTGTAGCCCTTGGATCTTCTCTGAATTTGCCTTGCGGTAACCTCATCATCTGGCAGGGTACCGTCCTTTAGAAAGGATAATATGGGCATAGCCCAACTCGGTGTTTCCCGTGCAGGGAACACTGGTTCGTCCACTTCCATCGGAACAACCATCGCTGCGTCTTTTTCTGAGTTGGGGTTGATTCTCTGCAGCCCCGAACGGTTTGCAAGGACTTCCTCAATGAACGCGACAGTTCCCGAGTTGAGAGGGGCAGTCCCCGGGTTGCAGGCGCCAGTCCCCGGGTCCTCTTTGGCACCCTCCCAGTCAATCTCCATTGGAACAGCTTCTTCATTAGGCAGAGAAGGAACGAAAATGGACTCGGAGTTGGGGGATGGCTTGATGGATGGCTTTCTCAAATGTTCCAAGGCGATCCCAGCCGGGATGTACTGACGAGAAGACCCCAACTTGGATAGTTCATCCGCTGCTTCATTCTCTGCTCGGTGGATGTGTTGGAACTCGCAGCCTTCAAAGAATCCCGTCATGGTTTGGACCATGAAGCGGTATGATGCCATGTTGGCATCCAAAGCATCCCAAGTACCAGAAACTTGTGCACAACCAGATCCGAGTCGCCATAGCATATGATGCGCTGCACACCAACTTCCTTTGCTACCTTCAAGCCATGCACCACGGCCTCATACTCTGCAACATTGTTGGATGCCTTGAAGTGGATTTGCAACACGTATTTGAGTTGATCTCGCTTGGGTGACGTAAGCACTACGCCAGCACCAAGGCCTTCCTTCATTTTGGAGCCATCAAAGTGCATCTTCCAGTAGTTGGATACCAGAGTAGGAGGCTCATACTGCACCTCAGCCCAATCCACAAGAAATTCCGCCAGAATCTGAGACTTGATGGCTTCTCTTCTCGCATACGCGGGAGCGTACGCGGCCAGCTCGATTGCCCACTTGGCTACTCTGCCACTTGCTTCCTTGTTGCCCATGATATCCGAGATGGGAGCTGAACTCACCACGGTGATGGGATGTTCCTGGAAATAGTGCTTCAGCTTCTTGGCGCCCAGGTACACGCCATAAGTCATCTTCTGGTAGTGTGGGTAGTTCTGTTTGGAGCTGGACAGCACCTCGCTGAGATAATACACTGGCGGCTGCACACTTTTGCCTTCCTCTTATCGCTCCACCACAATCACCACGCTTACTACCCGGTTGGTAGCGGCAATGTATAGCATCATTGGCTCCTTGGGTAGCGGACTAGCCAAGATGGGAGCGCTACCCAGCATTGCCTTCAGCTCTTTGAATGCCACATCAGCTTGCGGTGTCCAGACGAACTTGTTGCTTTTCTTCATCAACTCATACAGAGGCAGAGCCTTCTCGCCCATTCTGCCCAAGAAACGACTCAGAGATGCCAAGCAACCAGTGAATTTTTGCACATCCTTCAGAGATCTCGGCAAAGACATGCTCTCAATAGCTTTTATCTTTGAAGGATTGGCCTCAATGCCCCTACTGGATACCAAGAAGCCGAGTAGATTGCCAGCCGGGACGCCAAAGGTGCATTTACTCGGGTTCAGCTTCATCTTATACTTGCGCAAATTAGCAAAAGTTTCCTCAAGGTCACTAAGCAGAGTATGTGTTTTATTCGTTTTGATGACAATGTCATCTACGTACACCTGCACATTTTTGCCGAGTTGGTCATGCAAGCATTTCTGCACGCATCTCTGATAAGTAGCACCCGCATTCCGCAACCCAAAGCACATGACACGATAGCAATAAGCCTCGTACGGGGTAATGAAAGCAGTCTTTATTTGATCAGCAGGGTTGAGAGCTATCTGATGAAAACCAGAGTAGGCATCTATGAAAGACAAAAGCTCACAACCGGAAGTGGAATCGATCACCTGATCGATGCGGGGTAGCGGAAAGGGATCCTTGGGGCAGGCCTTGTTCAAGTCGGTGTATTCGACGCACATGCGCCATGCGGTAGCGGCCTTGGGGTCCTCCTTCTTCTTCTCAACCATGACCGGGTTGGCTAGCCAATCCGGATGCAACACCTCCATGATGAAATTGCTTATCAGCAGCTTGGTGATCTGATCACCGATGGCCTTCTTCTCTCATCTCCGAAGCGGCGCATAGCCTGCTTCACTGGTTTGGCGTGAGGACGCACATGTAGCAAGTGCTCAACCAACTCCCTCGGGACACCTGGTAGATCCTCATTGGACCAGGCGAACACGTCCCGATTCTCACGGAGGAAGTGGATGAGCTCGCTTTCCTATTTCTCCCCCAACCCTGAGCCAATGATGGCAACACGGTCGGGGAACTCAGGGTCGACCTGGATCTTCTTCGTCTCCTGGGATGCCTGGAACGCCGTCCCGTGCTGGGAACTCGGCATGCCAGGCGCACCACCTTGCGCGGACTGCGCCATGGCCACCACCTCGTACATCTTTTTCTTCTCGGCAGCAATCACCATAGACTCCGCCAACTGCGAACCAGCAGAGGCACACTCCATAGACTTCTTGTAATCACCAGAGATGGTGCTCACGCCATTGGGACCAGGGGTCTTCATCTTCAAATATGCAGCATGAGTAGAGGCCATGAACTTGCTCAGAGCAGGCCTGCCGAGTATGGCGTGATAGGGGCTCTGGTGATCAACTACCTCGAACTGCAGGCTCTCTGTGCGGCAGTTTTCCCTGGTGCCGAATAGAACGTCTATCCACACTCGGCCAATTGGAGAACAAGAAACTCCCGGCACAATGCCGTGGAAAGTGTTCTTGCTGGGTAGCAGCATGTTCTCGGCCATACCGAGCTTCTCAAGTGTGTCTCTGTACACAATGTTGATGCTGCTGCCGTTGTCGATCAGTACCTTGCTGAACCTCACGTTCTTCTCTGGACCCAAGAAGGTGGGATCCACCACCAAGGCATAGCTACCCGGGTTGGGCATCACCTTAGGATGATCCGCTCTGGACCACGTGATCTCTTGGTTGCACCAGTCCATGTAGTGAGGAACAGCAGGGATCACAGCATTGACTGCCATGACACGCGTGTGCTGAGACTGCTTGTCGACGGGCTTAGAGGTGAAGATCATGTAGCTCTCGTGATGCTCCTGGTACTGGTTGCGGCCTCCATCGCCATTGTTGCCATTGTTGTTGTTACCTCTGTTGTTGTTGCCTCTGTTGTAGTTGCGGTTGCGGTCGTTGTTGTTGTTGTTGCGGTAGCCGTCGTTGTTGAAGTAGCGGTTGGCTCCTAAAGCCACCTGGTTCACGTTCTCTCTTCTCGGGAATGCTGGAGGCCATGCAGCGGGTGCGCGAGCAGGCTGCACAATGGCATTCGCAGCTGGCAGAGGAGGGGGAGGAGGCAGGCCCTCATTCTTGATCTCTTCCCACCAACTGCACTGCCGAGTAGTGTGGTTGGCGGGTCTAGCGGGATGCCGAGTATGGAAGCTGCATGGGCCATCCTTCATGTCCCTGAAGACAAAGTTCTGAACAGGACCCGAGTTGCCGCTACCCTGCGGGGGAGCGTTGTATGGCTTTTTGTTGCCTTGGCCCTGATTCTGGTTCTGCCCGTACTGGGCTCCAGCAGTTTTTGGCCCCTGGCTACTCCCAGCTCCGGTAGCCACAGCATTCACTTCCTCAGGATCGTACCGGGTATCAATCCGGTCACCTCTGCGCTTGTTGCGGAACTCATTGCGCTTGTTGTTGTTGTAGCTCCTTCTCGGCTCAGCAGCATCAAGAAGAGGCTGAGTTGGGTCACCGAGTGCGTACTGATCCGCAATCCGGATGGTCTCGGCGAGAGTACTCGGCATCTCTCACTGCAGTCTTTGCCACAACATGCTGCCATGCCTGCAGCCCTGCGCAAACCAAGTGATGGCCTGAGCCTCGTTCACGCCTTCACAGGTGTTCCTCAGAGTACTCCACCGAGTAAGATACTCTCGGTCCGTCTCCTCTTCCCGCTGCCTGCAAGCGGATAGCTGCTGCGGCCTATTCGGCCTCCGGTAGGTGCCGGTGAAGTTGCTGACAAAGGCCTCCGCGAAGTCAAGCCAGCAGTTGATGCTGTGCTTGGGCAGGTTGTTGAGCCAAGTTCTTGCTGGTCCTTCTAGCATCTATGGGATGTACCGCACGGCCCATCTCCGGTTGCCGCCTGCCATGTGCACGGCTGTGACATAGTCATTAAGCCAGTCTTCCGGCTTGGTGCTGCCGTCATAGCACTTGGTCCCCCTAGCGAGCTGGAACTGCTTCACTGATGGCTCTATCATGATGCGTGGGCCAAAGAATTCTGGGCCAGGCGGCCCCTTGCTCTCGAGTTGCGCGGATAGACTAATCCGGTCCAGCTTGTGCCTGGCATCCCTAGGCTCCAGCACACGCTCACCCACGCGATCCAGGATATCATAGCCAGCCAACCCCATAGCCGAGTAGCCATCATCATATCTGTCCACCTGCACGACTGCAGGTTGCTCCACCGGGTTGGCGGCTGGCGCGATCGCACGCGGCTGCGGTCTCTGCCGAGTAGGCTGAGCCACCTGATGCTGAGAAGGACCTGGGAGATCTCCATTTCGCGCCTGGCTATGAGCTTTATGGGCTTGATAGCCTGCTCCTGCAGTGTTGTGTTTTTGACCGGACTATCGCGGCACAGCGTGCTGTTTCGCGGCGACAGCCGGATCGTACACCTGCATCTGCCTGTCTCTGCCAGAGTGCCCACTCCGGTCCCTCTCACGGCTGGGATGCGGTGATGAGGCCTGATCGTTAGATCTAGCCGCATGCGAATGCACCACCTGAGAAGCTCCAGCACCCGGATTGGCTTTCCGGAACTCCTCGTTCTGCCTAGCAGCCTCTAGCACTAGCTCATTGAGCCTCTCCTGCTGCCTAACGCGCGCGTCGCCAGCGAGATGGGGCAACTCAGCAGCTACAGCCTCAGCAGCTCTAAGGGTTTTGGCGGGGGTGCTGTATTTGGGTCTGGTGGTGGCGGTGTTTTGGCTAGCATCTTGGCCAGCAGTTTCACCAACTGCTGCCATCTCGGTGCCTAGGTTGTGGCGCGTAGCGCCTGCCTTGGCAGGCCTCCTCACTACAGGCGTAAAGCCGTGAGCTCTGTTGTACTCGTTCTGGTCCAGGTTAAGCTCGAGTCTAACCTTTTCCAGCTCCAGCTGCTCGGCGAGCAGCGCCAGGCGCTGCTGGTCGAGCTGCGCCCTCATGGTCATGAGCTCAAGCTCGGTGGAAGGCGGCATGCCTACTCGCACGGCGGATGCCGGTATCGTCGATGTCGTGGAAGGAGGGATGTAGCCCGGGATGTTGTGAGGCGCGTCGTAGGGCTTGTGCGTTCTCGGGAGCTCGCTCGTGTCAGCAAGCTCCTCAACGACTACCGCGGATGCGGTCACGCCCTTCCCGGCAGCGATAGCCGGGCCGGTCATCAGTACTTCCACGCTGTCTGCAGAACAACCAGTTGGCTTTCCGCGTGCAGCGATGACAGCAGGGGCATCTTCCGCGACGTGCACCTGCTCGGGATACTCGCGGACGATGGTGGTGGCGACGTAGACGAGGTGCGAGCCGAAGGAGAGCACCGTGCCGCCCTCTGGCATGGCCCTGCCGCCGAAATCGCCGGCGTTGTCGATGACGAAGTCGAAGGAGCCGAATATGTGGACAAGGCCACAGACCACGCGCTCCCCAGTAGCAGAAATGGATCCCGTCCGAACGTGAACTCCAGCCAGCGCCGCTAGTTGCCCCACGGTGGGCGCCAACTGTCGTGGTGGTATCACGGCAGATGCCATAGGATGGCTAATTGTTTGGGGTCGATGGACGCTGGAGGTGCTCGGGGAGGGATTACGCAGCGAGTAGCCGCGTGTGGGATGAATCAGTCACTGCAAACAACAAGATCTACCCAGGTTCAGGGCCCTCGTGTGGAGGTAAAACCCCTACTCCTGCCTTTCTCTCTTTATATTCGTGTGTCACCGAGTAGCCACAGTACAGGTTTAGCCTACAGTCGAGTAGCCACCCTTCTCTCTATGTAAGGTGTAAGCTAGGTGTTCTCTCCAAAGACGCGACCCTCATGCAGGAGGAGGCAGGGCACCTTATATACTGGTGCCCAGCCGGATACAGCCAAGAGGGAAAAGTACAAATAGATGTCGACATAGTGTGCACACTGCACACTTCCAGCTTCTCGCTGACAGCTTTGGCTTCCTAGTTTGTCTTGTGTGGAAAGTCGTTGTGCAAAACCAAGAAGACGATCTGTTATCACTGACACGGCCACAGGGTAGGCCCCCTAACCTGCACCGCCCTGCTGACACCCTGGCGCGGATAAGCACGCGCTCTGCAGATGAACAGTGCTCCAGTACGGACCCAGGATACGCGGGATCCTGTGTCAGAACGGCTCCTTTGACTTCTGGTCCTAGTAGGAAACCGCCATTTCTATTCGGACCACTTCCTCTACTCGGAGGAGTGTAACTTCCTTGATTCTTCCTTCTGTCCATTGGCAGGTACGGCCGGATAGCAGTCAACCGGGTAGCGAGTACCAGGTAGCCAGCTACTCAGCCAAACCTCTCCTTTGATCTTGCCTTTATCACTTGCCTTACCCCTACTCGGGGGGTAACCCCCCAACATGCTTGTTAAACATTTTAAAATGGTTCAAACTCAGATTGATCAACTCACTAAAGGGCAAAAAGATATGCTAGCTAATGCTTCTAGAGATAAACATGTTTGTGAAATAATTACAAGAAGTGGTGTTTCTACTCACGACCCCTTGTATCTTGAAGGACATCCTAAAAGAATTGAACAAGATTCTCAGCAACCTAAAAATAATAGTTCTCCTTCTAAGAAAGAGAAGAAGATACATAAAAAATATTGTAGAATATCCTAGACCTGCTAAATATCCTAATAGTATATCTATTTCTGATGATGAAACTGAAAGTGGTAATGATAAAAGTGATGCTTCTGATGAAAAAGAAACTGTAGCTGAACCTGAAAAGCAAACTAAAATTGTGAAGTATACTAAGGAGGATTTCATTGCTAATAAACATGGTAATGAAAGAGAGCCTTGGGTACAAAAAGCAATGTCTTTTCCTAATAAGAAACACAAATCAAAGGAAGAAGAACATTATATCAAGTTTTGTGAGTGGATGAAACCTTTGTTTTTGCAAATCCCTTTGACTGATGCTATTAAACTGCCTCCTTATTCTAAATATATGAAAGATATTGTGTCTAACAAAAGGAAAATTCCTAATGAGGAAATTTCCACTATGCTTGGTAATTACTCTTTCAATGGAAAGGTTCCAAAGAAGCTTGGATATCCTGGTATTCCTACTATCCCTTGTTCTATTAAAAATAATTATGTTAGAACTACTTTATGTGACTTGGGAGCTGGAGTTAGTGTTATGCCTTTCTCTCTTTATAAGAGACTCTCTCTTGAAAAATTGATACACATTGATATATCTTTGCAAATAGCTGATAAATCTACTGCTATTCCTGTTGGTATATGTGAGAATGTTCCTGGTCAAGTTGCTACTAATTGTTTGATATTAACTGACTTTGTTGTGTTGAAAATGTCTGAAGATGATAATATGTCTATTATTCTTGAAAGACCTTTTCTTAACATTGCAGGGGCTCTTATTGATTGCAATCATGGAAAAGTAACTTTTAATGTTAATGATAAATAACATACTGTTTATTTTCCCAAGAAGATTGATAGAAGATATGGTTTAAATTCAACTGAAAATATTGAGACCATCAAGATTGGAGAATTTTATTGTCCCATTCTAGTACCACCAAAAGAATATGAAATTATTATGATTGGGACTATGTATATCAAGGTTGAGGTAACCTAATTATTTAGAGATTAGCAGAGTTTTTCTTCATATGCAAATTGTTCCGGTAACAAGACTTGATCACCCTTGTTAACAAAATGATTTTTAATGAAGAGGACAATATTTTAACTATGTTTTCACCTTCCCCATTATTTTTTCACCATGTTTACTTCTGTTATCACCTTGCTACTTTAGTGCAATCATGTTTTCCATCATCCATATTCATGTTTCCATCATGTTTTCACCCTGATTAGTGTGGTTATGCATGTTTTCACCACCCATACTTTTGTTTTCACCACTTCCACCTTTGTTTTCTTTGGATATTTTTCCATTTGAGTGTCATAAAACCTCTGTAGTTATGGTTTTGGTTTTGTTTTACACCTTTTCACTTTTGTTTTTCTTGTTTTTATTAATCATTAAAATTCTGGAAATACCTCAAAAATAAAGTTTCTCGAAAAATTCCAGAAAAATTATGATAATTTTTTACGTCAAAAATGAGGCAGAGAGCCACCTGGGAAGCCCCAGGGGGACCCACCAGTCAGGAACACGATGGGGTGGCGCGGCCTACTGATAAGTCGAAAACGTATCTCCTTTTCCGAACACTTTTCCTATTGTTTTCCTCTAAACTTGTGTGTTTTGAATGCAACTAACACGGACTAACGCTGTTTTCAGCACAATTACTTTGGTGCCTCGTTTTTGTGCAGAAAAATCAACTTTCGGGAAATTGCCCAGAAAAGACCCTTTTGGCCCTAAAACACGAGAAGACCCCGGGAGCCAGAAGGAGGCCAGGAGAGGGACCGGAGGGGGGCCACACCACCCCCTGGCGCCCCCCCTAGGCCGCGCCACCAGGTGGTGCGGGCCACCCAGAGCCCCCCTTAGTCTCCCCTTTCAACTACAAGTATCCTTCAACCCTAAAACCCGAGGGGGTTCGGTAGTTTTAAAGAAAGAAGTCTGTAGCTCCGCCGCCACCCCAAACCTTGGTTCGGGGATCAGAAGTTCCTGTTCTGGTACCCTGCCGGGCCGGGGAATTGGAGGAGATCGTCGCCATCGTCATCACCAACGCCTCTCCATCGACCATCCATGTTTCCCCCATCCATGTGTGAGTAATTCCCCTGCTGTAGGATGAAGGGGATTGTAGGGATTGGATGAGATCGTTCATGTAATAATGTCGTGATTGTTAGGGCATAGTGCCTAGTATCTTCTATTAGTGCTATTGACATTGTTGCAACTTGTTATGCTTAATGCTTGCCTCTTTGGGCCCGAGTGCCATGATCTCAGATCTGAACATGTTATTGAATCACGATGATAATTATTGTTTCTTGATCATACCTGCAAGTTGTTTACATACCAATGTTCGGAACCCGAGGCCCCAAAGTAACAGAAATTGGGACAACCGGAGGGGATGGTTGTGATGTGAGGATCACATGTGTTCACGGAGTGTTAATGCTTTGCTCCGGTGTTCTATTAAAAGGAACACCTTAATTACCAGTAGTTCCCTTGAGGCCTCGCTGAAAACGGGTTGGTAGGACAAAAGATGTTGTGCAAGTTCTCATTGTGAGCACGTACGAATATTTACGGAACACATGCCTATGGTTACTTGGTGCTTGGATGCTTTATCTTATTTATCTGCAATGCCCATGTCTTGATTATTATATGAACTATCTTATCCATGCAACACCCGTTCATCTATCCCTATGCCTACAGTATTTAATCCCGTTGTTTACTTCAAACACGGTTGCTGTTGTTTTCATTCCACTGCTGCTACTATAAAACTGTTACTACTGATAAACCACTGCGAACAAAAGTACTTTCAGGTGCAGGTGAATTTACAACTCACTTATTAAGACTCACAAATATTATTTGGCTCCCCTTGTGTTGAATCAATAAATTTGTGTTTTACTTCCCTCGAAGACTGTTGCGATCCCCTATACTTGTGGGTCATCAAGACTATTTTCTGGCGCCGTTGCCGGGGAGCATAGCTTTATTTTTGAGCTCACAGGAGAGTATTATTGTCTACTGCCAATCATTCATAATGGGTAAGACTCGTGATGGAAAGTTTCCTATATTACCATCCACTACAAGAAGAGGTACAACTCTGAACACCTCTGTTGCTCTAGATTCACCTTCTGTTATGAGTAAGCTGCTTACACCACCACATGCTGAATCTAAAAATACTTCTGATACTTTTGATGATTCTTCTACTATGCTTGATGGGAGTGGTTCTCTCGGTCCTTTCTTAGATGCTACTATTGCTAAAGCTAAAAATCTTGCAAACACTGAAACTCCTGATAAAAATCCTGTTACTCCTGCTGTTTCACCTGAGCTTATAGAGAATCCTAGTGATGATTTTGATGATTCCTATATTGAACTTAATGATGATCTTATTGGTGAAATACATGCTATGAAGGATAAAGATGTTGTTATAAGTCTTATTCAAAGTCGTGCTGTTAAATATAAATTATCTCCTGATGCTAAGTTTGCCACCTCTCCTATTAATATTAGGGAGAAGGATTATGATTTCTCTCTTGATTTATCTTTTATATCTATTGTTGAGAAAGAACATTTTTGTGGTACTGAAAATGAAAGTGCTATAAAACATATGAATGAGCTCTCCTCTTTGAGTAGTTTATTCTCTGATGATCTTAAGAAACGTAGCTACTTTGTTGCTAAAATATTCCCTTTATCATTAAAAGATGGAGCTAAAACTTGGTTCAATAATTTGTCTCTAGGATCTATTGATAGTCCTATTGGTTTGGCTAATGCTTTCTTTCAGAAATATTTTCCTACTAGTGCTCAACATGTTGCTTTACAAAATATATTTAATTTCAGGCAATTGGAAGGAGAGAAATTGCATGTATCTTGGGCAAGGTTCTGTTCTTTAGCTAGGACTAAACTTGGGAATAAGCTAGAAAATAATAAAATTCTTGATATATTCTATAATGGATTAACTGTTGAATCTAGGACATACCTTGATAGTTGTGCTGGTTGTGTTTTCTGGCAATGAACTCCAGAAGAAGCTGAGGAATTAATGGCTAAAGTAAGCCAAAATCATGATGATTGGACTATGGTTGATCCTGAGCCGACCCCTACTCCAGTATCAACACCAAAACCAACACCCAAGAAGAGAGGAATGATTGAATTAAATGATGAAGTGATGAGAGAAGCCAATAAATCTCTTAAAGAGAGGGGTATTAAATCTAAAGATGTGAAGAATCTTCCACCGATAGAAGAATTATGTAAGCCAATCCCTCACTCATCCACTATTGAGGTACACTCTCTCCAATATTTTGATAGTAGAGATATTCCCTATAATAAACCTCCTGATCAATGTTTAGATGTATTTGATAATTATGTTATTAAACAAGATAACTTTAATATGAGAGTGCAGAATCACCTAATGGAAAACTCTAGAGCTATTGATATTTTGCATGGTATTATAGAAAAAACCTCTAATGATGTTAAAATGCTTGTTAAACATTTTCAAATGGTTCAAACTCAAATTGATCAACTTTCTAAAGTGCAAAAAGATTTTCTAGTTAATGCTTCTAAAGAAAAACATGCTTATGAAATAAGAACTAGAAGTGGTATCGCTACACAAGATCCTTTATATCCCGAGGGACGTCCTAAAAGAATTGAACAAGATTCTCAACAAACTAATAATAATGTTATTCATACTAAGAAGAAAAAGAAGAAGAAACATAAAACTGCTGTAGAATCCTCTGAACTTGCTAAAGATACTATAGTATATCTATCTCTGCTATTGAAACTGAAAGTTGTAATGATAAAAGTGAAGCTTCTGCTAAAGAAGAACCTATAGCTGAACCTGAAAAGCAAACTAAAACTTCAAAGTACACTAAGGAAGATTTTATTTCTAATAAACATGGTAATGAGAGAGAAACTTGGGTACAAAAACCAAAGCCTTTTATTAATAAGAAACACAAATCTAAGGAAGAAGAACATTATAACAAGTTTTGTGAATGGATGAAACCTTTATTCTTGCAAATTCCTTTAACTGATGCTATTAAATTGCCTCCTTATGCAAAATATATGAAAGATATCGTCTCTAACAAAAGGAAGATTCCTAATGAGGAAATTTCCACTATGCTTGCTAATTACTCTTTTAATGGAAAGGTTCCTGAGAAGCTTGGAGATCCTGGTATACCAACTATTCTCTGTTCTATTAAAAATAATTATGTTAGAACTGCTTTGTGTGATTTAGGAGCTGGAGTTAGTGTCATGCCTTTTACTCTCTATAAAGACTCCTCCTAGAAAAATTGATATCAATTGATATATCTTTGCAATTGGCTGATAAGTCCACTGCTATTCCTGTGGGTATATGTGAGGATGTTCCTGTTCAAGTTGCTAATAATTGTCTGATATTAACTGACTTTGTTGTGTTGGAAATGCCTGAAGATGATAATATGTCTATTATTCTTGGAAGACCTTTTCTTAATACTGCAGGGGCTGTTTGCAATCAAGGAAAAGTAACTTTTAATGTTAATGATAAAGAGCACACTGTTTATTTTCCCAAGAATATTGATAGAAAATATGGTCTAAATTCCATTCAAAATATTGAGACTATTAAGATTGGAGAATTTTATTGTCCTATTCCAAAGCCACCCAAAGAATAGGAAATTATTATGATTGGGACTATGTCTATCAAGGTTGAGGTAACATGAGTATTTAGGGAGAAACAAAGTTTTGTTTCATATAAAATTATTTTGGTAGCAAGACCTTATCACCCTTGTTAACAAAATGATTTTAAATGAAGTGGGTAATGTTTTAACTATGTTTTCACCTTCCCCATTATGTTTTCACCATGTTTACTTCTGTTATCACATTGCTACTTGAGTACAATCATGTTTTCCACCATCCTTATGCATGTTTTCCCGATGTTTTCACCCTGGTTACTGAGGTTATGCATGTTTTCACCACCCATACTTTTGTTTTCACCACTACCACCTTTGTTTTCTTTGGATATTCTTTCATTAGAGTGTCATAGAACCTCCGTAGTTATGGTTTTGGTTTTGTTTTCCACCTTTTCACTTTCGTTTTCCTGGTTTTTATTAATTATTAAAATTCTAGAAATACCTCAAAAATAAAGTTTCTCGAAAAATTCCAGAAAAATTATAATAAAATTTTACGTCAAAAACGAGGCAGAGAGCCACCTGGGAGACCCCAGGGGGACCCACCAGTCAGGAACACCACAGGGTGGCGCGACCAGCACCCTGGTGGCGCCAGCACATGGTGTGGGCCCCTGGCCCTCACTTACTCTCTCCACTGCCAAAGTCTTCTCTCTCACCTCCCAAACTGAAAACATTTCCTGGAACCCGTGTTCTTGTTGTTCTTCCACTGGATTTTCGATCTCCTTCTTTAGCCCATCATTTGTGCTGATATTTGGTGTGTTTGATCTCCGGTATGTGACTCCTCCGATGATCCAAGTAGAATTTAGTTTAGTGAAGTATTTCTTGAGTATTTTGGTACTGTAGGTGACAGCTTATGTTAGTTTGCATGCTTGATTTGAGTAGAAATAATATAGTATTGATGTATGTTTAGCTCTAATGTAAGTCCCTACGGTAGTTTCCACCTTATAGCTGCTTGAAATTGATTTTTGTGATGATTGTTGAAAAATTTCAGAGATGGATAGTTATAATTTTGGAGAGATATTTAGGAGTGATGCTCCTAGAAGGACAAGTCCCTCATGCTCATCCACTTCAGCGAGGCCATCGTACAATGAAGACGTTATTGCACTAACTATTGACGATGCAGGAGATGATGGTATCGTTAACCCATCTAGCTTTCCTTGCAGTACATTTTTAAGAAGTGGAGGTTTATTAGATGACTTTCGTATGCTTATTGAAAGAGTTGGTCTAACCAACTTTATGGAGGATGAAAGCCCTCAGTATGCCACTCTCACAAAAACTTTTGTTAAGAGCTTTAAATTTCAGAACACACAATTTGGTCCAACTGTCTCATTCAAGTTATATAGTAGTCCTATTTCTTTGTCCTTTATAGATTTTTGTGCTATTATAGGTATCAACGCCGCTGGGACAGCGAGCAGGATTCAAGATAGACCAGCAGACCTCACGGGGCTCTACCGAGAGATCACCAACGATGACGGTCGCTCATCCCAGCGTGGGAAGATAAGGAACATTCAACTTCCTACTCTTAGATACTTTTCTTACTACCTTGCTACTAGTATCCTTGGTAGGGAGAACACTAGCAACATTTCTAGTTACCACCTTGATTTTATTGATGCTGCACTGAACCATAGCATGAAGTATAACCTTGGTGCACTTGTTGCACGCCGCCTTGCTGCTTATGGTCCTATTTTTGGGGTTATTATCGCTACACGTGTAGCAGCTGCTTTGAGTGTTTCCATTGACCCCAATGATGAAATAGTTGCTCCATGTAGGCTTAACCTTGCTGCCATGAAGTATCATCAATTTGTCACTACTAACTCTACTAATGAACGTTTAGTATATAGAGTTTTATATATAGATGGAGAGGAGAGAAAAGTTACTTTGCTGCAGCCTGTTTTGTTTAAGATTGATAGGTCACCATGGTTGCTCTCCAAGGAGAAAGTACACGATTATCTGAGAACCATGAAGTTTCACAGACAGCAGGAGAGGCAAGACGCACCCCCCGAGGACCACTACACACAGTACACCGGCGCATACTCGAGCACATATCAGGAGGAGGGTTCCTCCTCAGCATACTATGGGGCGCCACCTCATGGTCCCCTTGGCGATTGATCTCAACTTAGGCCAAAATACTAAGCTTGGGGGGAGGTAAATCGACATCACGCTCATTTATATATCATGTTCGGTCGGTTCTTTGTATATCCATGTTTTCTTTTCTCTCGCTTATTTTTGTTTCTTTCGTTTGTTTTTGTTTTCTCTCGTTTCTTTCATTTCTTTTGTTTTTATTGTTTTGTTTTCGCTTTCCAAAACACAAAAAGACCAAAAATATTTCTATTGTTTCTCTTTATTTGTTTCTTTAGTTGGTTTGCTTTATCCTTTAAGTTGCAGTTTAATATTCAAAAATCCAAAAATATTTTGCTTTGTTTGCTTGTTCTCTTTCTGTTCTTGTTTTAATTGAAAATCCCAAAAATATTTGTTCTTCTTCTTTGGTTTTGTAAAGTTTGCTGCAGAGTTCAACAATTGTCCGTGACTCCATTGGAGCTTGGTTTTCATTATATATTATTCGAGCCACAAGTGAAGAGCAATAATGACGATCTATGACAATTCAAGTTGTGGTGAGAGGCTAGTATGAACTCTATTTGCTTTCATTTTTGTACATATATCCATCTATGTGAGCATGCTTAGTTTGTTCGTATAAGATATATGTGACTTAATGGCTTCTTAATAGTTTGTTCTCTCTCATGGTTTGTTCCAATTTATTAATGGTAATTGACCTGTCATATAAATATTTGTTCGCATTGTCCTATTCGTAGAAGGGTATGACATTGTGGTAGCCTCCTCTGACTGTTTCATTTGAATCGAGTTGGCACATGCTCACGCATGCTAAGACTGAAAACAAAAAGTCAATAAGCCTCGATGATTTATTTTGCCTCAGAGTTCTAGTATCAATTTTATGCCTTAGTGATGGCTAGGTTGAGAGTCCAAGTGCAGAGTGTGCAGCTAGTGGCAAGCCTTCTTCCCCATGAGGGTGACTCGAAGGTTTATATCGAACTCTTGGGGAGCCAGTATTTCAGCAGTTGTCTTCCAAGCTTCCTCCAGGATCCTGCAAACAAGTAGAGAATTTTGTGCCCTCAACCTCACCAAGTGGTTGTCAATCACAAGGTGTGAGACTTCTAAATTGCAATGCAAAACTGAAAGTAAATGTGCAATAATTAAATCTACTACTAAATGCAAATGAGAAAATAAATATGCAATGGATTGTTTTTGTATTTTTGTGATGCAAGTGGTGATGGAGATAATGTAAATTCGAATTGGAGATGCAAGTAAAGTAAAGTGCAAGTAAAGTAAATTGCAGCAAAGTAACTAGAGTGTTTTCTTATAATTAAAATAGGACCGGGGTTCATGGTTTCACACTTGCATCCTCTCAAATAAAGTGGTAGACGGTGGACATAAAGAATTACATGTGAGATTACAATAACATGTTTAACATTGAGTACTTTCATATGGGCATCACGTCCTAGCATAGAGATCTCTACGGTCATATTGATCCCTCTTATACTCCACCAAGATGCGAAATAAATCATAACACCTCGATAATTAAGGAAAAACCAGAGTATAGCTTTAAGCAATGTGACATGAAGTTGAAGTAAGAACTTGCTAGATCTAGTCATGGAGATTGATTAGTGTCACTTCAAATTCCCGGTAACAAGGTACTCCTTTTTATCCCTAGTGAGGTAACTAAGAAAGGTTTAACAAAACCTAAGTGGGTCGCTGAACTTCTGTCACTTTCACAGCACTAGCCACCCCCCGTTACTCCAACTAATGCACCCATCACCCCACACACGCTCTCAAGAACTAGATTGATCAAAGCTAGCAAATAAGAATGGGGTACATAAGATACATCTACTCAAATAACTCAAGAGAAACAATTGCAATCTCAGATTCAATAACTCATAGAAAAGATCCACCACATAGGAATTACAACGGTGCCCGTAATCATGTGAGGCAGCTCATACGGATCTAATTAGTGAAGCACATAGAGAGAGAGATACAAGTGCTACTTCCACAAACCCATAGCCCTGGGGTGGACTACTCCCTCTTCATGGAGATGTCGATGGAGATGATGTTGGAGGGGTAGGAGATCACACCGGCGGCGCCCCGCCGGAGTTTTCCCCCTCCAATCTGGAACTCCAGGTCTCTGTTTCGGTGTTTCGGCGGCGCCCCCCTCCGTAAGGATACGGGGGACCCTTTTTATAGTCGTTTTTAGGTCAAGACGGAGTCGGTAAGTCGAAGATGGAAGGAATTGGGGCCACAGGGGCCAAAAGGGGGCCTCTCACGCGGCCAAGGAATCTGGCCGCGTGGAGGGTCCTCTTTTGGGCCTCCTTGCCTAATTATCGTGGATCCTTCGCCCGCAAGTCTTCTCCTTCCAAGAAAATGACCCCCGCAGATTTTCAGGTGATTTCGCGGAAGTTTCCCCCTGAAACGTCAAAAATATAGAAAACGGGGTTTCTGACAGGCAGGGTTAATTCCATAAAAGTTGGGGGACTTTGTAATTTAACCCAAAATACTATAAAACATTGAATTATACCCTTATATGATGCAATATGTAATAGAAAACCATGTGAAAATATGCAAAATTCATCTATGCATTTTACATGCATCACTTAGTTAATTTTACTTTGTCGCAAACATGATTATGATAGTGTTGCTCTCTTGATTGTTGCTCCCTGTCTATTGCTAGCCTTCACCTATACTGACTATGAGCTCCACTCGTGCATCCGACTCCCAAAAAACAAAGTTTGCCAAATGTGTCCACCATACCTACCTATATGTGGTATTTAACTGCCACTCCAAAGTAAATTTCTCATGTGCTACCTTTAAAACCTGCTAAAAATTATTCCTTTTTGTGCCCCTGTTTTAGCTCATGAGGATGTAAATAGAGAATCTTTATCTCACTTGTTGATTGGATTTCACACCCTGAACTAGTGGCTTCATCCGCTTATCCAAATGATAGAAGAGCTGGCAGTGGGGTGTCCAGCCTCAAATTAATACACACAAAATCTCTTCAATATTTTCCCCCTGATTTTTGAGTCAAAGCATAATTGTGTAAACAAAAGAGAAAGAGGGATGACCTTCTACCCAGATGCGTCCTTCACATGGGAGCAGCTCTTGTCAAGTCTAGTTGGCTTGTGACGTACTGTATTGTCTGTTTACCATTCGTTGACATAAGCATACACCTCTATCAAAATGTTTTCAATACCTCTGTTTAACAAAATAAAAGCTCTAGCATATGAGTGATCCATGCTTCCCTCTGCGAAGGGCCTTTCTTTTACTTTTATGTTGAGTCTCCGCCATATTATTTGAGAACTTTCTTGAGAGCATAATTTTCATTCTTAGTGTGATGTGTTTGTCCCAAAGCACGGTTGATTGTGGTATAATTTTGACACGTGTATCTTTGATATCTTTACTTCTAGTCTTCCCTTGAACTTCAGAGGTTCCCTGACATTTATGTTTTGCCCCACACATAAGGGCAAGCGAGATACCACTTTATTAGATCCTATTATGAATATTACAATCTTGCAAATAGTTATGCTTCATGTTGTTTATTATTAATATGTTGTTATCTCTTCATGGTTTGTATAGCTATTAAGTGACAGTATCTTGCATGTATCTTATCATGAGAATAATTAAGTATTTGATCATATAGTGAGTATATTTACGTCATATGAAACAAATGTGTTCGTAAAAGCCTTTTATCGCACCCAGTTGTCACTAAATTGCTTGACGACAAGCAATAAGCTAAGCTTGGGGGGGAGGAGTTGATACGTCGAAAACGTATCTCCTTTTCCAAACACTTTTCCTATTGTTTTCCTCTAAACTTGTGTGATTTGAATGCAACTAACATGGACTACCGTTGTTTTCAGCAGAATTACTTTGGTGTCTCGTTTTTGTGCAGAAAAATCAACTTTCGGGAAATTGCCCAGAAAAGACCCCGTTGGCCCTAGAACACCAGAAGACCCCGGGAGCCAGAAGGAGGCCAGGAGAGGAACCAGAGGGGGGCCACACCACCCCCTGGCACGCCCCCTAGGTCGCGCCACCAGGTGGTGGGCCACCCAGAGCCCCCCTCGGTCTCCCCTTTCGACTACAAGTAGCCTTCAACCCTAAAACCCGAGGGGGTTCGATAGTTTTCCAGAAAGAAGTCTGTAGCTCCGCCACCACCCCGAACCTCGATTCGGGGATCAGAATTTCCTGTTCTGGCACCCTGTCAGGATGGCGAATTGGAGGAGATCATCTCCATCGTCATCACCAACGCCTCTCCATCGAGCATCCATGATTCCCCCATCCATGTGTGAGTAATTCCCCCGCTGTAGGCTGAAGGGGATGGTAGGGATTCGATGAGATTGTTCATGTAATAATGCCGTGATTGTTAGGGCATAGTGCCTAGTATCTTCTATTAGTGCTATTGACATTGTTGCAACTTGTTATGCTTAATGCTTCCCACTTTGGGCCCGAGTGCCATGATCTCAGATCTGAACATGTTATTGAATCACGATGATAATTATTGTTTCTTGATCATACCTGCAAGTTGTTTACACATATCATTGTCCGGAACCCGAGGCCCCAAAGTAACTGAAATTGGGACAACCGGAGGGGATGGTTGTGATGTGAGGATCACATGTGTTCACGGAGTGTTAATGCTTTGCTCTGGTGTTCTATTAAAAGGAACACCTTAATTACCAGTAGTTCCCTTGAGGCCCCGCTGAAAACGGGCTGGTAGGACAAATGATGTTGTGCAGGTTCTCATTGTGAGCACATACGACTATTTACAGAACACATGCCTATGGTTACAGAACACACAATTTGGTCCCACTGTTGCTTTCAAGTTATATAGTAGTTCTTTTCTTTGCCCTTGGAGATTTTTTGTAACATTATAGGTATCAACGCTTCCGGGACAGCGTGCAATATTCAGGATAAACCTACAGATCTCATGGCGCTCTATCGAGAAATCACCAATGACGATGGCCGCTCCAGCGTGGGAAGATAAGGAACATCCAACTTTCTGCCCTTAGATATTTTACTTACTATCTTGCTACTAGTATCCTTGGTAGGGAGAACACTAGCAAGATTTCTAGTTATCACCTTGCTTTCATTGATGTTGCGCTTAACCGAAGCAAGAAGTATAACCTTGTTTCACTTATTGCTCGCCGCCTTGCTGCTAAGGGGCCTATTTTTGGGGGGCATTATTGCTACACGCATAGAAAATGCTCTAGATTTTTCTATTGCTCTTGATGATGAATTAATTGCTCCTATAGACTCAACCTTGTTGTCATGAAGGCTCATTATTTTATCACTGCTAACTCTACTGTTGATCATTTAGTATATAGAGTTTTATTTATGGATGGAGATGAGCGGAAAGTTATTTTGCCGCAGCCTGTTTTGTTCAAAGTTGACATGTCACCATGGTCTCGCTCCAAGGAGGAGATAGATGAGCATCTGAGCATGATAGATTTTTACAGGTACCAATAGAGGCGAGGCGCGCCTCCCGAGGACCACAACACGCGGTACACCGGCACGTCCTCGAGCACATATTAGGAGGAGGGTTCCTCCTCAGCATACTATGGGGGCACCACCTCATGGTCCCCTTGGGGATGATCTCCACTTAGGCCAAAAGCCTAAGCTTGGGGGGAGGTATACCGACATCACACTCATTTATATATCATGTTCAGTCGGTTCTTTGTATATTCATGTTTTCGTTTCCTTCGTTTGTTTTTGTTTTCTTTCGCTTCTTTCGTTTCTATTTGTTTTATTGTTTTGTTCTTGTTTTCCAAAACACAAAAAAGACCAAAAATATTTCTGTTGTTTCTCTTTGTTTTCTTCTCTAGTTTCTTTTCTTGGTTTGTTTTCTTTTCTCGTTTCGGTTTAATATTCAAAAATCCAAAAATATTTTGCTTTGTTTGCTTGTTCTTTCTGATCTTGTTTTAATTCGAAAACCCAAAAATATTTGTTCTTCTTCTTTGGTTTTGTAAAGTTTGTTGCAGAGTTCATCGAACTTCCATGTCTCCATTGGAGCTTGATTATCATTCTATATTATTCGATCCACACAAGTGAAGAGCAGTAATGACGATTTACGACAATCCAAGTTGTGGTGAGAGGCTGGTATGAACTCTATTTGTTTTATTTTTGTACATATACTCATCTGTGTGAACATGCTTAGTTCATTCATGTAAGGTGTATATTATTTAATTGATGCTTAGTAGTTCGTTCTCTCACGTGTTTAGTTCTAACTTATTAATATAAGATAGAATGTCGTATGGATATTTGCTTGCATTGTTTTATTCGTAGAAGGGTATGACATTGTAGTATCTCCCTCTGATTGTTTCGCTTGAATCGACTAGGCACATGCTCACGCATGCTATGACCGAAAACAAAAAGTCAATTAAGCCTTGATGATTTATTTTGCCTCAGAGTATTTGTATCATTTTTATGCCCCTGCTAATGTTGTTTTCTCGCAAGCCTGATTATGACAGTTGTTGCTCTCTTGATTGTCGCTCCCCGTCTATTGCTAGACTTCACCTGTACTGAGTATGATCTCTACTCGTGCATCTAAGACGTCTCCAACGTATCTTTTATTTCTGATGCTCCATGATGATATTATGCCAATTGCTACATGTTTTCTCCCTTCTTTATGTCATTTTTACAAGTTTTCCGGGACTAACTGATGACTCCCAAGTGCAGAAGATCAATTGTAGTACCTTTCGATAAGTATTTGAGTGTCGAACCCACGAGGAGCTGAAGGGAAGCTATCTATTCTCTAAAGCCCTATAACCCTCTTATATGGCTATTTATGCAAAGCAATAAGTTTGACTAAAAGGAATTAACTAATTAAAAGCAAGTGACATGGAGTGTGGTTTGTCTAGTAACTAGTGAAGCAAGTTTAAAATGCAAGTAATCCTAGAGCAAGTTTCTAAAGCAAGTTTCACAAGTAGCAAGCAGCAAATATCTCAAGTATCTCAAGGGAGCAAGTGTTCTAGCAATAGGTGTTTCGTTCGTGTGGTTGTCACAATTAGTGAAGCACATGTTTTAGTCTTAGTTGTTTCTTCTAGGAAGGAGCCATGAATAGGTATAGTCAAGTAAATGATCTACAACCCCTTATGATGGGTCATGTGGCCAAGTAAATGACTGCACAAGATTGATTAAGACATAAAGTCCCAACATAGCCTTACGTTCTAAGGTCCCCTATATATATCCCCCAATAACTTAACTTTGTGGCTCGGTCTCAGGTTACTGTCACTCCCAAGTCACCACCACTCCGTTATGCTACCGGTGATCACCTTACATGCATTCCCCAACATATGCGTGCATTCATATATTGTACATAAAGACAATCATAGAACATAACAAACTTGTATGCAACCAATCAACGAACTATTTCACCATTGCCAAGAACAATTCACTACTCAAACATAGACGGGGAGACACAATACATCAAGGGAATATAGTATTGCATCATACATCGTGTTTGCCAAGAGATTACAGTGGAGAGATGGAACTGATCTTGCTGTAGATGTTGATGATGAACACGCCGGAGGGGGGTGGAGCCCTCCGGGGGTGATCCCGGCGGCGTTTCCCCCCCTCCGATCTTCTCCGGCGGCATCCTTCTGTCTCTCTGTTTTGTGGTTTCGTCTCTCGGCGCCGCCTCCTTCTCGAAAAGGCCAGGGGACCCTTTATATAGTCGTTTTTAGGTCACGAGACACTCGGGAGAAGAAAGATCGACGACATCGGAGCCACGGGGGCAAAAAGGGGGCCCCACACGCGGCCAAGGAATCTGGCCGCATGGAGGGTCCTCTTTTCCACCTGGTTGGCCTTTTGGCTCTCTACTTTGGCACATGGTCTTCGTCTCGAAAATTCTGAACCGTGCTCTTTGGCCTTGCCCTTTTTGGAGTCCCGAAGCTCCCGGAAAGTCTGAAACACTAAAAAGTACGTTTTCTGGAAAAACAGGGTTAGAACCAAAAGAAGGGGGATTGTTCAGAAAATCCCCCAAATCATTATAAAACATGAATATTAGTTTCTAATATGTAGGAAAAACAAGTAATAACATGCAAAGTTCATGTATGCATTTTACATGCATCAACATCCCCAAGCTTAACCCATGCTCGTCCTCGAGTATGAAGGTGATAAAACTAACATGGACTTTGCATATTGAAACAATCATGGGATATCAAGGAGGATTATTCATCCTACATATAATCAAATGATTAATACTAGAAATGAGTAGCAATATACAATTCATGTTGTAAGAAATGTCAAATATACAAGCAAAGATGCTTCATGAAAGTTCACAAAGTGTATAATGAAATAAAAGCACTATGGACCAAATGCATACACAAAATGAAAAATAAAATCCTATATTGGTCAAAGAATAGCATAATGGAAAATAGAAAATATGGTGGACACTTTGGAGAAAATTTAGTAGAGGTAAAACATGATCAAGTCTTATTTAGCCTCTAAATTATTCAACTAAAATTACTAATTGAAATGTGGTATCCATTGATCTAGGACTCTCATTGCCCCTTTATCACTAGCATCTTAAATGGTGAATGTTGAAGTAATGTGAATGACAAGGTGGTTGAAAGCCTCATGCCCCGTGAGTGTGAAAACCTACTCCATGATTACTCAACTTAAGTTTCCTAATAAGCTTTGTACAATCATAATAAGTATTTATGACATCATAGAGAACCGCAAAGAGGTACCTCTTGCCCCATGACATGGAAACGAGCCCATGTCACAATGACAAGACAAACAAACGGAGTAGACTCATCATCCTTTTTATTTTCATTCACTATCATGCATAGCTTCTTATTTTATTGTAGGATGTGTTGTAGAGTCACTCAAGTTGTAAGTAAATTTCCACCATGATAAAGCATGGCTTGGGTTAGCGGCCCAATGCGTTTCTCTAGTCATATAGATACTTACTCATCAAAACTTACTATTCCTCTATTTCATTTCGGCATGGCAGGAGTCCAAAAACAAAAGTACATGATATCAACAAAATGCAAATTTGTGTGCAATGTTGAAAGCTTTCCGGAGATACACGTTTATAGCTAGCTCCCAACCACACACTTGTCAAACGCAAAACTTGTGGCTCCCATTATTGGGTCATGTTTATTAGATGCATAAAAAGTAAAGTGTGCCTTCAAAAGTTCGTGAGAGTCCTATCCCAAGTTCAACCCATGACAAATAATAAAGTGAATATTTTAATTTAGAACATAAATAACACAATAACATGGTGAACATACTCGGAATAGCAATGAAACTAATGGGAAGATATGGTGGACTCACTAGAAATACTTGGCTAAGGAGTGTTGGAAACAAGTTTTTACTTGTTGGAATTTTTAAATTTTTGGATAGCAAGAGGGAGATAGTTGACCAGCTACTATGCATGCATATGTCCATAGAACTCTCATTTCATGACAAACTAAATAAACCAGCAATTAACATCAAGGACATGAATAAGAGATAGCTCAAGACAACATTATTGCAAATTTCTACACATAAAAAGCCTATAAATCATGCAAACATATGTAGCTCTTCAAATCAACCATGGCATCCCTATTCCAAGTCATAATACTAGCATCCAATACATTCCAAACCCAAACTCCAGTAGCTAAATCTCATATAAAACGATGGGTGTGGTCTTATCAAAACAAGAAATAAAAATAAAAACTAGACGCTTCTAGTCTCTACGATAAATGCTTTGCTTAGAAAAACAGAAAGTAGACGTGTGCTAACCAAAAGAGTGTAGCTCCAGTGGGGTTTTCATCACATCCCCAAGCTTATGGCTTTCACCATTCTTGGATGTCTTGAGGCGCAGCTCCTCTATTCCCTGTGAAAAAAACTTCACAAAACATGTTTCTCCCATTCTTTTTCTGTGGGGTGAGATTAGCAAGGACAAACAAATCACATGCTTGCTGTGCAAAATTCCAAATCAAATGCTCCAGTAGATAGACAATACGGTTCATTATGTTTTATTTTCACTCTATTGCTTGAAAGAATCATGGAAATTCGATTCCCAAGCCCAAAGAGTGCACAAAACAAAACAAGGCAGAATCTGTCCAGAAAAGAAACAGCAGCAAAATTAACGTTTTTCCCTAATCTATACTCGTCAAAAAATTGAGCCAATTTTTTTGCTTACAGAGGACGAAAATTTGCAGAACATACTAAAAAATTAGCTCAATCCGACATACCAATAAAAAACGTAAAATCATACGGTGAGCAGACTCGTGCTGAAACAGAAATTTCATGCACTAGGATACCAACTTATAAGTCCAAATGAGTTTGACTTGACTCTTTATTGAAAACTCCAGAATTAAAACAAAAAAACTAATCTCTTGAGACAGCAAGAGGACACTAGGAAAATCCAAACAAAAACAACCGGGTTGCCTCCCGTAAAGCGCTTTCTTTATAGCCATATAGCTAGGCTTTACTTACTTAACATCATGATGGTTGGAGTGAGGTGGCTCGGCATCCCCAAGCTTGGATTCTTGTACTTATTTGATACATGTAGGGTGAGCCCAGGGGTACATCCCCAAGCTTGATTGGTTGTCCCTCTTGATCTTTGTTCATCTCACTCAACTCTTCCTCCTGAAAAATTCTTCTTACACAAATCTCAACATAAAACTTGATTAGAGGGGTTAGTGCCTTCATAAATAAAATCCACATAGGTACAACAAAGACACATCATGAGTTGATTCTAAATATTAAATACTGTTACTACAGTTGTGCATTGCTCCTTGATCAAAAGAACCACACAAAACACAAGTAATGAGAGCAATGCAAAATAAAGACATAATCTGCCAAAAACTGAACAACCCGTAAAGAGTGAATTTTTAGAGGCACTTAAGTTGCTCAAATCAGAAAACTTAAAACTAATGAAATATGTAGTGATAACTAAATATTTGTGTCGTAAATTACCAGGTAAAAATTCCACTTCTGTGATTTTAAACATTTTTCGCAGTGAAGTTCAGGAATCTGTTTTCTTGACAGCTAATTACTATTGTTTAATCCTCTCCCTCATATAAGATTATTCTTGCCATTTAAGATGAGAAATAAGACAGAAATGTGATGTTACAGTAGTGAACTAATATTTTTATTGTTTTTAGCTTTGGAAAAAGTTTTAATGATAGAGACTTTGCAATGGTTTCATTGGCATGAACAACACATGTTCAAGGTCGACCCCAACTTCTCCATTACTCATCCTTCTCATTTACTTTCCCAATTTTTTTTATAAAATGAAAATCTTAAACTAAATGATACATAACAGTAGGTAAAGGCATTTTACATGTTGTAAAGACATAAATGTGTGCTCAAACCGAATAGGAAATTAAAGCATAAGGAACACACCAAAAAATATTAAACAATTTATTTTTAAGTCTAACCCATTTCCTATGCATTGGCATTTTGTAATGAAACAAATAAAAGAAGCACATAATAGCAAGCATAGAAAGGTAGATCGAGTGCAACTTCAATACTTTCAGCATAAAGAGGGGAAACTTAATATTGTTGAAATATGTGTAACCATGTTTCCCTCTCTCATGATAATTTTCAGTAGCATCATGAATAGATTCAGCAATATGAATATCACATAAAACATTCTTATCATGAGCCACATGCATAAAAGAATCACTACTCTCCACATAAGTAAAATCCTCATTAGTGATAGTGGGAGTTAAACATTCATAATTTTCATTGCAATCATCATATATAGGAGGCATAGTATCATCAAAGTGAATTTTCTCCTCCAAGCTTGGGGGACTAGAAATATCATGCTCATCAAAACCAACTTCCCCAAGCTTAAAACTTTCCATAGAATCAGCAAGTATATCATTTTTATCCTCAATAGTAGGGGGACAAAAATATCATATTCATCAAGACAAACTTCCCCAAGCTCAAGGTTTTCCTTAGCAATAAAGGTGTTCAAAGAATTAGTACTACCACAAATATGATTGTTGTGAAAATAATTTTTCAATTTCTCCTCAAACACTTCATGTCCTAATTCAAGGTAGATATTATACAGTTCTAAAATTGTTTGGTTGTTTTCCATTTTTTTTTTGTGTTTTAGGTTTATATGTTAGTATGCAATGCAAACAAGAATAAAAGCTTAGCACCACGCTCCCCGGCAACGGCGCCAGAAAAGTGCTTCATGACTCCCAAGTGCAGGAGATCAAGTGTAGTACCTTTCGATAAGTATTTGAGTGTCGAACCCACGAGGAGCTGAAGGTAAGCTATCTATTCTCTAAAGCCCTATAACCCTCTTATATGGCTGTTTATGCAAAGCAATAAGTTTTACTAAAAGGAACTAACTAATTAAAAGCAAGTGACGTGGAGTGTGGTTTGTCTAGTAACTAGTGAAGCAAGTTTAAAATGCAAGTAATCCTAGAGCAAGTTTCTAAAGCAAGTTTCTAAGCAAGTTTCACAAGTAGCAAGCAGCAAATATCTCAAGTATCTCAAGGGAGCAAGTGTTCTAGCAATAGGTGTTTCGTTCGTGTGGTTGTCACAATTAGTGAAGCACATGTTTTAGTCTTAGTTGTTTCTTCTAGGAAGGAGCCATGAATAGGTATAGTCAAGTAAATGATCTCCAACCCCTTATGATGGATCATGTGGCCAAGTAAATGACTGCACAAGATTGATTAAGACATAAAGTCCCACCATAGCCTTACGTTCTAGGGTCCCCTATATATATCCCCCAATAACTTAACTTTGTGGCTCGGTCTCAGGTTATTGTCACTCCCAAGTCACCACCACTCCATTATGCTACCGGTGATCACCTTACATGCATCCCCCAACATATGCGTGCACTCATATATTGTACATAAAGACAATCATAGAAGATAACAAACTTGTATGCAACCAATCAACGAACTATTTCACCATTGCCAAGAACAATTCACTACTCAAACATAGACGGGGAGACACAATACATCAAGGGAATATAGTATTGCATCATACATCGTGTTTGCCAAGATATTACAGTGGAGAGATGGAGCTGATCTTGCTGTAGATGTTGATGATGAACACGCCGGAGGGGGGTGGAGCCCTCCGGGGGTGATCCCGGCGGCGTTTCCCCCCCTCCGATCTTCTCCGGCGGCAGCCTTCTGTCTCTCTGTTTCGTGGTTTCGTCTCTCGGCGCCGCCTCCTTCTCGAAAAGGCCAGGGGACCCTTTATATAGTCGTTTTTAGGTCACGAGACACTCGGGAGAAGAAAGATCGACGGCATCGGAGCCACGGGGGCAAAAAGGGGGCCCCACACGTGGCCAAGGAATCTGGCCGCGTGGAGGGTCCTCTTTTCCAACTGGTTGGCCTTTTGGCCCTCTACTTTGGCCCATGGTCTTCGTCTCGAAAATTCTGAACCGTGCTCTTTGGCCTTGCCCTTTTTGGAGTCCCGAAGCTCCCGGAAAGTCTGAAACACTAAAAAGTACGTTTTCTGGAAAAACAGGGTTAGAACCAAAAGAAGGGGGATTGTTCAGAAAATCCCCAAAATCATTATAAAACAAGTAATAACATGCAAAGTTCATGTATGCATTTTACATGCATCACTAACCTATTAACAAGATGCCAAGTGCTAGTTCCCTGTTTTCTGCAGTTTTTGGTTTTAGAAAAGTTGTTCTGGAAATATTCTCGGAATTGGACCCCACAAAGCACGAAGTGCCTATTTTCCCCGAAAGCATCCAGAAGACCGAAGAGGAGACGAAGAGGGGCATCAGGGGGCCCACACCATGGGGTGGCGCGCCCCCCTTGGTCACGTCAGGGGGTGGTGTGGGGCCCCCACGGCTCCACCGCCTCTGCCCTTTCGCCTATTTATTCCCCCCCCCGGATGGAAAACCCTAAACACCTGATCAAATATCCCCGAAAAGTTCCGCAGCGGCCGTCACCGACAACCCAAGATCAGGGGGGTTCGGAAGCTATCTCCGACACCCTGCCGGAGAGGAAATCATCACCGAAGGCCTCTACATTACCATGCCTACCTCCGGAGTTATGCGTGAGTAGTTCATCCTTGGATTATGGGTCCATAGCAGTAGCTAGATGGTTGTCTCCTCCTCATATGGCTCCATGTTTAGATCTCGTGAGATTCCTAACATGATAGATATTGATCTTATATAACTCTATGTGATGTGTTTGCTGGGATCCGATGAATATTGAACTTATGCCAAGTTGATTATAGTCTTTATTTGCATATGTTATTTGTGATCTTGCATGCTTTCCGTTTCTAGTGGTTGCTCTGGCCAAGTAGTTGCTAGTGACTCCAAGAGGGAGTATTTATACTCGACAGTGGGTTCATGCCTCCCTTTCGCCTTGCTCGAGTGACAGAAACGTGAAGGGAGAGGATGTGCTGTTGCCACAAGGGAGAAAACAGCAGTGAGAGTGCCCGTGTGTATAATCATTGCTTACATTACACACTTTGTTTAATGCAATTGTCTGTTGCTTGCAACTTAATACCTAAGGGGGTTCGGATGATAACCTGAGGGTGGATTATTATTCATAGATGCAGTTGGATTACGGTCTATGTATATTGTTGTAATGCCCGCACTAAATATCATAGTAGTCATCATGTCATGAATGTGAACTACGGTGCAACCTTTATTTGTCAATTGCCCAACTATAATTTGTTCACCCAGCATGCTATCTTTTATGGTGAGACACCACTAGTGAACCTATGAACACCGGTCCATTTTCCTACAATATTAAAACAAGTCACCATAATTTCCTGCTTTCTTTACTTACTGCAAGCATACATTATTTTCCACACTATACATCTAATCTTTTTTTTCAGCAAGACCGGTGAGATTGACAACCTCACTGTACCGTTGGGACAAAATATTTTGGTTGTGTTGTGTGCAGGTTCCACGTTGTTGCTGACACCGGTGAGCCATCACCACCCTCCTCTTGGGGTATCCCAACACGCACCATCAAGGAAATTTCTGGCGCCGTTGCCGTGGAGGAAGAAGTCTTCTGGCAAGGGGAGTCTGTCACTCTCAACCTCTCTATTTTGCTTATTGTCTTGTTTTTATTTTTTGTCTTGTTTTTCTTCTCTTTATCAAAATCACAAAAAATATATTTTACTTTATAGCTGTTATTTATTTGCTTGCTTTTATTTTGCTAAAATGAGTATTCCTGAAGTAGAGGTTCGTTCTTTTAGGCAACAAGGGGGAGAAAGTTTAAAAGATGCTTGGTATAGAATAAATGATGCTCATAATAGGCGCACAAAAAAATATTCTACCTTGATACTCCTGAGAAATTTTTATGTTGGTATTTCTGGCTGGTATAGGCATGTGTTAGATAATCTTGCGGGTGGAAATTTTCTAGGAACTCCTGCCTTGGAAGCCTGCAATTTGATTGAAAGTTTAGTAGGAGCACAACCACTACAACTGTTAAAACTGAGACCACTTTGGAGGATGTTATTAATAAACTAAACTCTTTGGAAATGAACATACCAATTTTCCTTGATAATGCTAGCAAAGTTAATGAATCGATAATTACTATTGATAAAAGAGTCACTGCTCTAGAAGCTAGCAACACTCATGATGATCAAAATTTTAGGATTGGTAAACTAGAGGAGGCTATGGGAACTTTAAGCTCAACTTTTTCATCTATTAAATTCAAAAAGGAGAAAGACTTTGTGGGAAAGGAGCAACTATTCATGTATGTTCCCAAGATAACTAAACCTAAATCTCAATATGTGCCGAAAATTGCTAAAACAATTAATGAAACTAAGAGTGACCTTCATGTTGAATCTTCGGAAACACCTAGAGTGACTAATGCTGTAAATAATGATTTAGAGGAAGTTATTGATTTTGATGCTTCTTCACTTGATAATACTTGAGTTGCCTTCTTTGCCTAGTTGAAAGGCGTTAAAGAAAAGCGCTACCGGGAGACAACCCGTTTTATTTCGCTGTTTTCAACCCGTTTTCCTTTGTTTTCTTTTGTGTTCTTTGCACCTAGGTGTTTTCTATCTCCTTAGCAACCCCGCTGTATCTTTTATTTTGAGTTTTTGTTGATCCAAGTATATTTCGGATTTCTGCGTACGAAACAGATTTCTGCTGTCCACTGTTTATTCCGTATAAAATCACAGAAAATTTAAAATGACCTGAGTTTTTTTTGTGCGTAGTCCTTGTCTCTATACGCAACTTTTCTTAGTTTACCACTTTTTGATTTGAGCAACAAAAGATTTTCGAAAAAAATCATCTTTACCTGATGTCCTGTTTTGACAGATTTCTGCCAATAATTGCATTTGCATCTTAATCGCTTTGTTTTGGTGTTCTTTTGAGAAAAAGAGTTATAAAGGAAGTTGTGACAGTAGCTAATGTGTTTTTGAGTGTTAGACATGTGTTGAAACTGAACCATGGGAATTTATTATTTTGATTGCACTAACATTGCTAATGAAGATTGTGAGAAGTTTGGTGTGAAGGAAGTTTTCAAGGGTCAAGAGAAGAGGATGATATGATATGATCAAGAAGAGTGAAGAGCCTAAGCTTGGGGATTCCTCGGTGGTGCATCCCAGAAAATTCCAAGAAGACTCAAGCGTGTAAGCTTGGGGATGCCCAAGGCATCCCCTTCTTCATCAACAAATTATCAGGTCACTTCTAGTGAAACTATATTTTTATTCGGTCGCATCTTATGTGCTTTACTTGGAGCGTATTTTATTTTTTCTTTCAGTTTGTTTTTGTTTTTTGCTTTCAGTTTGTTTTTACCTTTGCAATAATCTTGGTTGGACCCTAGCATTCTTTTATTGGAGAGTGACACGCTCCGCTTTTTCATGGAAATACTTTGTATTCTTAATCTTTGTCTGGCTGCTGCATTTATTTAGCTCCTGTTTTGCATGCATCTCTTATTAGAGATGTTAGTTTTAGTAGTATTATGTGAGTACTATCATGTTTGCTTGTTGTAGCATTTAGATAGTTTTTGTTAAAACATATCTTGTATGGTGCTTGATGGGAGAAATAAACTGTTGTTTAAAGTAGAATTTATAATGGTGCAAGTAGAAGCTTGTATAGACTATTGCTAGAACTTTTTCACGCCATGCTAAATGTTATTTTAGTTCTAAAGCCTTTTGATGTTGAGTAGCATGAATAGCCTCAAATAGTTGAGAGTGTTTAATATGTCATTGGAAGATTCATGAGTTGTTCTTCTCATAAAGAAGCATAAATTTTTGGTATTCTCTTTCGAATGTTTTATTTGGTTGACTTGGCGCATCCTCACACCATGTTTATGACTATGAACCAGTCACGAATAGCCTCCATGACCACTTAGTTTTTGAACTATGATACCGCTTATGCTTTAATTAATGATGCTTATGTCGCTCTACATGATTATGGCTCTTATGCTCTCTTGATTTGTTGCTCCCATTCTTTTGCTAGCCTCCACTTGTACTGAGTATGAACTCTACTCGTGCATACAATTCCCTAAAACCAAAGTTTTTCCCATTGTGTCCACCATACTTATCTACATGTGGTATTTAACTGCCACTCCAAAGTAAATTGCTCATGTGTTACCTTGAAAACCTTCAAAATTACTCCTGCTTTATGTTCCTATTTTTGCTCATGAGGACGTCAATAGAGAATCTTTATCTCACTTGTTGATTGGATTTCACACCCTAGACTAGTGGCTTCATCCGCTTATCCAAATGATAGAAGAGCTGGCAGCGGGGTGCCCAGCCCCAAATTAATACACATAAAATCTCTTCACTATTTTTGCCCCTGATTTATCAGTCAAAACATAATTGTGTAAACAAAAGAGAAAGACGGATGACCTTCTACCCAGATGCGTCCTTCACATGGGAGCCGCTCTTGTGAATCCAGTTGGCTTGTGACGAAATGTATTTTATGTTTACCATTCTTTGACATTAGCATACATCTCCCAAAATATAGACACTCCTCCACGGTATGTGATTGTTGGCAGGCACCCGAGGATTCGGTTAGCCATGGTTTGTGAAATATGGATGGGAGGAGAGTCAAACTTTTAATACCTCTGTTTAATAAAAAAATTAGCACATGAGTGATCCCTGCTTCCCTCCGCGAAGGGCCTTTCTTTTATTTTTATGTCGAGTCTCCATCTTCTAACTTTATGCACAGTTGAGAGAGCATTTTTGCCATTCTTAGTTCTATGTGAACTGTCCCATAAACATCAATAATTACTTCATGATTTGATATCATTTGTTCTTAAATTATTTGCTCTAGTCTTCCTCATGAACTTTGAAGGTGTCCTGGCATTTATGTTTTGCCCCACTCTTAAGTACTAGCGAAATATCACTTTGCCATGCTTTCTCTATACCTGAAACATGCATTTATCTTTCTTTGCATTATTTCTCATGATCCTTTGTTTGAGATACTATTCATGATGAAAAGTGATTGCTTTGCTTTATTATTAAAGTTCATTTTTACATGTTTTCTGGGACTAACCTATTAACAAGATGCCAAGTGCCAGTTCCCTGTTTTCTATTGTTTTGGGTTTCAGAAAAGTTGTTGTGGAAATATTCTCAGAATTGGAACCACAAAGCCCGAAGTGCCTATTTTCCCCGGAAGCATCCAGAAGACCGAACAGGAGACGAAGAGGGGCATCAGGGGGCCCACACCATGGGGTGGCGCGCCTCCCCTTGGCCGCGCCAGGGGGTGGTGTGGGCCCCCCAGGGCTCCACCGCCTCTGCCCTTTTGCCTATTTATTCCTCCCGGATGGAAAACCCTAAACACCTGATCAAATATCCCCGAAAAGTTCCGCAGCCGCCGTCACCGTCAACCTTAAATCAGGGGGGTTCTGAAGATGTCTCCGGCACCCTTCCGGAGGTGAAATCATCACCGGAGGCCTCTACATCACCATGCCTGCCTCCGGAGTGATGCGTGAGTAGTTCATCCTTGGACTACGGGTCCATAGCAGTAGCTAGATGGTTGTCTCCTCCTCATATGCCTCCATGTTTAGATCTCGTGAGCTGCCTAACATGATCGAGATTGATCTTATGTAACTCTATCTGACGTGTTTGCTAGGATCCGATGAATATTGAACTTATGCCAAGTTGATTATAGTCGTTATTTGCATATGTTATTTGTGATCTTGCATGCTTTCCGTTGCTAGTGGTTGCTTTGGCAAATTAGTTGCTAGTGACTCCAAGAGGGAGTATTTATGCTCGATAGTGGGTTCATGCCTCCTTTTCGCCTTGCTCGAGTGACAGAAATGTGAAGGGGAGGATGTGCTGTTGCCACTAGGGAGAAAGCAGCGGTGAGAGTGCCCGCGTGTATAATCATTGCTTACATTACACACTTTGTTTAATGCAGTTATCTGTTGCTTGCAACTTAATACCTAAGGGGGTTCGGATGATAACCCGAGGGTGGATTATTAGTCATAGATGCAGTTGGATTATGGTCTATGTATATTGTTGTAATGCCCGCACTAAATATCATAGTAGTCATCATGTCATGAATGTGCACTATGGTGCAACCTTTATTTGTCAATTGCCCAGCTGTAATTTGTTCACCCAGCATGCTATCTTTTATGGAGAGACACCACTAGTGAAACTATGAACCCCGGTCTATTTTCCTACACTGTTAAAACAAGCCACCACATTTTTTTACTTACTGCAAGCATACATTATTTTCCACATTATACGTCTAATCTTTGTTTTCAGCAAGACCGGTGAGATTGACAACCTCACTGTACCGTTGGGACAAAGTATTTTGGTTGTATTGTGTGCAGGTTCCACGTTGTTGCTGACACCGGTGAGCCATCACCACCGTCACTGGCATCAACCTTCCGAAGATCCTCTTTCTCCTACTGGATTGATAATCTTGGTTCTTAACTAAGGGGAATTTCCTACCGCTGTGCTCATCACACCCTCCTCTTGGGGTATCCCAACACACACCATCAGCATCCAACTCCCAAAAACCAAAGTTTGCCAAATGTTTCCACCATACCTACCTATATATGTGGTATTTAACCGCCACTCCAAGTAAATTTCTCGTGTGCTACCTGTAAAACCTTCGAAAAATTATTCCTGATTTGTGCCCCTGTTTTAGCTCATGAGGACGTAAATAGAGAATCTTTATCTCACTTGTTGATTGGATTTCACACCCTGGACTAGTGGCTTCATCCGCTTATCCAAATAATGGAAGAGACGACAACGGGGTGCCCAGCCCCAAATTAGTAAAACAAATTCTCTGCACTCTTTTTGCCCATGATTTATCAGTCAAAGCATAATTGTGTAAACAAAAGAGAAAGAGGGATGACCTTCTACCCAGATGCGTCCATCTATGGGAGACTCTCTTGTGAAGTCTAGTTGGCTTGTGACGTACTGTATTTTCTGTTTACCATTCGTTCACATAAGAATACACCTCTCTTAAAAATGTTTTCAATACCTCTGATTAATAAAATAAAAATCTCTAGCACATGAGTTAATCCCTGCTCCCCTCTATGAAGGGCCTTTCTTTTATTTTTATGTTGAGTCTTCACCTTCTCTCTTTATGCACCTTCTTGAGAGCATGGCTGTCATTCTTAGTGTAATGTGCTTGTCCCAAAACACGGTTGATTGTGGTATAACTTTGATGCTTGTATCTTTGATATATTTATTTCTAGTCTTCGTTTGAACTTCAGAGGTGCCCTGACATTTATGTTTTGCTCCATTATTAAGGGCAAGCGAGTACACTTTATCATACCGTATTATGAGCATTGCAATCCTGCAGATTGATATACTTCATGTTGTTTATTATTAGTTTGTTGGCATATCTTCATGGTTTGCATAACTGCTAGGTGACTTTTATCTTCCATACAACTTATTATGAATTGCCTCAACACTTGATCATATAGAGAGTATATTTACATCATATGAAACAAATGTGTTCGTAAAAGTCTTTTATCGCACTCAGTTCTCACTAAATTGCTTCAGGACAAGCAACAAGCTAAGCTTGGGGGGAGTTGTTACGTCCAAAACGTATCTCCCTTTCCGAACACTTTTCTTATTGTTTTCCTCTAAACTTGTGAGTTTTTGATACCACTAACACGGACTAACGCTGTTTCCAGTAGAATTACCTTGGTGTCTCGTTTTTGTGCAGAAAAATCAACTTTCGGGAAATTTCCTAGAAACGATCCCATTGAGCTTAAAACACCAGAAGACCCTGGGAGCCAGAAGGAGTCCCGGAGAGGGGCCACACCACCCCCTGGCGCGCCCCCCTTGGTCGCGTCACCTGGTGGTGTGGGCCACCCATGCACCCCCTCGAGCTCCCCTTTCAACTACATATGCCCCGTAACCTAAAAACCAAGGGGGGTTCATCATATTCCACAGAAACACAACAGAGCGCCGTCGCCACCTCGAAACTCGATTTGGGGATCAGAAGTTCCTGTTCTGGCACCCTGCCGGGACGGGGATTCGAAGGAGATCATCAACATCGACACCTGCCACCTCTTCTCCATCAACCATCCATGATTCCCCCGTCCATGCGTGAGTAAACACCGCTGTAGGCTGAGAGGGATGGAAGGGATTTGATGAGATCGATCATGTAATAATGCCAGATTGTTAGGGCACAGTGCCTAGTATCCATTCTTAGTGTTTTCTACAGTTGTTGCAACTTTTTATGCTTAATGCTTGTCACTAGGGCCCGAGTGCCATGATCTCAGATCTAAACATGTTATTGTTTCATGAGTATAATTATGTTTCTTGATCATATCTGCAAGTTGTTTACACATGTCATTGTCTGGAACCCGAGGCCCCAAAGTGACAGAAATTGGGACAACCGGAGGGGATGGTTGTGATGTGAGGATCACGTGTGTTAACGGAGTGTTAATACTTTTCTCCGGTGCTTTATTAAAAGGAGAACCTTAATTACCAGTAGTTTCCCTAGAGACCCCGCTGCCACGGGATGGTAGGACAAAAGATGTTGTGAAAGTTTCTCATTGCAAGCACGTATGACTATATTGGAACACATGCCTATGTTTTGCCTAGATGTTTGATTCTTTATTATTATTATCTGCAATGCCCATGTTTAGATTATTACATGACCTATGTTATCCATGCAACGCCCGTTCATCAATTCCCTCCATGCCTACGGTACTTTTCATCCTGTTGTTTTCCGCGATTGCTACTGTTGTTACTATTTTACTCCTACTGTTATTTTATTTCTACTGCTGCTATAAAACTGTTACCACTGATAAATTGTTGCGAGCAAGTCTACTTTCAGGTGCAGCTGAATTGACAACTCAGTCGTTAAGGCTAATAAATATTTTTTAGCTCCCCTTGTGTCAAATCAATAACTTTGGGTTTTACTTCCCTCGAAGACTGTTGCGATCCTCTATACTTGTGGGTCATCAATGTGTAATCATTTGTTTCCAGCAAGACTGGTGAGATTGACAACCACACTATTTCGTTGGTGCAAAGTATCTTGGTTGTGTTGTGTGCAGATTCCATGTTGCTGCTGAGCCTGGTAGTGCGCCCTGCCAACATCAGCTGTCAACAACCTTTCGAAGTGATTTCTTTCTCCTACTGATTCGATTAAAACTTGGTTTCTTACTGAGGGAAAAACTTGATGTTGTACTCATCATACTTTCATGTTGGGGTCTCCCAACGAACGTGTGTCCACACGCCATCACCACCCGATATAGTACATATTTTGGAGCTGGCGGTAATTGTCCATGTTCTTCTGGCGGTAGTACCGGCTCCTAGAGTCTTGGCGGTAGTACTGCTGGGGCTAGAGGTAGTACTGCCGGCTGATGTCCTGAAGCGTCTGGGACTGGACAGAGGTGGCGCGGTAGTGGGCGGTAGTACTGCTTCCTGGAGAGGTGGCGGTAGTATCGCTGGGATCAGCGGTAGAACCGCTGGCTAATGTGTTCCATCCTTCTCTTCCTCTTCTTGGCCAACTTCTCGAGCACCGTCTTGAAGGCCTAATGGGGAATCATATCTGGGCACACATAGGGTCTTTTCATGAGGTAGCGCACCATTCACCAAGTCATCGAATGCATAGAGATAGAGGAGTGAGTTAACCTTATCTTGTGTCGGCTTTGCGCGTGATCTTGTCATGGTACCATTGGGTTTCGATGCAGGGCTTGGTGGAATAGGGTGTGCCTCATCATCTCCTCCCCCCTTTGGAAAGAGTCGTCCACGACTCATGATCTTCCTCATCACTTGGATATTCATTGAAGGGAGAGAGACCCTTTACATTGAAGGCGTTGTGTACAAGGTATTTGGATTGAGGTATGTCGAGCTTGTAGGAATTTTTGTTGATGTGCTTGAGGATCTTGAAAGTTCCATCACCTCGTGGCTTGAGTTTGGAGTTGCGCTTTTATGGGAAACGGTCTTTGCGAAAGTGTAGCCAAACGAGGTCACCCTCATGGAACACCATGTAGACGCATAATTTTCCTGAAAAACATATTTGCGACATGTGAAGCATCGTCTGTTCTATTGCATGGAATAAAATGTGTCATCTTTGAAAAACGATCAGCAACTACAAATATGGAGTCCGTGTTTGTTTTTGTGCGTGGTAGTCCTAACACGAAATTCATGATTGGAATGAATAACGAATTCTTTAGGACAAAGATAGTGTTGCCAAACTTCCAAGACTCTCACAAAAGCAAATAGTTCTTTGTCATAAATTGGGTAGTTTAGTCTAGCACCATCTAATTTATCACTATGGTAGGCAACGAGACATTCATTTTGCATAAGAACACCACCAATGACTATACCACTAGCATCACATTCAATTTCAAAGGTTTTCTCAAAATCCGGCAAAACAAGCAAAGGTGTTCCGGTTAAGCATTTCTTAAGAGTGTGAAAATCTTTTTGTTGAGCATTGCCCCAAACAAACGGTATATTTTTCTTTGTACGCTGATTTAAACAGCAAGCAATGGTTGAAAAATCCTTCAAAAAAAGGCGATAGAACCCGGCAAGACCATGAAAGCGTATTATTTCACCCACGGAAGTTGGGTTAGGCTAATTTTTATTTGCTTTTACCTTCTTCTCATCTATTTCAATACCATTGGAAGAAACCACGAAACCCAAGAAAACAAACTTTTCGGTACAAAAATTGAACTTAGAAAGATTTCCAAAAAGTTTTGCTTTTCGAAGATCCAACAAGACTTGAGCAATATGATCAAGGTGGTTTTCAAAATATTTGCTATATATGAGGATGTCATCGAAATAAAGAAGCACAAATTTGCCAATGAAAGTTCTAAGAACTTCATTCATGAGTCGCATAAAAGTTGATGGAGCATTAGAAAGTCCAAAAGGCATGACAAGCCATTCATACAAACCAAGTTTTGTTTTGAAAGAAGTTTTCCATTCATTACCTATGCTCGTGTGAATTTGATGATATTCACTTTTAAGATCAATTTTGGAAAATATTTCTGCACCACATAGTTCATCAAGCATGTCATCTAGCCTAGGGATGGGGTGTCTATGTCTAACGGTGATATCATTTGTAGGTCGACAATCCATGCACATACGAGAAGTATCATCTTGTTTGGGGACAAGGATGACCGAAACGGTGGAAGGGCTAAGGGATTCTCGAATAAAACCTTTATCTAGAAGTTCTTTAATTTGACGACCGATCTCCTTAGTCTCCTCGGGGTTGGTGCGGTAAGGAGCACGATTTGGAAGTGGAGCACCCGGTATGAGGTAAATGCGGTGCTCGATGCCTCGTAGAGGAGGTAGTCCCGGTGGTAGTTTTTCGGGAAATACGTCCTTAAATTCCTGGAATAAAGGCAACAACGACGGAGGAAAGATTGTTATGGCGTTAGTTTCAAGTGCTTCTCCTTTGCACACGAGGATGAAGTGAAGTATGGATGGGTCATCTCAGAGCTCTCGCATGTCTCTTTTAACGGCGAGTAAGGCAAGGCCTTTGGGAGCACTCATAATTTTTCCACTCATGTTTGGCTTGTGTCTCTCACTCTCCTTTAGGTGGATCACTCTCTCACTACTCAACTGACGAGATTGGAGCTCTTCTTGTTTGCGTGCAAGCGTCTTTGCGTTATCGGTGATCACTTGGTTAGGAGACATTGGACGGAGCATAAACGTCTTGTTGTTCCACTTGAAGCTATAGTGGTTGGTGCGTCCATCATGAATAGCATCTTTGTCGTATTTCCAATGTCGTCCAAGAACTAGGTGACACACGGTCATAGGCACAACGTACACTCAACCGTGTCTTCATAAGGACCAATCTTGAATTGCACGGTGACCATGTGTTGTATCTTGAAGATGTCGGAGTCACTAGGCCATTGAACATGATAAGGGTGTGTATGTTGCTTGTAGGTCAATTTGAGTGTGTTGCAAAGCTATTTTCTAGCCAAGTTTTGGCAACTACCTCCATCTATGATAACTTTGATAGACTTGCCATTGATACCGGCTCTAGTTTGGAAGAGGTTGCAACGTTGGTCATGTTCGTCTTGAGGAGATGTTGTAATAACTCTTGTCCCAACTAGAAATGTATGTTTTCCACATCGCAATAGACATTCTCTTCTTCATTGTTGGGGTCGTCCAAAGAATTGAGAGCAACTTGGTGCAAGGCATAGTATTAGCCTTCACTCATGGAGTCACATTCACCATCTTGGCTCACAATCATGATCATGGAGTCACATTCACCATATTAGCCTTCACTCATGGAGTCACATTCACTCATGGAGTCACATTTCTCAAGATAATATGAGTCTACAACCTGAGAGCACATTTTTGTTACTACCCACTATGGAGGTAGTAACATAGTCTTGGAAAATGTGTATGTTACTAGTGCATATTATTCCCCATTGTGACTAGCCTAAGGCCTGTCCCAATGCACTGTCTCTTAGCACGTTATCATATGTCTAATAAAAATTTAAGAGATAACATGTACAATGCATTGTATCTTAGATGTTGTATCTAAGTTAATGATTTTGGGCTCATGCATGCATTTGATTGGCCTAGAGCCTTTTTTTTGCCTATGACCACGTGTCAAGGTTGTATCTTAGCTAAGATACAACCTCACCATCTCTCTTCATTAACTATAGTGCCACATAAGCAAAATGCGTATGAAACCGTGCTAAGAGACTTACATTAGGATAGGCCTAAGTCTTTGTTCGGTTTGCAGGGAAGCAAGCCCAACGTGGAACTGACCCCCACGGGTGTTGGGTGATCCACGGTGCAGGAGGCGATCGGTACAAACTGATCGCATGCAGATTTCCTTTTTAAACCGATCGATCGCATGCAGATTTATTTCGCACATACTCGATCCGTCCGTGATAAAGTATACATTTTTCTTTTTCGTCGGTCAAATTTATTAAAGTTTGACTAACTTTACCGGGAAAAGTACTAGCATTTATGACACCAAATTACTCCCTCTATTTCAGTTTACAGGGCGTGCACGTACCCTTAGGTCGTCAATTTGACCAAAATAACATCATTTATATATTATTAAAAATATATCGTTATAAACTTCAAATGTTGTATTTTCGAATGGTATAATTTTTATGTCAAATAATTTATATTACGTTAGTAAAATTAACGACCTAGATATACGCGCAAGACTTGTAAACTGAAATGGAGGGAGTAATATCAATAGACTTGTCTTGACATGAAGTTTTAAAATATATCATTTTGATATTATATATATTGCTACACTTTTCTATAAATTTGGTCAAAATTTAAAAAATTTGACTAAGTGTAAAACTAGATGTACACTTATCCGTGGACGAAGGGAGTACATGGAGCCGAAACCGTTCCCACTAGCGATTTGGAGGAAACCTTGAGCGACAGGGAGTAATTAATGTTTTTGGTAACCATCGAAAGTAGTAATGGTGCCAAATTAATTATAATAACGTATGTATTTAACACTATTTATTATTCCATAATCGGTGCTAGGATCGTCTATATATACTGCATACTATCGACAAGACCATATCATAAACGGTGTTAGGAGGAAGACAACCGAAGCAGCGGAACCATGAGCCCTCTGCGCGTTCAAGCCCATCTTCTCCTGTTAGAGCATCTCTAGTAGTCCCCTCAAACCCCTAAACCCCTATAGATAACCGTTTTTTTTACAGTTTTGGACCAAAAAATTGCAAAGAATAGAACCCCTAAACCCCTAAACCCGTAAAGAAAAATGCAGGCCGGACCCGGGAATCCCCTCCCAACCTGTAAACTTAAGGGTTGGAGGGGTCAACCCCTCCCAACCCGTATCACTCCACCACGCACACGCGGGAGGGAAAAATCCCAACCGCCCGCCGCCGCCCGCCCGTCCCGCCGCCATGGACGCCGTTCCTGGCGGCGGCGCCGCCGCCCCGGCCCCTCCCGCCGCCGTCCCCGCCCCTCCCGCCCCGTCTCCGCCCCCGGGCGCGCCCGCCCCGGCCGCCCCGCCCGCCCCCGCCGACCGCCGCGGCGCGGCCATGGTGGCGGCCACCAACCCCGTGGGGGCCAAGCGCCGGCGGGCCGGGACGCATCTCCTCGCGCTCGCGGCCGCGCCCGCCGCCGCCCCGGCCGCCCCGCCCCTTGCCGCCCCGGCCGCGGCGCCCGCCCCGCCCCGCCCCGGCCGCTCCTCGTGCGCGGGCGAAGGTGGCGTCCGGCGGCCCGCGTGCTGCCGCCGCCGCGGTGAAGCCGAGGAAGGCGGTCTCCAAACGCCCCTCCAAGAAGAAGGATGTGGCCGCCGCCGCCGCGCCCGTCGCCGCCGCCCCGGAGGTGCTCGATGAAACGTCCACCCCGGACGTATCCTTCATGGACTTTCTCAATGATGCGGAGGTGGACATCACCGCTCCACCGCTCGATCCCTATATGGAGGAGGATGATTTCGACGGAGATGATGCGGAGGAGGATGATGGTGATGAGGACATCACCGAGATAGGGGAGGATGCGTACGCCGCCGTTGCTCGCCCCGCCGTCCGCTCGGCGAACTACACCGATGCGGAGGATGTGCTCTTGGTTCGAGCTTGGGCATCGGTGGGGATGGATGCGGCCACCGGTACCGACCAAACCAATAAACGGTATTGGCAACGCATCGAGGACGCGTATCTACGGATGAAGCCGAAGAGGAGTGGGTTCGCCGCTCACTCATTACGGTCGCTTCAAGGCCGGTGGGACTTGATGAAGCCGGCATGTGCGCGTTGGAGTGCGGCGATGGAGCAAGTGTTGGAGGCGCCGCCGAGTGGCACCGTGGAGAGTGACTACGTAAGTTTGCAAACCTACAACTTTCAATTTGTTTCTCATGTGTGCTGCGTGGTTTCTCATGTGTGTTGTGTGGTTTGTAGGAAACCATTGCCGGCTTGAGGTACAAGGAGATGGCGGGTTCCAAGGGTAAAACATTCCCATTCAAGCATGTTTGGTCAATTTTTCAAACATTTGACAAGTGGAAGTTGCGGGATCAAGAAACCGCACCGAAGAAGAAGGAAATGCTTGACATGGATGATCCGGATGTTGAGGAGAGGAACTTGAACAAGCCCGAGGGAACCAAGAAGGCCAAGCTTAGAGTGAAGATGGAAGGAGAGGCGTCTAGCCTAAGGGAGAAGATGGATCACATGATGAAGGCAAGGGAGGCTATGACAACCAAGACATTGGAGGCAAAGTTGGCCATCACCCATGTCAAGAAGGAGGTGAAGATGGCACAGATTGAAGCAAAACGTGAGGAGGCAAAGCGCAAGGCCGACTTGGAGGAGAGGATGGTCAAGGTGAAAGAAGCCAAGGTATGGAAGGAGCTCATGATGGAAGAGAAAGAGCACATGATGATGTCCAAGAAGGACATGGATGAAGATCAGCTGCAGTGGTGGAAGGAGTGCAAGGATTACATCGCGGAGAGAAAGAGGATGTTCCGTCGGTCCTCCTCTACCTTTCGAGTTGACACTCCCATGAGCGATGGCGGCGTTGACAACTCGCATGATGGTGAGGTTTGATAGTGGTTGAGTGTCCTAGTAGTTGGCGCCGAGGTGCAATTTTTTTGGTGGTGCCAATGAGATGAGCAAGATGATGATTATGTGATGTAAAAACTTTGAAACCATGCATCCATTATTGTTATTTTGTAGTATGTTTGATGGTTCATTATGTTTTTGTGGCATATTGTGATGTATATGTGACAGTTTTAGAGGTTGAGGTTGAGGCAAAGACTAGAACCCTCAAACCCAACCCTTAAAACGGAATATTCCGTTTTAAGGGTTGGGTTTGAGGGTTCTAGTCTTTGCCCCTGTTTTTCAACCCGTAAAAGTGCATAAAAAGGGGAATTCTCAACCCTTAAAACTGCTATAAGGGTTTAGGGGTTTAGGGATACTACTAGAGATGCTCTTACTCCTCCTCGCCTCCTCCATATTGTCCAAGGCTACCATTTTAGAAGACGCGTGCAAGTACGTGGCTGGTGACGACAAAGACATGGTCAGCTACGACTACTGCATCAAATTCTTCCAGGGCGACAAGGGCAGCGCCACCGCGGACAAGTTCGCCTCGCCATCATCGCCGCGAATATCACCAGAGTAGCGGCCAAGGACATCAGCAAGCGCATCGCCACCCTCTAGGCCTCGGCGAAGGGGATTCCTATTCAGAGGTGTCTCGACTACTGCGCTAGCGAGTACTCGCAAACCGCATACGATCTCGGTATCGCGATGCACGACACTGCCTTGGGCTCTGCCCAGGACTTGTGGACTGCGAAGTTAAAACTTATCTCTCCTGCAGACTCGCCGGACAAGTGTGAGGCCGTATTCGGCGACGTGAACCAGACGTCGTTATTATCGGCGGAGAACTCGGATTTCGTTAAGAAGGCAGTTATCGCCGTCCTTGTGAATCCTTCCTAGGGAAACTTTCTGTGTAACAGATTAATTATTGTCCTATTTGAGTTCAGGAACCCACGCCCTCTCCACCCAAATCCCTTGGGGACTGAATCCCTTCAACCACTCAATCTCCGTTGAACAGAGATTAGTGCAACATGCAGTTTTTATATGTAAACAACTCCTGTAGCATATATATAAACAGCCGATCGCCTCGCCGACTGTCATGATCCTGATCGCCAGTGTTGATTACTTGTATCAACAAATCCCCCGGATGGTACAATGGGGGTTTGAGAGTATAAAACAATTGGGCGCTGGCGGACACGACGGCGATTTATCCAGATTTGGGGCCTTCGAGGAGGTAAAACTCTTACTCTTGCTTATGGATTGTATTATTGCGGAATTACAATGGCGGATGCTCTAGTCGAGAGATTAGTGCAACATGCACTTTTTATACGTGAAACTCTTATGGCATATATAAAAAAGAGGTATTAGCGCCCATCATACACGAACTTGTCAAGGCAGAGCAAATTCATACAACAAGTTGCAAAAGTGAAAAAAGTCATACGCGAACTTGTCAAGGGGAAGCAAATAGGTACACAACCAATCAGGGATCACCATTTGGCTGCCACGCTGGCCAGCCGTTTTTGTAGAAACCCCCCCAAACTATACTCGATATGTAAACAGGTCCATAACTGGACCGGATGATTCTCACGTGGTAGGTCCCACGTGTCAGCGGCGGATGGAATTATTAAAACTAAATGGTTCGAGGGGGGTTTTGAACTCGCGACCTGCTGCGCGATTGCGCACACACTTCCGTTGCCACAAGGACACGCGTTTCGCACGACAACATGCACGGCGGCCTGCGGCACAACTCCATCTTGCAACTCCATGATGACAAGCTGACGGAGCTGCGGTGTTCTACTAGTATACTATGTACTAGATCATGTTGGCGCGCGTTGCCGCGCCCGTTCATTAAAACTATAGAAAGTTAGGTATAATCACAGAAATTTATTGTATTAGAACTAAGTTTTATATTTTCAAAATAAGGTAAACTTTCAAGGTATAATTTTGAGTAAATTTAATTCTGATCATGATGGCGAGCAGTGTGCCGTCCGTCAAAGTATTCAATTTGATTACTGATCATGATGGACAACGCGAGGTACGTTTCTAAATATCCAGGGACATAACCACTACCCAAGACTAAGCAAGGTGATACTTTGTGATGATTGGAATCATAATATGACACCTGTAATTTCATTGGTTTCATATATTCATACAAACAATACTCGATTATGTAAATGGCAGTGATCATTATAAATAATTCCACAAACTCGGGGATCGCCTACTTGTTTGGGGAGCATGGTACAAAGAGTAACATTCTCAAAAAACCCGCAGTGACATTTTTCTCTAGAAAGCCAAGACTTCTGCTTCATTTCTAGGAACAACTTATGAAAATCAACAATGTTGGCCTGCTCATATGAGTAGAGAATTACCTCATCAAAACCTGCAATGCCAGGGTAAAGATGGTAGAAACAAACAAGTAAAGATACTTATATGCTTGGAAGAAAATACAAAAGGTAAAAACTATTAACATATCGAACATTACCTAATGGTAGATGCAATGCCACATCTTAGATATTCTCCAGAATTGATGCTTGAGATCCCCTTATATGGTCCCTAAGTGATCACCTTATCAGACAATAATTTTCACAAAGAGATGATTATCTTTGTAGTGTAGAGCACAGAAAACTGGGCACTGGGATCAAAGTTCCAGAGCACTGAAAATTGGTCAACATAGGGTATGTAGTAGAGAGAAAAAAAACTTAAACTATACTATAGTACATAGTTAATATGGTTGAAACCAGAGAAGTAGAGACCTGTTAAGTTATATAAGAAATGTGTATCCGTTAAGCTCCTTACATATATTTGTTCAAATTGAAACTGGCAATAACCAAAGGTAGTATCTTTTGGCTCCCTTCTAGAAACAACAAATTCAGAAGTACGAACTAATTTTTTTACCATAGTAACCTACAGAGCCAAAACATATTCTATATGAACTAAATCGTACTTCAAATTAACTGTCAAATTTATAGAAGCAAGTGGAAGATACTCGGATCAATTAATAGCAGATTGGCCAACAACCATTTCCTAAATTGAAAATAACACAATTTGCACTATGAAAGAACAAGTTGGCAATATTGTGCATGAGAAACTGTAAAAAATTCTAACATGTCTAGTTCATCAAGCAGTAAAGTATTGCTATTTTACTACACAGAAAACAACTATCAGCATGCTCTCAGCTGTTGTGTGATCAACTTGGAAGAAGATGTTTCACGGCAAATGTATGGTGCAAATTTCTAGACACACATCTTTCGTTTCATATTCTACAGTGCAACTTTCGCTTTGTACTTAGTGGCATTGCAAGTGAGAAGTCATTTGATGACATGAAGAGCGACGCACATGAATACATCAGATGGATTTGTATAAAAAGCTTCGTGTGAAACATTTGCCCTGGCATGTGGAGTTGGTAAATGTATGTTCCATCTTTGGAAGTGCCAAACATTAGGAATGATCAAGAGTTACCTGTGCTGGTATCATCTAGGAAATAATAATAAATCAAGTATCACTCGTACCTAGGAAATAAGGAATCATACCACAGAAACATCCAGTAGTCCGAGTTATCAATAACCCATGCAAAAACTATGGGAACTCAATTAGTACGGAGCAAGATCAGCTTCGTCTAGCATGTAAGCAACCCAAACAGACATAAATAGAGTGTATATACAACGGATCGAAGGAGCCGAAGGGATGCTAAATTGAGGGCCGCTAGTGATTTTCGCATATGAACATATGGAAAAATTCTTTCAACATAGCTCTCAAATGGCTTCTTGCAAGCTGGAATAATATCTGCATGTGTGGAGAAAGCTGCCTGTGCAACTTTGTGATGAGGATCATCGAAATAACGAAAAAATAGCTTCATGACCTTTTCAATGTTCTGAGTAATTTCTTGAATGCCTTTCTGTCCTTGTTGCAATAATGTCTGAACAAAATTAAAAGATGCAACTCTTGCTATCCAGTCTGAAGTTGGACTAAGACCCTCAGAGAGTGCATCATTTAGAGATGCTGGGCCGTCTGTATATCCAGACATGTTATTAGATGGGACATGACCATTATCAAAATTGTGCCTTACACTCCCAGAAACCCTTGATACCACTTGCTTCCTAAGAGGCCTCTGGAAGTGTGGAACATTGTTGTTCTGCAAATTTCTGTAACTGGCATCCCTATAAGGCATATCAGTGGAGTCTTTGTCCGTATGCATTTGTGGTGATCGCCTGGTAGGCCTTGTCCATGTCTCATTACTCTCATCCATAATGCTATCATCTTGAGACCTCCCTGAAGATCTTTCAAGTTTGGCATTGACAAACCCGATATGGGTTCAGATGATAGATTACGCAAATATGGTGACCTTGATCGCCCTTTGGTGTCTACCTGAGGCACTGCGTCTATCAAACGTGAACTGCCATTTCTTCTGATACTGATGCTAGGAAGGGATGAATCCAACAATGCATAATGTAACAACGACAAACACAAGGAAACCCAATAACATCATGCTACCACCACGAACCAGACAACCAGAAACCTCTGCCTTTGTGTAGAACAAGTGAGGCTTTGAAGAACATAACGACCAATGGTGTGGGGAGCTTGTTGATTCCAGGCTTGTCTCTGTAACCGAGTGCACTTTGTTGTTTAACCTGCAACACATGCATATATCAACTATGTCACCAGAAGATAATGGTAAGAGGAACGTAAACACATAAAATCAGCATGCCGTTTTAAGAAAGAATTACATTTGTAGCAACCTTTGAATGCAAACAACTTTACAAATTTAGATGTTTAGTTTCAAACAACACATACCCCAGAGAGCTTAGTAGACTTCTAAACATCCCCACTGGATTCTTTAAGGTGGCTGATGACTTTGCCCCAACACTCCATGTTCTCAGCTGACGTCGAGGCAACCTTCTCACATGTCATAGAAGTCTAATTAAGTGCTCCGCGAGCATCAACAATTACTACAACAGAAGCGAAACAAGGAAACTCGGAAAATTACCGTTTGAGAGCGCGACGCGGAGGGGAACGAATAGGGAGCACCTTCCCCGCCTCTGGACGCACCGCCATCGGGACGGTATCTTGCTCCACAGCCTCCATCGCCGCCGCCACCTTCCTCGCCTCTGGACGCACCGCCAAAATCCCATAACCGCAGAGCCGGCCACGGAGGAGGATCGCAACACTGAGGGATTCCCTTGTGGTTGTTCCTCCAACAGCGAATTGGGGGAAGAGGCGGTGTCGGCTTCCATCTAGTCGCCCCGATGGTAATATGTGCCGCAACTTGTGCTCCTCTGCCACTCGCTCTGATAGCTGACCATCGCAAGAAGGAAAGGGGAAGGTAGAGGGGTGGCAAGATCGACGGAGGATCGACGGTGGCGGCATAGTAGGTCGTAGAGATGTCAGATGTGTGGCGAATCGTTCCCGCCCGCCCTGCAGGCCTATGTCGCCATCGCGATGCCCTCTCACATCGACTTCGCCGTAGGCCACGACCTGGAGGGTCTTTGCTGGGGTAGGAACGGATCAGAGAAGAAAGAGGTCGGAGGGACATCATGGGCGGCGGCGGCGGCGGCGGCGGCGACGAGGATAGCCTAGCGAACAGGAAGAGGAGGCGAACGATTAGTAAATATGACATCTAGTAGTAGGTTAAGTGGGCTTCGTAGGGCCCAAAACTACATAATGCCAATTTGTTTTCCGGTGAAGCGTCCCAGGGACAGCCAGCGCACGTGTGATCACACGGCTGAAAATGGTTAGATCTAAAAAGTGGACGGCTGCAGACGCTAATGGGCTGAGAGAGCTCATCTTTGGTGCAGTTTTAATATCCCTAATAGTTGACCGAGTCTGAGCAATCTCGCTGTTATGGAGTGTAGCTATTGAGCATTAATATTACTTAGCGATGTCCAGCTTAGTATAAATAAGCGTTGTGCCAAGAATAATCAGAAACTCACCTATGTCCTTGTGTCAACGGAAGTGTGTGCGGCAGCCTTTAGCAGTTCATGAGTTCGAATCCTCCCGAACCGATTTAATTTTAATAATTCCGTCAGCCGCTGACATGTGGGGCCCACAAGCATCTGGCCGGTTGCGGACCTAATAGAATGTCGAACACAGTTTGAGGGGGTTTCTGCAAAAATGGCTGGCTAGCGTGGTAGCCAAATGGCAATCCCTGATTGGTTGTGTACATATTTGCTCCCCTTGACAAGTTCGTGTATGACTTTTTTCAGTTTTGCAAGATGTCGTATGAATTTGTTCTCATTGGACAACTTTATGTATGATGGGTGCTAATACCTCTATAAAAAACACGTATCCATCCCATCAATGTTTACATAGACAAGATCCATCATACCTACCCACAACCTACTATACAAACAGCAGATTGTCGTGCTCCTGATCGCCGAGCTCATCGCCGGGCCCTGTGTGATTCTGCTCGCCAAGCAAGTCGCCGGCCACTGTGCTCCTGCTTACTTAGCTTGTCGCTGGACCCTGTGCTCCTGCTTGCCGAGCGAGTTTCTGGCCCATGTGCTCCTCCTAGCTAAGCATGTCGTCAGCCACCATGCTTTAGCTCGCCTAGCTTGTCGCAGGTCCCTATTCCCCTGCTCGTCCAGGGAGTTTCCGTCCTCTTTACCCCGACCTCCACCGGTAGAAGACAACATTTCTGAAGATCAAAATGCACGCATACCAAGTGGAATAGCAATAATACAGCTACTCTGAAACTATTCATGTGATGCTCATGATTTTTCTCTCGAGCATGATGGGGAAATTGATGTGAAATAAACTGGATTGAGTAAATAAGGTGTAAATTTTTATTCTTCCACATGCTAGTTCTTGAAGGATGATCTATAAGAAAACAAGCTCAGGAAATGATAGCAGGAAGAGAGGAATTTCACGGGCATATACCACAACGCAAAAAAAATTGTATGCTTACCAATTACAATACTGGCTTCTAGACCATTACCTGAACACACGCTTCATTTATGCAGCGCAACTCATGAGAAAAAAAATCATCAGCTTCCAAGAAGTTGTGCCCAGTTAAGTAAATCAGCTCATGCTCTAACCTGCATGTCTTTTAAGCAAAATTACGCATTACAGGCCCAAAATGAGACATCTGTACAAAAATACATTGAAGTTGTCTGCAGGCACCAAAGTAAAACAAATATGGTACCGAAACTTCATTCAGCAGAGACTCGAGCACCACTTAGTAAGCTCAACCCGACGTTGGACTCGTAAGCACGCCGGTGATGGGGCCGTTGCCGTCGCCACTCCTGATCACCATCTATCTCGCGCCGCTATGGTTGGATGTGGAGCCTCCAGTTGAGCAGGGGGAGGGGCATGGTAGGAGGGGCCGCCGCAGCCTTCTCCTTCGGTTGCACTGTCTCTCCGTCCCCGTTGGAGTCGGTGTCGTCGCCGCCACGTCCACCTTTTTTCGCGAGAGGAAGGTCGGGGCGAGAGGAGGATACGAGGTATCGTTTCACCGGGGGATTTGACAATTTGCCCCATTTTATTTTGCAATTTGATTATTTGCCACACACCGTGTCACTGGCAGGTGGTGGTAACATGGCAAATAATCAAATTTCAGTGAAAAACTGTGGCAAATAATCAAATTTCAGTGAAAATTGTGGCAAATGATCAAATATTCCTGTTTCGCCTCGCTCGGAAAATAATCCACGAGGCGCAAGGCGTGGATGTGGAAACCCGGTGAATTTCAAAGGGTTTGGTGTGGATTTGTCCGGGGTGTGACCCCGGCCGGGTATAACCGAACACGTGTACTCCCTCCATCCACAAATAAGTGTACACTTTTCTTTTTTGAAAGTCAAGTATTTTAAAAGATTTTGGGAAAACGTAACAATATTTATGACACTAAATTGCTATCAATAGATCCATATTGAAATATAGTTTCAGAATATATAGATTCTATATCTTATATGTTGATAGTGTTTTCTATAAGGTTGGTCAAATTTTAAAAAGTTTGACCAACATTAACACTGGAGGTACACTTGTTTATGGACGAAGGGAGTATTAAGCAGTTCGGAAAGCAAACCTGGTTGGTGGGAATCCACGAGGATCGGACGGGATTTCGCTCCAATCCCGGCACGGAAGGGGCTGACCGAACAGGGCGTAATTGATTTCGTTGAGAAGCAAGCTGCACCTGCTGTAGTTGCTTGGCCAGCAAGGCCATGCGGATTCCGCTCGGAAGTCAAGCTCCTAGATCTCGCCACACGTTAATTAGATCAGTATTACGTACTCTAATTTTTCTTTCCTGACTTCGAATGGAATATTCGACACATACGCTATATAACTAGACTACATATTGCAGGTCAAACTCTGTCTAATTGAATAGCTCCACAGCTTCTAGAATGAGATGACAGACGTGCGATACTGAGAGAGCTGACCAGAATCGATCGGTTTTTAATCTAATTTTATTATCTCGATAAGTCGATATGACACTGGTCTCTGTCATGCATGATGCACGCATGCCCTGTCGACCCGCCGCGTGTCCGTATGAGAAATGAGAAACGTCACGGCGTGCATCATCTCAACTATAGCGTACGCAAGGTAGATTTATAGGTGAAAATTAAACCTATTTGTAGTCTATTTCCAAAAATAACCCTTTTGTGTGGCGTCCGCAACGGGGTGCCACGTTATGCAGTGTGACTCCCCACATGGGGGTGCCACAATTTCGGCCAGCATGGCAGCATGAGATCCGCGCTTGTAAGTGTGGTGCCGGCTACCGGGGAGTTACACTCTGAAGCGTGACTCCGTTATACAGGGTGCCACACCCTGGGAGTGAAACCACTCCGTCTGATTGCTCTCGGGTAGAAAGTTTTTAAGTGTGACACCCCAGTCTAGGGTGCCACACCCTGAAGTGTGGCTCCATTGCTCAAGGTGCCACATGGTGAAATTGTAACCGTTTTGGCATTGCGAGTGAAACAATCTCAGAATGACTAAAATTCAGAGAGTAGTAATTCTGTAAAAAGAATATCATAGGAATACAATTCACAACATTAGATTGCAACGTTCGCATAAATCTCAAAGTTCACGACAGTATGGCATAAATTTAAAGTCATGACAAAGTTCGCAACAATGTCACAAATTTAAAGTTATGACAAAGTTCAAGCACATGTACTAGTCTCCATCTGCAAAACGTGTTTTTCACCGGGTATTGCTGTTTTTCTCCACCTACGTGCGTTGGGTCGATCATTTTAGTGGAAGCTCCCTTGCTTTTGCTTTGTTTTGGTTCCCCCACTCGGCCGGTCGTGAAACATCATTAACCATTGCCCGCTTTTACGCGTTGGTGGAACCGTGTGTCCGTGTGCGTGTGGTATTCCAACTCGAGCGACACTATCGTTTTCTAGTTGTCAAACATAAATATCGTCGAGCTTTTAAAATTGCGGCACATGCGGGAACGCATCAGGCTAGCAATTAATGCGCTGTAGTACGTGCAAACCTCAGCTTTCACAAGATCCGATCCGATCGGATCTGCTCCTGGCGAGATAGATAGGATCGGTCGGAGAACCCATATCAAGTTGACCTCACGGCGTGCATCATCGTCACCAGAAGCCTACGTAGGTGTCGGTGCTCGATATGGGGCCGGCGTACGTACAGCGACGTACGACACATCCATGCACGGGATATCTCTCGTCTGCAAAACCTGTTTTTGGTGCTGCTGCTGCGTTGCAGCCATAGTTTGTGGAAGACAGGGCGGCCGACGGGATCGAGCCCCAATGAACGTCACGACTAGTCGACGACGATACGATACGCACCGATCAACCAAATCATTTTACCCAGGAAAAGAACGGGAGACCCCGGCCGGAGCGTCTTCCACAACCGCTCTGTCGCATTTCACCTCGACACAATCATTTCGGACGTGTTCTTTCTTCGCCTGCACTTGCGTGTTGTCCCGTAAAGAGAAAAGGAAAAAAGAAGAATAGCACATTAGCTCTCCACTCCTTCGATTCCGCGCACGGTTCAGTGGTTGCAGCATCTCCTACGGGGCTGCAACATCTCCTAGGTTCGCCGATTGTGGGCTTTGCGAGCGGGATTAAGGACATCTTCTACGAGGCTGCTTACTTCGCCCGTACAGGCCTGATTTTAACAGCCTGGCCGAAGACCAGTCTCCTACGACGCTACCTAAACAGACCGTGATTCTTTTTTTTTGTCCGTGGATGCTCATTACTGGACCAAATTTGATCTAGCTTTGAGCAGCGCCCGGACACGCTCATGTCCTGATTTTGCCCCGCTGAACGCGTCGGGCCCGCCCCTAGTATAGCCTTCCCCTCGCGTTTCGACCACCTCGTCTCACCTCCTCGTCGCCGCCGGCCCGATTTGGCCACCCTCGGTCGTTATTCGCCCCCCCCCACCCCCACCGGCCACCCGCTGCTCCAGCACGCGTTTGGCCGCTGGACGTACCGCGCCACCGAGCACACTCCGAGGGGCCGCACACAAGGTGCTCGTCCATTTGCCTGGCCCGAGTTCATCACCGTTTCGGCCGGAGAAATGGCCGACGGTGGGGACAAGTTCTTCTTCAGCAACGTCCTCATGTATTCGTCCTCCTCCGACGACGACTCCGAGGACGAGAGCGACCTCCTCGTTGCCACCCTTGTGGTCAATGACCACATTGCCAAGATGAGGTCAGTTTTCAAAGGTTCTGTCCCCAGGCATGCGCCTGCCTTGTAGAGGGACATAGAAGCTGGCCATATCAAGCTGTACAATGACTACTTCCATCTCACCAATCCAGTGTACAATGCCAAGTTATTTTGGCGCCGTTTCCAGATGAGAAGAGATATGTTCAATCCCATTCGAGCTGGAGTCATGGACTACGATGATTTTTTCAAGTGCAAACCGGGTGCATGTGGTAAGCCTGGCTTCTCCTCTTATCAAAAATGCACTGCAGCAATTTGGATGCTTGCGTATGGAGTCACCGGAGACTTGGTTCAACACGTCTGAAACTTCGTAGGAAACCAGTAAAACTATGCATTTTGAATTCATTTATTTATTTTAATTCATCCGGTTGTGTTGTAAAACTATGAACTTGCCATATTTGTTTCAATTGTCGAATTTATCATAAAATATTTCAATTTATAACTGCCAATTTCGGTTGTTTTTGAAAGAAATGAAAAAGAAATGAATTTTTTTTGTCCGGCCACCAAATGAGCAGTCCTGTAGGGTGCACTGCACAGAAACGGATGGACACCCTGGGACACGTTTGGTCCGGATTTGAGCTATCCCGTAGGAGATGTCCTAAGTTTGTGCCAGCCCAGTAATTCACATCTCATCATTTTTTCCACCATATAAATACGTTTCTCATCATCTAGTTGCGGCCGTACTGACGACCATAAATTATTTTTTCATTTAGCGAAGAAACCAAGTTCATCGGCAGCATGATGTTTTTTTTTGTTTGCCGAAAGCTTATTGTTTTGGTCAGGACGCCAGCCAAAACTTTTCATCAGGGGATGTTTACTAACCTGGCACCAAATCCCTGGGCAGATCTTTGGTGGACTCACAATTACGACTTGAGCCTATAGTTGTTATAGGATCAATCTACTCTGCTAGTGTGCATCGCTCCAATACTTTGAAATATTGCGGCAAATATGCAACAAGGAGAACATCGCCGAGGTAACAAATGGCTTCATGTAGGCCACACAGTAGCATGCCATCAGGTTGGTACTTTGATCCAAGAAATTTGTCTGAATATCAACACAAAGCTGCAAGCCTGAATGCAGAATGGGCTAATGATAATAGCAAAACAAACTCTACTCTGGATTGGATGTGCCAGACGTGCTACAGCCTGCCTGCAGAATGGTCTAGTATAATACGTACGTAATACAAAAGCAAAGCTGTACAGAAAGATTACATAGCCTGAAGTATGTCTGAATGCACGCTAGATATCAAATCACAACTGTAGTATTGTGTAAGCTGAAAACTCCAAGCATAATCTGCACTACGATCACACCATGTTCTATACCGGCAATGGACCAATCTTAACATAGAATTACAAGATTAACGAAGAAAGGTATTGCTAGATCCCTGCAACACATCCCATGGTGCTGTGTTCTCTCACACGTTCATGTTTGCCCACTTGCCGTGATGAAGGTAATATACAGGAAGCTCCAGCAGGAGGTAATACAAACTCAGCTAGCAAGCTTGAAGGCATCAATGAAGAGGCCGTACGTGAAACCCATCTTGAAGTTGTTGAGGAGTGCAACGGGGAAGGTAACCTTAGGCCGGCTGTAGTAGAACTTTGTCACGTACTCGGTCAGGAGGACACACACGACTGCTGCTATAACATCATTCACAGCCAAAGCACCGAACGACAGTGAAATCGTTTGCGCGACATAAAAGCCACCCAGCAGTGCGATGCCGCCAAAGAGAGCCCTCCTAGACCCGGTTTTGAAATAGTTTCTTGACACCTCAGGGATGATCCGGATTATGTCAATCAGCCTTCTACGGCCATCATTTCCCTGCAGGGCACGGACCTTGAGGAGGAACCTGTAAGAGGATTTCCGTGGGAAATTCTTGTAGCTCGGTGACAGTGCCCTTGTCCCCACATATAACCCGTAGCTGGAAAGACCAATGGAAGCGCACGTCATAAGAAGCCCAGTCACCTCCTGAAGAATTTTCTTTCAGCCAAAACACAGACATGCAATTAGAGATGCTGCTGCTGCTGGATCAATAGCAGAAAAAAAGTATGAATAAGTGAAGAAAAGAAATACAAAGGCACCAAGAATGGCAGGAACAGAAGGTGCAAACAAATAATGATATAAAGAAAGATGAGAACATCTCAATTAACCAAAGATGCAATTTCTCGAAAAGAAAGTAACTGAAAATGGCGACGATAAAAAATGCAACATATTCAGGTATCCTTTGCAAAGAGTGATAATTCAGATATGCATGTAAGTCCTTGGAGATTAAGTGTGAAACTGTACCATGCCATTCCCAACAGCTGAAAGTGCTAGCACATGAGGGATGCATTAGCATGCTAGCAGTTTCAGAGTTTAAACCACAGGGGAACAATTGGAGCGGTTTACTTAGAAGGGTTGTGTTGCAATTTTGGGATTTGTGATCCGATCGACCTCCAAGCCTCCGGTTGTCAGCGAGGCCTTTGGGGAGTGGAGGCAGGCCATCTACTACGCCACAGCCATGATGCGGAAGAGCATTTCTTTGGCAATTATGCTCACAATGTGATGGATCTGGAAGCAGCAAAACGCTACCGTCTTGGACAACATGAGGACCACATCACAGGCCTGCTCGACACAATAAACGCTTAGGCCTGGGCGATTGCAGGGCGGAGGGTCTGGAAGTGATGGTGTCTAGCAGTCTAGCAATTAGTGCAGGGGCTTCTAAATAACTTTTTTTTCTTTTATCAATGAATAGAGGCACAAAGCTTTTGTGTTTTCTCGAAAAAGAAAACGCTTCACGGACATCACGCATGTTAATATGGATTTAATGCATTGCTCAACAACAATGTATGGAAAGGTTCAATTCATGCCACTATACTCCAAAAGTGACTCGATTTCTTGCTGTTCATGAAACGCTGGCTCAAGAAACTAAGCCTAAAGTACATTCTACAGACAGAAAGAACCCCAAAGTGATTTTGGCTCAAGAGCATAATGGCCTCGGACAGATGATAGTACACACCATCCACAATTAACAGATCTGGCAAAAGGGAACTACCATGCAAAGAACAGTGAATTTGCAAACACCGAACCGACGCCTGTGAAGGGCCTATGCGCAACAGTAAGAGCTAGTGGAATAACAAGGATAAAAAACATGATTTGCGCTTGGGATGAAGTTCAAACTCACCTACACGGCTTCAAATGGTAGCGATGATTCTGGAGGGTAATTGCGTCGAACAGATGGCGCGCGAGCTCAGGCTCCGAAGAAATGGTGTGTCACAGAACTGGTGGGTTCATGATTCGCTCCCCAGACTGCAATTACGGAGGCGTATTCGCTGGATTAGCCCAGGAACGAAAAGGAGAAGGAAAATCAGAGGGGAGACGCGAAGAAGAGAGGCGAGTGAGAGGAGGGAGCAGGGGAGAGAGATGAGGGAGGTGTGGTGGACTCGTCTCTGCGTAACTGAGACTTTCTCCCACTGTTAGTGTGACCCCACCGCCAGAGCCCAGAGCTAGCTCAACAGAAGACCGAAATACCCTCGTTCACTAGGGTTTATCCCCTACCTCCGCCACCCCCAAAAACCTCCATGGCCGGGGCGCCACCAATCCCCACCACCGCCGCCTCCGCCTCCGCCCCAGCCGCCGCCCGCGTATCTGCCTCCATTTCTGCACCCCAGCCACCGTCCCTCCCCAGCCCCGCCCCTGCCCCCGACGATCCATGATCACCCGCCGTGCGGCGGCGGTAGCCCTACGCGCCTCCCTGCGCCGCGCCTGCTCCTCCCACGCGGCCGACTCCGACGACCCTCTGTTTGGCCTCGTAGACTCCCCCGCGCCGCACCCCGAGCCCCGCCTGTCCCCCGAGGATTTCGCCTTTATCAAACACCCCGCCCCTGCGCTCCCCGCCGCCGCCCTCGGCCCCCCGGAGGCCGTCCTGATCTCCAAGGCGGTCCGAGCCTACGGCGCTGACTTCGACGGCAAGGCTGAGCGGTTCCTGCGCCGGTACCGTGAGTTCCTGACTGATTCCGTCGTGGTCGCAGTGCTTAGGGCGGTGCGCTCCCCGGAGTTCTGCGTCAGGTTCTTCCTCTGGGCAGAGCGGCAGGTGGGTTATAGCCACACTGGCGCCTGCTACGACGCCCTCGCCGAGGTTCTGGGTTTTGAAGACCACGCCAGGACCACTGAGAGGCTGCTTAGAGAGATTGGGGAGGATGATCGTGAGGTGCTCGGCAGATTGCTCAATGTGCTGGTCCGGCGATGCTGCCGCCACGGTCTGTGGGACGAGGCGCTGGAGGAGCTTGGGAGGCTCAAGGACTTAGGGTACAGGCCGTCGGCAGTGACCTACAATGCGCTGTTGCAGGTGCTCGCAAGCGCGGGGCAGGTGGAAATGGGGTTCCGGGTGCAGAAGGAGATGTTGGCGTCAGGGTTCTGCATGGACAGGTTCACTATCGGGTTATTTGCACAGGCGCTGTGCAAGGAGGGGCGTTGGACTGATGCACTCGACATGATAGAGAGGGAAGATTTCAAGCTCGACACAGTGTTGTGCACCCATATGATCAGTGGACTGATGGAGGCCTCTCTTTTCAACGAGGCAATGTCATTTCTTCATAGGATGCGGTGCAACTCGTGCGTACCGAATGTGGTGACGTATAGGAAGCTGCTCTCAGGTTTTCTGAAAAAGAAAGAGCTTGGCTGGTGCAAGAGGATCATCAACATGATGATGACAGAGGGTTGCAATCCAACTCCGTCATTGTTCAATTCACTTGTGCATAGTTACTGCAATGCCGAGGATTATGCGTATGCATATAAACTGTTCAATAGGATGAATACTTGTGGTTGTCCTCCTGGATATGTTGTATACAACATATTTATTGGAAGTATTTGTGGCCGAAAAGAATTGCCAAACCCTGAGTTGTTGGCTTTGGCGGAGAAAGTTTATGAGGAGATGCTGGTTGCTAACTGCGTTCTTAATAAGGTTAACACTACCAACTTTATTCGGTGCCTTTGTGGTGTTGGCAAATTTGAGAAGGCATTTCAGATCATGAAGGAGATGATGAGAAAAGGCTTTATTCCCGATACAAGCACGTACTCTAAGGTGATCACTTTTCTGTGCCAAGCTAAGAAGATAGACAAGGCTTTCCTTTTGTTTCAAGAGATGAAGAGGGTAGGTGTTAAGCCAGATGTGTACACGTACACAATTTTGATTGATGGCTTTTGTAAGGCTGGTCACATTGAACAAGCCCGGAGCTGGTTTGATGAAATGAGAAGTGCAGGCTGCTCACCAAATGTAGTAACATATACTGCATTGCTTCATGCTTGTCTGAAATCTAAGCAGCTCTGTCAGGCTAATGACCTTTTCCATAGAATGGTTGATGATGCCTGTTATCCAAATGCTGTTACATATAGTGCACTAATTGATGGCCTCTGTAAGGCAGGCGAACTACAAAATGCTTGTGAAGTCTACGCCAAGTTAATAGGAGCTTCTGACCATGTAGAAACTGATTTCTACTTTGAAGGCAAGGACACAGACATCATTTCCCCAAATGTTGTCACCTATGGTGCACTGGTAGATGGTTTGTGCAAAGCTCAAAAGGTGGGCGATGCTCATGAGTTGCTAGATTCTATGCTATCAGCTGGCTGCGAGCCAAACCACATTGTTTATGATGCTTTAATTGATGGTTTTTGCAAATTTGGAAAAATCGATAGTGCTCAGGAGGTATTTCTGAGAATGACTAAGTGTGGTTACTTGCCTAGTGTGCATACGTACACGTCCTTGATTGACCGGATGTTCAAGGATGGAAGACTTGATCTTGCGATGAAAGTTCTGTCTCAAATGCTAAAAGATTCCTGTAATCCTAATGTTGTTACTTACACAGCTATGGTTGATGGTCTTTGTAAAGTAGGTGAAACTGAGAAGGCCCTAAACTTGCTGTCGTTGATGGAAGAGAAGGGGTGCAGTCCAAATGTTGTAACTTACACTGCTCTAATAGACGGACTAGGGAAAGCTGGAAAAGTTGATCTAAGTCTCAAGCTTTTTACGCAAATGAAGACAAAAGGATGTGCTCCCAATTATGTTACATACAGAGTACTGATAAACAATTGTTGTGATGCTGGTCTTTTGGACGACGCCCATTTGCTGCTTGATGAGATGAAACAGACCCACTGGCCAAAGTATCTGCAAGGATACCGCGGCGCAGTTCAGGGTTTCAGCAAGAAGTTTCTCTCTTCTCTGGGTTTACTGGAGGAGATTGAATCACATGACACAACACCGATAGCTCCTGTCTATGGCATGCTCGTTGATAGTTTTGCCAAAGCTGGTAGACTAGAGACAGCCTTGGAGTTGCACAAAGAGATGATGGAAGTCTCGTCCTCTCTAAATATGACCAGCAAGGGCATGTACACCTCATTAATTCAGGCACTTTGTTTATCATCTCAAGTTGAAGAAGCAATTGCATTACATTCTGAAATGACGAGGAGAGGCATTGTGCCAGATTTAAGTGTCTTTGTTTGCCTCATAAAGGGACTAATCGAAATGAATAAGTGGAATGAAGCCCTTCAGTTGTGTTATGGCATATGCCAAGAGGTCAGTCTGCTTCTCGCATATACTGTTCAAACACATCTCTTTATCTTCTGCCCTTATTTTGCTACAGATGAACCGTTGTCAGCCCCTAGTATGCGTCACCAATAATCCTCCGCTTAGATAGCTTTCTTGGAAAAAGTAGTATGAATGGAATATACCTGGGAACAATTATACTTTTAGTTTTCTGTATTCAAACAGAAGATCACATGTAGTATGCCAAAACATGTAAACATCCTCTGCAGTTTGGTTTCATTTTGCATATCCCACTTCGAAGTGGGGACAAGCTGCCTTCCAATTTTATGTTGTCAGATTCCCATTTTAATTTCTGGAGGAGTTATGTCCAATGCTAAGTATCTTGCATAGTTTAGTCTCTAGGTGATTTTATTTGTGATTACTAATATTGTGTATTGAACCAGGGTGTGAACTGGCAGGGTAACAAATCCTTTGATGGAGGGTAGAGCTGGGTTGCCTTACTGCATTATAAATCCCCACTTCTACCACAAGCAGTCATATCTCTACTTATCATGCTTTGCTGTATGGTGTGGTGTGACCCGGTTACCCTGAGACAGAATGTGAAGCTTACAGATGACTGAAGAAAAATAGCACCAAGGACATGGACATAGATCAGATTGATTCTTAAACTATACATCGGCATATATGACATTGGGTGCTGATGGATATGATGATGATTGAAAACCTTCGGTGCACTGCATGCAATCAAATTGCACTCATGTAAGCAGAACCCCCTGTTTTTCTAGGAAGCAGCATAACTTTATTTGTCAATAGTTGCAGGCTTGCAGCTAATTTAGGTTGTTAGTTGCTTAGCTTCATATTGTGCTATCACATAATGCAAATTTCATCCCATTTCGATGTGTCAACTTTTTATGGCAAGATCTCATCTTTGTTTAAATTGCCATTAGCCAAAATAATTTCTGACCCTTCTAACTCCTTCCTTTTGCATAATTTAGGGATGGCTGGTTCATCTTCAGATAGACAAAGGAATATCACTGTGATCAAGATTAGTACATAAGATGGCGACAGTTACAGAGAAGTCTCTAGTGGTTAAGTTAATTTGACAGTTTCATAGCAATTTATTATCATTTCAGTGATAATACCATAAGGTGATACAAATTGTCTTTGATATGGTTTGCTTGAGTACCCTTCTAGCTCCTTCATACTGTGCTCTAGTGGTAGACCAAGGGATATCTTCTGTGATCAGAAGAACATACTCTAATATCTTTCAGCCTTTTGTTCCTGAGCAGTCTGTATTTGTATTGCTTTGATACGATTTGACCGTATATATACACTGGCGTCTATCATAGTGGAACGTTTCATCTATTTTCCTTTCGACATCAAACTACGACATCTGCTTTTGCTCTGGCATTTTGTAACATTTCAGTGGACGTTGATCTCAGCATATTTTCACACATTCAGCCCCATTTCATTTTTTTTTCATATGGAAGGTATACTTGCAACAAGTTGAGTTGAGACCTCTGCACTTACTCTGTTCTAAAAAACCTCTGCGCAAACAATGTCTTCCCTCGTTATTTTACTCTAGGAACTTGGCATATTTTCAACTGGGTTGCTGTGTTACCCCAGTGTGATGAAATCTTGCAGCTAGACCTGCAGATGTATTATATGTCAGGAAGCATCATCATTTTGATGGCTCAAACCTTGTGAAGCTACATTTTTATTTATTTTATAATTCAAATGTGAAGTACTTCTTTCTAAGTTCTTTACTCAAGTAATTTGTTTGTATGCTTTTACATGCATATGAACATATACCTGTTCTAGATGCAGCTGCATTATCGAAAGCACTAGTATGGAAGTGCTGTTTACTTGTATGGCTTCTATTGAGTATTGAATAGAATAAACTTTGTGGTTCATATTTCTTTATAGTCCATCTTTACATCTAAAAGCACAGGAGGATGTGTTATAGTATTTTTTTTTTTGGAAAAAGAATACCTTGCTTCTACAAAACTTCTAACATGTATGCTTTAAATTTGCAGGGGAGACTGGGAACATACCGAAAAGACCCATGGCTCTTCGTTGTATTGAGTAGTCATGGTGCCACTTTTGAGATTGTATGGGGAATCGGTAAATCACATGAATATTTTTTTCTGCATTTCCTATTGTTTCTCTTGGTAGTCGCATCATTTAAGTGTTAAGGCTGCACGTAATTTCCAATAAGCATCATATCATTTTCCATGCCAAAAGGGAATTTATGCTCATGTCATGCCACTGAATGGAAATGAAAATTTGAAAAGAAGGCAATTATTTGACATGGAATATGCCGTGTGATGCCTGCAGAGTACTCTTAACAAAGTCTTTAGTGGCGAAATTTTTGCGGAAAGTGAAGAGACGAATTGTAGCAAGTGGGTATTGCATCACTTATTCACATATTAATATGTTTTTTTATCAACTTATGAAGGTTCTGAAGCAGACCAATGTTCACCAAGGATTATCCGTGAAATATTTTCGAGTGGGCCATGATGATGACATACTCAGTTGTTGATTCTGATGCACTAAAAAACTAAGGTGCCAGATTATCGGACAGTTCATGCAATGGCCAGTACATTACTCCAGATGAGGTGATGCATTGGGACACGTCATATATCTTTGCTGTTGTAGTGTTGACTGTTCGTTCTCCCTGAACTTAGCCTCAGCTTTCTGAATGACGCTGGAATTTCAAATAAATGGCTACTACTATCAAGCTGTTGGTGAAGAATCATGATCACGTTGCTGGCAACTTTGGCAACTGAGTTTATGCTATTATGCCTTTAATCTCGAGCAATAGGCTGGAGTGGTCAAAAAGTGTAGCAACCAATGTGGGGAATTTTTAGCCCTCAATACAAAAGAATGTCGGCATTCTCTGAGCATTGATCTATGACTGTGATCTTTGATAAAATGCTGTAGTATAGTTGCGCCTTTTAACTGTCGTTTTTGTCGGAGAAAAGAAGATTTACTGAAGACAAATGCGTCAAAGGTGATACTTTTTCAGAACTGGATCATATCATCCGTGTGTTTGGAAAAACAAGATTTCAAGCATATACTCCACAGTATGTTATTACAGCTTGCAGTATCTACTTTAGTAACTTTGCAATTTTTGCAAATAAATTCTGCCAAACATATCGCAGCGAATTCATTTATGTAATGTAGGATTTGATTCCCCTGCTTGTTTTTTTACCAATGTGGTTGTTTTTCTGATGCGGTCTCAAATCCAGATCCATCACTTACTAAATGTACCAGCCGCCAACTATGGTCGTGAACATGTAAAAGTTCTGAGAACTACGTTTCATAGATCTTAAAGCTGCACTGGTAGAGGCAACATGTAAAATTCTTCTCGAACATCTTCAGCATGTAAACTTGTGAAACTATCCGTGTGTAGATTGTATAGGCCTTTGACTCAGTTATCAGCCCTATGACTGCGTCATTTATGTTTGCTGTTTGTGGGATAGTGTTTACTGTTTCTTCTCCCTGAACTTAGCCTCAGCTTTCTTAATGACGCTGGAATTTTGATGTGATGTCCAATTGACAGGCAGTTAGTGAAGAATTATCGCAACACATTGCTGGGAACTTTGGCAAATGAGGTTATGCTATTATGCTTTTACTCTCGAGCAATAGGCTGGACCACGGTAAAAAAATGCGGTGTGATCTTTGATAAAATGCTACATACTCCCTCCGTATCATATTAATCGTTTCAAAGTTGGACAAAAATAGATGTATTTAACACTAAAATATGTTTAGATACATCCATTTTTGTCCAACTTTGAGACAATTAATATGAGATGGAGTAATATTTGCACCTTTTAACCGTCAACTTTAGTAAGGACAAAAGACGATTTACTGAAGAAACAAAGGTGATACTCTTTCAGAACTGTATCAAATCATCTGTGTGTTTGGAAAGAGAAGATTTTATGCATCTGTGGCACAGTATGTTGTTGCAGCTTGCAGTAGAGTATAATTTAGGAACTTTGGCGGAAGTTTCAACAGAAAAATTCTGCCAAGCATTTATTTAATGTAGGATTTGGTTCCACTGCTTTCTTTGCGTTTTGTTTTGCTGATGTGGTCACAAATCCAGATACATCACTCACTAAATGTACCAGCCGACAGATGATCTCAGCCGAATCAAAAATAGTCAACTATGGTCGAACGCATATGACAGTATATCTTAAAGCTACTGTTAGATATGTTCTTCTCGAACATCTCCACTCCTCCAGCATGTCTATCCTTTTCGAGGTTTCATGGAAAAAAAGAGAAGGCAAAGCAGAGGCGAAAGGCGACAATGGTGCTACTCCTTCGTCTTCTTCGTGTTGGAATATATGTCGAATATGTGTACGAGTAGGGCTACGCTAGGACTTGTAATTAAACGGAAGGTTAGGTGTTTGAGTCGGACACGTGTAACCTGGCCTAATATATAAAGGCACCGGGAGTAGCCCAAATAGACACGACGAAAACTAGTAGGCTAGATACAAGATCGCGAGGGGACGGTCCGGCGCCCGTGGCAGTGGCGGCCGGACCGGCGTGGCGTTGAGATCTGGTGCGTCTGTATTGTCTCGGCGGGTTTGTCGTCGATGGCGACTTGATAGCAACAGGCGCGCAAGGGGAGCCGGCGGCTTGTGCCGGCGACCAAGGCGGCCGGTGCAGCGGTATCAATGGGGAGGAGTGCCCATAGTCATGCCCCGCAGATGTAGGCGAGTTCGCCGAACTGCGTTACCAAATCTCGGTGTCCTGTTTGCTGTGATTGCTTGGCCTCGGTAGATCGACTAAGCGCCTACGATTTGTAACAAGTGGTATCAGAGCAAGGTTCGCAGGTGGCGAAAGTTGATCTAGAGGAAGAACGGCGAAGACCAACCGCGGATAATCCAGTGCACGGCGGGATTTGTCTAGAGGCCGTTGGAGATCATCGTTTGCGGAAGGAATCGGAAACAGCAAAACTATGCGGCTGAATCAGCGAGATCGAGATCGGATCGACAAGCAGCCGGGGCTTCAGGTACGGCCAGATGTGCGACATCGGGCCAAGGAGCGATAGGCGCGAGCCGAGCTAGAGATCCGATCGGCCGCACGGTTGTGTGCAGGTGCGTGATGGCCGGGCGATGAAGGTTCCCAGGCAAAGTACGGGTCCAGCCAAAGGCGACGCGTAGCTAGGTGCGTGCATGCTTGATCGGTCAACATGCTAGGTGCACGTGAGATTTGGAAAGAAAAAAAAAGGACGGCAGGTTAAGATGGTTCATCAGGACTTGGTCGTGATGGTGCGTTTCCAGCAAGGACATCAAATCAATCTAGTGAAATAATCACAGGCTAAGGCTAGGCATCTGATAGCAAAGTTGGAAAGGGAAGCAACACCATGCGTTGGAGGTTGTGCTAAACGAAAGGAGCACCACGTGAGGACCGAAGGAGTCTTCCTGGTTGGAATTCTTGGTAGGTGCTTGGTTGGTACAATTGACATGTTTGAAGGTGTTGTACGAAGCCAAAGCTGCTAAAAATAAAGGCTGATGACCAGGCAGTATAGAAGTGGTTGATAATTCATAGATGGTGATTTGAAAGGCGGGAGCGTGCTGTGAAGGGATCGTGTTCCTATACGGCGTCGAGCAATGCACATTGGTGCTAGGCTGATACGGCGCAAGGTGGAGCATGGTTGCAGTCAGATGCGTTTCGGCTGGGTTGAACTGAACAGTCTGACGGGACAGAATACGGTGAAGATCGGCGATGACGACGTAGGAGCGTGACGGCTGATAGTGTCCGGATTCTGTGGCGTGGAAACACGTGGCGCATGCCTGAGGGGTGCGTGCTTCAACATGCAATGGCGCGGGGGTTGATTCAAGATGGCGTACGCATGAGATCTTGAGTTCGACGGGGCGCGGGGTGGACTGATCATCTACCATGGAGTCATGTTGAAGGTGGAGCTGGAGTCTGACGATTCCACTCGGCTGATGGATGGGCTACGGCGTAAGATATCGGAGAGTCGAAGCCTAGTCAGCGGGAAGGCGAGAAGCACGTTGGTCGGACTGGACGTCAAGGTTCGAGAGATACGTGGAACTCGGCATCGGTCGGGTAGACTGATGGTTATCTGCAGTGGGGCCTGAGATGGTGTGGGTTAGCATCCCTTGAGATCTTGGCCAAGATTGTGGATGCTCGACGCGGTAATAGCGGCGAGGTGTGCGGTAAGCACGGGACACGGCGATGGACCAGTGCACGGACGGTCGGACATGAGTTTTGACATGTGTGGAGGGGTTCTGAAGCAGTGATGGCGAGTACCAGGTTCGAGTTGGTGACTGGGTTTATCGGGATTGACATCAAGTGATGGATATGAGTCGGCCATGGAGAATCTGCGAAAGCGGTGATGAGACAGTTGTGAATTTGACTGGAGATGACTTAACGCAACGGCGAAATTTCTTCAAGGTTTCAGAGATGCAGTCAACAATAGCGAGAATGATGAGTTCAAGTAACTCTTATTTGTGACACCTAATATGTGAGTTGTTCACTTTCACATGGATCAAGGACGAGGCTACCAAGGTGACGATGCAACGGCGTTGTCGATATGGTGACTTTATGATCGTTGTGTGATGGCGGTGGACGGATACTCCGGAGATTTGGGAGCACAAGACAAGAGTGGGAAAGAACTTAATTTTCGTAAGAGTATTGACTGTGGTGAAACAAGGAAGGTACTACGGTTGCAGGTGGAGTCATATGGAGTCAATGGAGTAGCAACGGAGCTCATGATTAATGGTTCAAGTCCAGGTATACAAAGATTCGGCATGACGGCTTCAAGATGGCGAAGGGCATATTCGCCAAGGTGGAGTTTGTTGGAATATATGTCGAATATGTGTACGAGTAGGGCTACGCTAGGACTTGTAATTAAACGGAAGGTTAGGTGTTTGAGTCGGACACGTGTAACCTGGCCTAATATATAAAGGCACCGGGAGTAGCCCAAATAGACACGACGAAAGCTAGTAGGCTAGATACAAGATCGCGAGGGGACGGTCCGGCGCCCGTGGCAGTGGCGGCCGGACCGGCGTGGCGTTGAGATCTGGTGCGTCTGTATTGCCTCGGCGGGTTTGTCGTCGATGGCGACTTGATAGCAGCAGGCGCGCAAGGGGAGCCGGCAGCTTGTGCCGGCGACCAAGGCGGCCGGTGCAGCGGTATCAATGGGGAGGAGTACCCATAGTCATGCCCCGCAGATGTAGGCGAGTTCGCCGAACTGCGTTACCAAATCTCGGTGTCCTGTTTGCTGTGATTGCTTGGTCTCGGTAGATCGACTAAGCGCCTACGATTTGTAACACTTTGGACAGTGTTTTGGTGCAGCCTTGGGACCTGGTTTATTCGTGGTCAGATCTCTTTTTTTCAGCTTTAGTGTCCTAGCAGCAGTGCCATGGTGGCAGAGACGACGTTGTTGAATCCCTCCGGCTCCCTCCCCGTCCCGGTGGCGCCTTCATGGAGCCAGTGAGGGTGTGTTCTTCCTAGGCTTGTAAAGCTCAGGGTGTGTACCTGACCGATGTTCCAATGTTGAAGCCTACATCTCGCTGTTGCTGGCAAATTTCTAGTGCGGTGTTTAAAGCCTCTTGGTGGGAACTCAAACTGCGTTAACAAACCTGGCCAAAGATGACAGCAACTAGAAGCTCGTTTGTTCTATGTTTATTATAATTATATTTGATCGTTCTGCATTACCCCCTTAATTTTAAAATCATAGTATGTTGCTTCTATCAAAAGAAGAGGTACGGTTAAGAGTAGCAGACACAGACTGACGGAAGTATTAGGTCACTGAAAAAAGAAAGATGGATTAGCAACACGACATCACCCGAGAAGCTTTGCTTGCCACCGCCAGCTCCCAAGGAATTTGGTTCTAAAGTGGATAGATCTGAAGTTGAACACTGAGATGAACAGAACTAACCCAAAGCAGGGGGACCCAAAGAGTACAACGAAGTTCGGTCACTTTTGCTTAGTTTAGTTGCATTTGTGTAGTTATGGCGCAGACCTACAAAGAACTAGCTAGATATTAAAACCTACGCAAGGTACTCTCACGGGATTTGGATGTATGTTGCCTTTTCTAAGGGAAGGTAGGTATTTTTCTAAACCAAGCTGTTGTTTTGATAGTTTAGGTTCGAGTGACCGATCACTGTGACATGATCTTTTTCCTTTCTTGTCCGTTTTTCCTTTTTGGCTGTGTGAATTCTTAATGTTTCGACTAGTTTTTAACATTGTGTTGGTATAGAGCAAGGTGTAGCTGATATCTTGTTCTTCGTAATATTAATATATTCTCTTTGTTGAAAAAAAAATTGAGATGCGTTGCACGAGAGGATGCCGGACTGCCTGTGCTGCCTTGGGCACAGGAGACCTTGCATACTAAACACAAGTCTCTCCGGCTCTTTCCGTCACAGTGGCATCTTCGACATGGAACCTGATGAGGATATGTTTTTACGGGTCTGGTGAACCAGTTTCACGTGTTGGTGCCACGATGTGTTACAACCTTCGCCGATCGATCTACTCCCTCCTTTCCATAATATAAGATGTTTTAACTATTTCACATGTTGTCTAGATACACACTAAAGTACATGTGTATGTATGTAAATATGGAAAAAATCTAAAACATCTTATATTGTGGAACGGAGGGAGTAGGTTTTTGAGAAGCGACGCCAAGTTAAACGGATTTCTGATGACCGAAAGAAACTTAGGGGTCGTTTTGGCTCCCATTATTTGGGGCAAAAACATGGAATTTATTTCACGTTCCATGATACACCTATTTGGCTGCCATGGAATTGGCATCCAGTAAATGACTATTGTATATTATGTCAATTTCTATTCTTAACCATGTCATTTCACTTTCCAAATGAAATGAAATTCAAAGCAGGTTTTTTTTTTTTTTGAGCTCGGGTGGTGACGCTATAGGCCACACCTCAGCTAGAGGACGGTTGCTGTCCACGTACGTACATTATCTTTGCCATCAATCGTATCGATCTCCATATATCCCACGAGAGACAACGATTTTCTGTACGAACAAGTGTCGTTTTCTGATCCAAACGAGCCAATGGCCTGGAGAAGATCGGAAGAACAATCCAGACAATGATTTTTGGTACGAACAAGTGTCGTTTTCTGATCCAAACGAGCCAAATGGCAGGCGAACAATCTTTTTCTGCCGTTTTCGGCAGCTTGGCCCTCTCGCCATCATGTCCGGCGATTCTTCCTAGTCCATTTCTAGAATCCCGGCGGGCGGGCCGGCCGGCGTCTGGCGGCCCGGCGACCCCGTTATTTCGGCGAGTCCCATCGGCCGCGGGAGAATGGCTGCCGAATGGGATGCTGAGCCACGTGAAAGGGGGATGGCGCATTGTTCTCTTCCATCTCCGGTCAAGATTATCAGGCCAGCTACTGTTAGGTCCACGGATTCTTCTCTCCTCAGCCCTGCCTGACGTTCGCTTCTTCCACGTAACTCAGCTCTTTACCCTTCCTGCTCCATGCCTTTTCCTAAAGAGTTCCGAGCATATCTACTCATGTCATCAACAATCTTTTCCTTGTAGCACGATAAGTTCTCGGCGGGTTCGAAAGAAGGAAAAAAAAATCACGAGCTCTTGTTGGAGAGAACACCTGGTTGTTTTATACAAATGCATCGAGAAACAAGCCTTTTGTGTTTTGTCAAGAGCAAATGACAACCATGTACTAGCAGTAGTAGTCATCGCAGATACCTTTCAGTTGTTCATGTTTCTTTGCTGCAAATGAAATGAAGGAACGATGACCACTCCAATTTCTGGAACCCCTGCCTCAATGATTGTGGGAACTGAGAGATCACAGAGGATTCAGTACAGCTGAAGAGGCCTGCACTCTGTGAACGGAGTGGGAACACGATATCAGAAGACATAAAAGCCATGGTGTAAATTACAGGAATAAGTTGGGATTCCGTGGACCCCTATGTCAAGAACAAATGTATATTAGACCTTATCTATGCTTTCCGTCTTCTCTTTACCTAAAGTGTATCAGCTCTGAAGACATATTCCTGCTATGATAGAAAGATTAGGACACTGTATTTCACAGATCACAATATCAAAAGGTTAGGACAGTCTGGACGGACATGTCAAAGCGAAAAAAAATGCATCTTTGTGTATGTTCGTAGGAAGCTACCTCAAGGGCATACCCCCACTCCTTAGAGATCATATTCTACCAGCCAAGCTGGGGGAGTTGTACGGTGTACGACCAGCTTCGTAGAAAAATCACTAAGCACGTGCTTGTTATGCATCACAATCAATGGCCCTTGAATGAATCTTTTGAGTTTGGCGTGCAAGCCTATATCATGACGATAGTCACCCAAAATCCCAAATAACTCGAGGAGCTTTCAGTTTAATGATATATAAACATTACTGCCTATAAGTGACAGAATGTCCTTATGGTGTGCAGCTATTCTAAATTTTATTTGGACACATGATAGGAGTGATTGCATTATTATAAAACTATAGAAGCAGGGAAGGGTGAATTTTCAGGACCAAAACACAAAGGAAATTAGAGATCTATGGGTCCCTTGTTCATCAATTAGACAGATAAGCAAAAACATTTCAATTTCAGTTTCCAAAGGCACTGTAAGTCTCAAAACAGACATTGTTACTGTTCAAATTTAGTATGTTGATTCTTCGAACAGAAAAATTGCTGCGCAAAAGCTGTCATTTCAAGCTCAACTGCGGGACCTTGTTACGTTATGCCTGCTTGAGCACTGAGTCCCCTACTAGATCTCACTTGAAAGAGTATTGAACAATAATAACTGAGAATACATTAAAAAAATGTCAATCTGCCACCTCACCGTTATCTAAACTGTAATTCTAATTTTTAAGGATGAACTAGGCTTGATTCTATATTCGGATGCCAGTATGCATCGAAATAAGCCATACACCTGTACCACTAATTTGCTTCAAAAGCCTTTACTCAATGGCAGCACTATCAAGACAATTATGTTGGGAGACGACAATGAACAGGTGTCAATACAAATCCAGTAACCACTTTATATCGTTGTGGTATCATAATATTCCCAACCAATCATGCTCTACAAACCTCTACTGCCATTCATGTTATTTAGTTGATCCTGGTTGCAATACCATTAAAATAAAACCATTTCTAGTATTCTCTCTAACTTAAATACCGCAGCGAAACATAACGTTGGCAAGTACTGGGCCTGCTGATTCTTAATTATCCTATTTTCATACAACTATTATCGAGGAAGAGGGAGGGAAAGCTCCTGTTGAGAATCAAGAACATAAGGTGTCAATCTGAAAGACAAGTCAAAAGGCAATCAACTTTTCACTAGGAATGTATCATGCCTACGGTTCTAGATATAGGGAATAAGTGACCGTGGCCATCAGATTTTATTCCATCGATGTGGAATTGCATTGGACACTCATTCCGTTTGTGTAGGCTTAGAGTAGACGGGCCTAAATATTTCCAGTGACAGCGACCAATATCATACTCTATACCTGAAAGTTAGATTCCAGGGCGTCTGGAGCTCATAACTCCTGATATCATGAATGCCTTCAGCACTTCGATTGTTAGTATATATAGGGCATGCAGCTGCACTCATTAGTTCACCCAAGTTCACATTTCAAACTAAGTTAGCTTGTCCAGATCACAACCTATTCTTACTCACTAAACCATGTCAGAGGCACTTGCCATAGGACATGTTGTTGGGGATATTTTGGACCCATTTGTCAAAGCAGCATCACTTAAGGTTATATACAACAGCAAGGTACTAACCAATGGGTCTGAGCTCAAGCCGTCACAGGTAGCGAATGAACCAAGGATTGAAATTGCTGGGCGCGGCATGAGGAACCTTTACACTCTGGTAAGTCCATACCTATGCCATTACTACATTGAACTATATTAAGTTTGAGGAGCCATATTCGGGTCCTAGCCAGATAAGCTTGTGCTTAAGTTAGTAGATTACAGAAGCTCCAACGTCACAAGTCAAACTTGACTTTACTATTTGTCTTGCTAAAGTTAGTACGCAATATCTCATCCATAGCATGACCTTTTGGATTTCGTGCACTCAGTTATTATCAGTACGTATATAACACTGAAAGGAAAGAATCTCAAGGTTTCGTAATCTGTACAACCTCATCTGTATGGATTGAAAAAGACCTTTGCACTTCTGCTTCTTTATTTCATGTGAACCTTATAGAGACACTATTCTACTTAGCGGCTGCACATATACCTGCATCTTTTCATTAGGTGCTGACTGGAAATCAAAATCATACACGTCACCCATGAAGTACAAGAATATTAGTCATCATGACTAGATGCGGCAATAAATGATTACAATATGAATCTACACATTTGGCTTGTGCCATGAAGGTGCTCTAGTAGAGATGCTACCATTGAAACTGGTAAAGTGACAGCATGAAAGTTATTTAACTTTATTTTCTTTTTAGAATGTTATTTAACTTTGTATGAAAAGCATCAAGTTAATGGAAAATTTCGTAGCCTCCTCCCACCTAGCCTGCCTAGCAAAATAAACCGCCTAGGCTCGCCTAATTGGCGATTATGCGGTAGGCACTGGTTTGCCTCCCGACTGACATCCAGCACCTTGGTGGGCACTGCTTCTTAATACAAGGCAAAAGTACATTTCAGGAAGTGTATATCTGGCTATCTGCAGAAATATCATCTTTTGCTTCTGTGGCAACTACATTCTTAGTCTAAGAACAAATTATTTTCCCTAAACTAACAACCTAACTTGCTATTAGGTGATGGTGGATCCAGACTCACCAAGTCCAAGCAACCCAACAAAAAGAGAATACCTTCATTGGTAAGACCTGGAACATATTGTAACTTTATTAGTTTTATGATTGTACAATGTAACAAGTTCAGAGTTAAAAGTGATTCTTATGGTTGTTTGCATGTCACAGGTTGGTGACAGACATCCCAGAATCAACAAATGCCAGTTACGGTGGGTTCTTCAAGTTTTCTTGCTTTTCCTAATTTGAATTTTTGATGAGTTGAAAAGTTACCTAAGATTCTAAAATTAATGTATATTGAGCTGGTTTGGAAGTCCGCATGAAATTCACATGTAGATTATTTTGATTAAAAATTGAAGATGACAAGTAAAGAAGTGCTTAAAGTCCATTTTTTTTTAAAAAAAAAGGCATGTAATTAGCATACCTGGATAGTAAGCAGCGCATTGTCCTGTCTTTCACACCAATTCATGGCAGAAATTTCTTCGAAATTACATACTAGAATGACCTCACGTTAACATGTTAGTGCACATTTTCTTACAGGAAATGAAGTTGTCAGTTATGAAAGCCCAAAACCAACTGCAGGAATACATCGCTTTGCTTTTGTACTCTTCCGTCAATCTGTCCAGCAAACTATATATGCACCAGGATGGAGACCAAATTTCAATACAAGAGACTTCTCAGCACTTTATTCTCTTGGACCTCCTGTGGCGGCAGTGTTCTTCAATTGCCAAAGGGAGAATGGATGTGGAGGCAGGAGGTACATTAGATAAATATGGAAGCAGTACTGTTCATCCTCTGCAGGCAAGAAGTTTAATTAAAATGTGAGAAGACAAAGAAGGTCAACATCCCAATCAGTCAAAAAAAAAAGGTCCACATCATGAAGCATAGTGAATGCTGGACTTTTTCAATGTATCTTATTAAAATTTACTCTGGCATGTATGCACTAAATAGGTTGCTTTCAGAATGAATTTAACTTAGAGTCAATGCAAGTTCTAAACAGTGTGCTTTTGGAGTGAATTTAACTTACACTCTCACCTTGAACAACACTTTCTCTTCTTGAGAAGTATAAAATTATGACATATCCAACAATTGTCCCCGTTATGTTCAAAAGCAGATGCCTTTCATCAACTAACAAGTTGAGTGCAGAACACAACAACTAATGATATCCCATATTCCTTCGCATATTCAACGCTTCAGGCCTCCTAGGCTTCAAGATAACTTCACAGACTAATCCCCAGCAGTCTGTATACAAGGCTGGTATATTTTGCTATACGTAGCTCTTGGTGCAATTAAGTGCATAGTAAAAACTCTAGCAGTATCCAATCTAATTAAAAAGGTTTGGCAACTTTTCGCCTCGCCTGGTATAAAATGATTAGCTTACAACTCAGACTGGGTTTATGCCATTGCCTTGTAAGGTTCAGAGTGCATTCCTCCATCCACCAGTTATGATGCTGAGGTTCACTGTCAATCATGTTCAAGAACTGAAGAGAGGCTGCATACTACAAAAAAGCACCCAATAAAGGCTGATATTAACCATTAACCATGTCTGGAAAACTTTGTGCTCCACTTGGCTGTTCAGATTGAATGCCACAAAACCGATGCATATGCACAGGAACAACAATCAACGAAATATAAACATGCAGTAGCCATGCCAAGGTTAGACTTGATCACCATTAACCCAAAGAAATAGACGTAGCCAGATGATGCTTCCTGTACGGACTAACCACCTAAAGTTCATGCCTTGTCCTTAGGACCAACTGACTAAGTAGATATTTTCTGAATGCATGAGATCAAATCTCCAACGAAAACTCAGAATCTGCCTGAAGAACTACAGCCCATCCAAATGAATTTGCTTCATTAGTATGGAAAGCACTGCACATATCTCATCCATATCTTGATTGTTCTTCTGTCCAACTACGAACTCACTGGTCTTACCATTCACCTCAATCGCACTGGATCCTGGCTCCTTCCGCAGGCCTTTTTCACTTAGCAGCCGTCTCACCCTCTTTACATCAGTCCATCTATCATTCACAGCATATACATTTGAGAGGAGTACATAAACCCCACTCGCAGAGGTCTCCGACTCTTGGACATACCTAAGAATCTGCTGTGAAAAATCAACTCGCCCATGAACTTGGCATGCACTCAGCAAGGCTCCCCACGTGGACACAGCAGGCGTCATAGGCATGACCTTAATTAAACCATATGCTTCCTGGATGAGCCCAGCTCTGCCAAGAAGATCAACCATGCAACCATAATGCTCTTCCCATGGGAAGAGATTGTATAGATTTTTCATCGACTGGAACAACAGGAGGCCTTCTTGCACCAAACCAGTGTGGCAGCATGCACCAAGGACGATTATAAATGTGACTTCGTTGGGGCGCAAGCCTGAAGCCACCATCCTGTCAAAGTACTCAAGAGCTTCCATACCATGACCATGCAATGCGAACCCGTTGATTAACGCATTCCAAGAGGATACATTCTTGGCGGGCATCATATGGAAGACTGAAAGAGAAGTTTCCAGGCACCCGCACTTTGCGTACATATCAACCAATGATGTTCCCACATGCACATCCCGCTCAATGCCTTTACGCTCTATATATTGGTGCACCCACTTTCCAGACTCCAGCGCGCCTAAGCTCGCACAAGCCGAGAGCACCGTGGAGAGAACAACCTTGTCTGGCTTCACCCCCGATGTCTGCATCGCATTGAACACCTCCAGTGCCTCGCTCGGAAGCCTGCAGTGTACCAGACCACTTATCATGACTGTCCAAGAAACAATGTCCCTCAGAAGAAGGCTGTCAAACACCCGCCTGGCAAGAACCAATTTCTCGCATTTGACATACATATCTAACACTGCATTCCCAGCAATGAGTTTCATCTCCCTCTCCCGCTTAAGATACCACCCGTGCACGGCCTTCCCAGCCCGCACAACCCCCAGCCTCCCGCATGCGACCAGCGCGCTAGCCAATGTCCCCTCGTTTGGTGCAATGTCCATCTCCCTAAATACATCGACAGCCTCAGCGAACCTCCCTCCCCTTATGAACGCAGACACCAGCGCGGTCCAGGACACGACGTCCGGTCTCGCAATTTCGTCGAACACCTTCCTCGCGTCGGCACACTCGCCGGACGCGCCGTAGAGCGTGATCAGCGCGTTCCGGACTGGAAGGCGCCCCAGGAATCCGTATTTCGACGCGACCGCGTGCGCCTGTCGGCCCTCGTGGAGGCCGCCGCCGAGCCGCGCGCACGCCTTGAGCGCGACGGGGAGCGTATACCCGTCGGGCCGTCCGGCGTCTCCGCCCGCGGAGAGGACAGCGAAGGTGCGGAATGCGGCGAAGGAATCACCGGAGAGGGTGAGGTGAGAGATGAGAGCGTTGAACGGGTGCGCGCAGCGTGGGCGGGGGCGGAGGCGGAGCAGCTCGTGGACGGCGTCCGCTGGCGCGCGTGTGGAGGCGAGGTGCCTGACGAAATGCGCGAGGACGGCAGCGTCGTCGGTGAGGCCGGAGGTGAGGAGGAGGGCTTGGGCTGCGGGGATCGCGCGCTCCGGGAGAGGGGTCGGGGACGCCAGGAGGGCGCGGAGGGTGGCCGGCATTGAAATAGGAAGGCGATTTCGGAGTGGAGTTTTTGCGAGAGTAAAATGCATTGGCGGCCCTAAATATTCAGGGGACTGTCAAATACTCCCTCCTTCCTAAATGTATGATGTTTTAGCCATTTTCCATATACACGTATATCTATATGTATCTAGACAAATTTTAGTACACATGTTCACTTATATTAGCATGTATCTAGACAACATGAGCAATAGGTACGACATCTTATATTTAGGAACGGATGGAGTAGGTCCTAAATGTAAGAAAATCGACATCTAGCTTCTGAAAGTTCTGTTAGTCGTTCACGCGGGGTCCTTTTCTCGTCTGACCAGCCCTGACCGTCGCCACGTCGGCAGTGGGGCCTAGGAGGGTGAACGGCTGGTCAGGTATATTTGCGGATACCCCCCCCCCCCCCCAAATCGCTATCCTTCTTAGTCCCCAGTCCCGCGTCTGTTGAGATCTCTGTTTGGCGAGACGACCGGCGGCGTGAGGTGTTGCTCCGGCGGCGGGAGAGCTCAGGCGGTCCCCTCGTGCGGCGCCCACGTGGATGGCGCCTGCAAGCAAAGGGCCAGTGCTGCGGCGAGCCGGCGACCCTCCTCCCGGCTACGGTAAGCAAACCAAACCCTAATCCCCTCCCTTGCTAGTAGTATGTCGTGGCAGTAGAAATATAGGACAAATTCGATGTAGTTGTTGACGAAATGCATGCTATTCAGGACCACTTGAGGAGCTATTCACCGTAGAAATCAATTATGCTGGAATTTTTTGCGGATTTGGCTCGTCGAAGACGTATGTTGATGGCAAGGTTGCAATTTTTTACGGATGCGGCGTAGACACTTGGTCTCCACTGTGGCTCACTGATTTTATGCAACAGTTAGGATATAAACAACAGGAGAATTGCAAACTTTATTGGCTACTGCTGGCAAAAATTTGAAAACAGGGTTGCGGATTGTGGACTGTGACACTGATACTTTGAGCATGATTGTTGTGGTTCCTTAGTTCCAGTATTTTAAGCTGTTTGTGAACCACAAAGATATCTTCTTTGATCATGTATTAGATGATATACAGCTTACTGGAACACCGGAATTGCCCAAAGTGCTTAGACCCAATTGTGGCAAGTACAATGAAGGCAGCAGCAGTGTGACACCAATGCAAGAGGGCAGTATTGGACATGAGCTGAGAAGAGGTAGAAGGGGATTGCAGATGGACACAGAAGCTCTCAATGGAAGCGATGTTGACAGTGGAGAAGACAGTGAATTGGATGAAGACTGGGTAGATTCTGATAATGAGATTGCAGCAGATGATGATGACCTCTTTAATGAATGGGTAGGTGACAAATATGAGGAAATAAGAAAGAAGGAATCAAAAAGTGAGATGGACAATGATTATGATACACATTTGGAGGAGCTGGAAGACTCTGGCCTAGAACCTACTACTTCAAGTGATGAAGTGGTAGTAGTTGACAAGAAAGGGAAGCAGAATATGAAGAAGAAAGTGAAGTTGAGAAGGTGGAGGCCTGAGAACATGACAGATGTGGCATTCCACATTGGCATGGTGTTCTTGACAGTTGCAGAGCTGAGAGGAGCAATACAAGAATATATACTCAGGCAAAGAGTAAATGTACACTACAAGAAAAATGATTTGCAAAGAGTGAGGGTATGTTGTGTAGAATATTGTCGTTGGTATCTGTTTGCTGCACCTGATAGCAGGACAAATTGTTGGATTATGAAGAAGTTTGTTGGACATCACACCTGTGGAAGAGAATGGGAGCTGAAGCAGTTCACAACCAAGTATCTAGCTGCCAAGTAATTGGAATCATTTAGAGCAGATGACAAGATGTCCCTGAAGAATTTTGGTAGGATAGTGGAAGCAGATTACAACATGAAAGTCACTGGAAGCAAGTTGTCAAGGGCCATAAGGATTGCACTGGCACAAATAAATGGAGATGAACTGCAGCAGTACAATTTACTATGGGATTTTGCATATGAAATCAGAAGATCCAATCCTAGTAGCACTATGTTTGTGAATACAAATGATGGATTCTTTGAAAACTGCTACATATCTCTAGATGCATGTAAAAGAGGCTTCATGGCAGCTTCTAGGCCCATTATATGCATTGATGGGTGTCATATTAAGAACAAATATGGTGGAGTGATGTTGATAGCAGTTGGAGTTGACCCAAATGGCTGCATATTCCCTATTTCCATTGCAATTGTTGAGGTAGAAGACACCAGCACATGGAAGTGGTTTCTTAGCACATTGAAGGAAGATTTAGGCATAGAAAATACAAGGGCATGGACACTGATGAGTGACAGACATAAGGTATTTTATTGTTATTGGTATCTATATTGTTTTCCCTATTTCCATTGTTATGTTATATTGGGCATGCACATTGTTATGTATGTTGTATTGTTATGTATGTATTTTATTGTTATGTATGTTGTATTGTTATGTATGTATTTTATTGCTATGTACGTTGTATTGTTATGTATGTATTTTATTGTTATTGATATCTATATTGTTTTTTTAGGGCTTGATCAATGCTGTAAATGCACTCTGGCCTGATGCACAACACAGGTTTTGTGTTAGGCATCTACATCAAAACTTTGCCAAGAATTGGAAAGGTGAAATATTCAAGAACAAGTTGTGGAAAATTGCAAGAGCTACAAGGCAGGAAGACTGGCAGAAATATATGGAGGAGATGAAGGTGTTGGATGAGCAGGCATGGCAGTACCTGGATGCAGTTGACCCAAGGCAATGGTGCAGGGCTTTCTTTGATGCCCTTCCAAAGTGTGGCTTGCTGCTTAACAATAGTTGTGAGGTGTTTAACAAGTGAGTAATGCCCCTTATCACATGCTTGCTGTCCACTATACCTTATCACATGCTTGTTGTTCAATGTACCTTATCATATGCTTGATGTTCACTGTACCTTATCATATGCTTTTCATCTAGCTAAATGTAGCTTATCATATTAGGTATATACTTGATGCTAGAGAAATGTCAGTTGTTACTAGTCTTAAGAAAATCAAGGACCAGCTAATGAATAGATTTTATACCAAGAGCATTGAGCCAGAGGAGTGGTGTGGAACTATTTGCCCAAAAATTAAGAAAAAGTTGGAAAAAAACATTGACTGGTCCAACAACTATCAAGCACTGCCAGCTGGACAACATATTTTCAAGGTTATGGGCTTGTTTGGTGAGTATGAAGTGAATTTACAGAAGATGGAGTGTTCCTGTAGGTCTTGGAAATTATCTGGCATTCCTTGTAGGCATGCTTGTGCATGTTTAAGGCATGAGAGAATTAAGCCAGAGGAGATGGTCCACACATGTTACACCATTACTGCATTTATCTGTGATCCTAGAGTGTGTCATAAAACATATGGTCCTCCCATGAGACCACCCAAGTATGACAAGCAAGTTGGTAGGCCTAGCAAAAAAAGAAGGAAAAAATGCCCTTGAGGAGGAGGAGGGAACTAGGATGAGTAGACATGGCACTATTGGCCATTGCAGTGCATGCCAGCAAACAGGACACAACAAAAGGAAATGTCCAGGCCTTGGTAGAGGTCCAGTTACACCTGCATATGCAGATTCTGCTCCTGAAGATTCTGCAACTGCACCAGTTGTTGAGCCATCTGCTGAGCCAATGGAAGATGCACCGGTTCATCTACCTGAAGATGCACCAGTTCATGTACCTGAAGATCCAGAGCCAATTCAAGTTGTGCTTGCTGGTGAGGAAGAGTTCTTACAAGAACAGAGCAAAAAGAAACTGCCAGTCAAGAGAAAAAAGTTCTACCAAGGTATTTGCAGAGCCAATTCTGTATTTACAATATCACTGTGTTGTTCTTATTCTACTTGTACAATTTTCAGAAGAAAATATTGGCACCAACCAGAGGGAATGCCTCTAGTCTAGTTGCATCTTCATGCACTTATGTACCTGAATCATCTACTGTCTTTGAAATTTTGCAATCCCAAGTTAGTCAATTCATTTGCATTTTATTTGGTTGTTCACATGCTTGTTGTTAATTGTAGCATTTCATTTGCATTTTATTTGCAGGTGGCAGCAAGTCAACAGTCCCAAACTCCACTGCCAAGTCCACTACCTGAATGTCAGTTTATTACAGGGTGTAGAGATGAGCTACCCCCTCCCAGGGCAACAACTGCAACACTTGGTTTGAAGAGAAGGAAGGTGATGTCAAAGAAGAAGGAGAACATGAACCCACAAGTTTAGATCAGAACTGCTACTGTTTGCACATTTTGGACAGACTAGAAGCTCACAAAGATGCACATTCTGAACATATTTTGGAGATAACATCAGACTCTATAGCTAAATCTGTATAGGTTTGCCTTTTGGCTATTTTGTTGGCTGGTTTGCAGTGAAACCTGATGACCAAATGTGGCAATTGGTTTCACACAAACCATTGGTACAAGAGTCTATGAAACTTGCTACTTATTATGTCAATCAGTTGTCGTCGAGTCGGAGATGCAAATTGTTGATCACTTCTTAGTTGCCGTCGAATCGGAGATGCAAATTGTTGATCATTTTGGTTCTTCTTAGTTGTCGTCGAATCAGAGATGCAAATTGTTGATCATTTTGGTCCTTCTTAGTTGTCGTCGAATCAGAGATGCAAATTATTGATCATTTTGGTTCTTCTTAGTTGTCGTCAAATCGGAGATGCAAGTTGTTGGTCATTACTCTCGATATTAATTGTGGTCGAATCGGATATTTAAAGTGGTGATCACTTCCACTAATATTATCAGTTGCATTTTACAACTACATAGCAACTGCTAAGTACAACAAGATTGGAAATTTAAACTACTTAGCAACTGCTAATAACAACTATAAACATTCAAATACAACTGCAATTTTAAGTTCCAAATTCAAACTACTTAGCAACTGCTAAGAACAACTACAAACAACAAACTACTTCCTACCTACCAACTGCTAAGTATAACAAGATTACAATTGCAAAAACAATTGCACTGATCAAAGTCCTAAACAACAGAATCAAATCATCCATCTTCTTAAGACATTCTTCCATTTGCTTTTGCGCCAGATCGTTCTTCACCAAGTTCTTCAAAGTTGTTGCTTCTTCCACCTCTGCTTCTTCAGCCCATGAACTAGGCCCACCACCAGCAATGATCCCATTTTCCACAAGGAAATCAACATAGCTATCTTCTCCATCTTCCCAGTAATAATGATTGCAAGGATTCTGCCCAATCTATACAAAAATCGAACGAAAAAACCATTGCTGCTTAGCACACTTTGGACAGAGCAAGAACATTCGGCAATACAGTGCAACAAAAAAAAATCGAAACTAACCTGATGGTTAGGAAACTTGTTGAACACCCGTCCAGGATTTGCTTCAGATTTGGAAATGCGACGAATCGTCCGACGAACTTGGCAGCACGGGCAGAGGACCAACAGCAGCGGCGGAACAGGGGCTACGACCGCCGGTGCAGCTATCTGACGCGGGGCCTGCGATGAGAACGCCTGACTCTTCAATCGCTTGCCAGCTGCTGAGCTTCCAGAGGCAGACATGGCGGCAGCGTCGCCGGAATTTCGCGAGAGAGAGCTATGTGCTACAGGAATCCTAATCGATTTAGGGACTGGGGACTGAGAAGGACTGCGATTTTCGGGGGTATCCGCAAATATACCTGACCAGCCGTTCACCCTCCTAGGCCCCACTGCCGACGTGGCGACGGTCAGCGCTGGTCATACGAGAAAAGGACCCCGCGTGAACGACTTATAGAACTTTCAGGACCTATATGTCGATTTTCATACATTTAGGACCTACTTGATAGTGCGCGGAAATATTTAGGACCGCCGATGCATTTTACTCCTTTTGCGACCGCGCCAGTAGGCTCTTCGGATAATTCTCAGCTAGCTGAGATTTAGCATATTTCTCAGCTGATTGTATAGCCGCTAGATTTTGCGTGGAGATTTGTGCGTATCTTTTTCTTCTGTTTCTTCACGTCTGCTGGGACGGCTCAAGTAAAAAAGTAATGTGCTTTTGTGGAGCATTGACTACGTGTGTATGTGCACGTGAATGTTACCTGCACATGTCACGTTTTTGTCTTTTCTTGTTTTTGTATGTGTGGATAACTCTCTAAGTAAGTTGATTGTTACGGAACAACCATGTTTCTTTATATTTTTTACTTGGGTTTCATCTGAGTTTTTTCAAGTTACGGCTGAGTTTGCAACTAAGATTATTAGTTACAGTAGGGGTTTCGATAGAGTTTTTCAATTATGGGTAGGGTTGCATTAAAGAATTTTTCGGTCGTAACTGGGCTTTTAGTCGCAATTCAGTAATTTTTTGTTGTAAGTAGGTTTGTAACTGGGATCTTTGTCGGTTATAAGTGGGGACGAAATTGAGTTTTCTATAGTCGCAACTAAGTAATTTCCAGCTGCAAGTATTGTTGGAACTGAGATTTTTGTCAGTTATAATTGGGGTTGTAACTAAGTTTACTCTTCAGTTCCAAGTGAAGTTGCAGCTAATTTTTCTTTTTGTAAGTGCGGTTGTAACTAGGATATTTTACTTACTATTTGTGTTTTTAGTCACTTGCAAGTGAGATTGCAACTGGAGTTTTTCTTCAATTGCAATTAGAGTTGTAACTGATTTTTTTGTGGCGTTGCAAGTATGGTTGTAACCGGAGTTTTTCTTCTTAAATTGCAAGTGAGGTTGCAATTAGGATTATTTTAGTTGCAAATGGTATTGTCGAGACATCGTGGTAGATTTCATAGACGGGGGTATCATGAGACTACCGATAGAGAAGTGGGTGGACATGATCGTATGATGAACAATGACACAAGGTTTTACCCAGGTTCGGTACGACGCAGTAATGCAGCGTTCCTACTCCTGCAATCTCAGTATTCAGGACTAAAGCCTGGAGTAAACAAAATACAATGTGAGGTTAGGTTAGCTACTCGTCAAGGATCCACCTCTCGGCGAGTTAGCCTTTAGCTTCTAGTCTATCTCTCTTATCTCCCGTCCGGCTTTATATAATAGCCTGGTTAGGGCTCACATGGAAGGAAACCTAGAGGACTACGGTATGTGCCATCTTGGAAAGTAAGGAAACCGCCTTCTACTCCAAGCCGGATCACGTGGGTCGTGATCCGGGTTCTTCTAGAATCAGACTTCTGTGCATCAGCTTACTGGGCCTCCCAATGGACCGTAGCTCATTACCATTCAGGCCACCCTGGTAATCCGGCACTTTAGACCACCGTCTGATATACCCCTAATTGGTATATATCCGACAGTAGCCCCCAAGAAGGATTAAGACTTCGATTCGCCGTCTTTCGTCAAACGCCCATTCTTTCCGAGAAATATTGGCTTTCTGTCTTGATTCTTCTTTTTCTTTAAGCAATGCCATAACGCAAAACTCGGATTTCGGAAAGTCCGGCTTTTCTTCCACGAATCTTCGTGGAGAAGGAACTTCCTATGTCAGCATTTTAATCCTGCTAACGTCAGGGACGCTTGGGTTCGAGCGGGAAACCCTGAAACGTATCTCTGACAGATTCTCGCGGGAAACGAGGAGATAGCAATAATCACCCGTCATTTTATTTCCCAGAATTTCCGGCGAGTGACACGCGTTGATCATCCAACGGTCAAAAGAGTCGTTAGCACGTATCGCGACGGATTTCCGGCTATAAATAGCCGTCTCCATCCCCCCGGCAAACCTTCCGCTTCCCAGTTCTCATCGCCTCACGCACTCAGCACCCAAGCACTGTGAGCAGAGCAAGTCCTAAACGCGCACTCGCATAGCACCGTTCGCAACCTCGCCGGAGTGCATGGTTCTTCCATCGCGCCGCCGAGAATGGATTCCCCGTCTTGCTCCACCGCGGCGGAGATAGACGACATCATCAACACCCTGGATCCCACGGTGGATTCGCCTCTCCGCGCCACCGGCGACGAGCCGGAGAAAACAACCGGCGGCCAAGCTGGCGAGGTTCCACCTCTCGCCGCCACGAATCTGGCCGCGCCCTCCTCCGCGTCGTCTCCGCCATTCGCGCCCGAGACGTCGGAGGAAAAGATACTTCTCGTCGGAGAAGAGCTCGCGGCCGCGTCTGTCGCTGCGTCCGCCGCCGCCGGGGCGGAAGACGAAGGGGAAAATGCAGGCAACTGGAGCTAGAGCAGCATTCCTCCCTCCCTTCTTCCGACAATGGAGAAGGAGGGGTTATTGGTGAAGGGAAAATGGCGGAGCCCGGAAGACGAGTCCGAGCCGTTGCCCAAAGACGGGGAACGCGTTCTCCTTACCTCCCATATTGCCACAGGTATGGGTTTACCGCCATCCGCCTTTTTTCTTGAAGTTCTCAACCACTATGGCGTTCAGCCCCACAATCTTCCACAAAACTCCATTCTATACCTAGCTGGCTTCCAAGCCCTTTTCGAGGGGTATTTAGGAATAGCACCTAGATTAGACTTTTGGCAATATTGCTTCGGAGTAAAGCGAAACCCTACAGAGGGCGTTCCTCCCATCTGCGGGACCATTTCTTTCACTCTTCGGAGATTTAGGGAAGATTGGTATCCAAAGATAAAAACATCAGAATCCGTCAAGTTTTGGACGGGTTCTTTCTTTTATCATCATGACGTCCCGTTCCCCGGAAAAGACAACGGGGTTCCTCCATTCGTCAATTCCGCCGCCGTTCCACAAGACAGTTGGGCGGTCGAAGCAGTGCAGACCTTGCCGGATGATTTGTTGAAAATCAAACGGCACATCGCCAAACTTACCTCCTCACAACCTCCTCTGGCCGGAACAGACACAATTTTGTGTTGGTTCGGTCGTCGTATTCAACCTCTTGCCTTTCGCTCCCGGCTTCTCTGTGAATACGAAGGTCCGGAAGACAAAATGAGGGGGACGGACAAAGCCTATACAAAAAAGGATTTCAAGAAGCGAGTCAACCAATTGGTTGCTACTCGCGACCAGTATGAGGAGAGTTTGGGGGATGTATCACGAGGAAAACCCAGTTCCTAAGGTACTTTACTTTTCCCTGATTTGGTATTTTCTCGGATTTATACCTTTCCCGGATTTTTCTAACTTAGTCGGATCTTTTGCCATTTCCATAGTTCGATGACCTTGCAGAAACAGATCTTGCGTCCGACGCCGAACTTGACGAATTGCATGCCAATTTTTATGGCGGTCGGAAACGCAAGAGGCAAGTGATCACGGAAGTGGTGATAGATCTAGACGGAATTCCGATCGCCACATCTAGGTATTTTCCTGGGGTTTTCACTCTCCATTCCATTTTGGTTCCTCGAGGTATTTACTTCTCGGATTTTTCCTTCATCCTTTCCATTTTTCAGTCTTGCTCCAGTTTCTTTGAAAACAAAGAAACTGAAAAAGCATAAAGCTACCGTTGGCAAGAGAATGCCGTCTCGAGCTGCAGCTCCTCCTACTCCAGTAACTCTTGGTGGGGAGGATAAGACCACGAACCCGGAGGAACAATTCCGACCAACCAGCCAGCCTATTGGATCCAACGTGGATGCGAGGGAAAGGGCGGAGCCGGAGATGGGCGGTCCTTCTCGGACATCTGACAAAGAAGAGCCCATCCCTACTTTTGACAAGGATTTCAAGGTAAAGGAAGAACCTTTTGACGATCTCGGATACATTCGTCCGGCAGCTAAGAAGTTCTTTGCTCCTGCTCCCCTGATCCGTCCTTGGCCACAAGGCGGACTAATTGTCCGAAATAACTTCGTGTTTTCACCTCGTCAGGTCATCCAAGACGGCCTGCACCATGTTGGAATTCTTTTTTCTGAATATGTAAAAGAATTAAACGAAAACTTGTCAGGTTTGCAGCGGATGAGCCAGGTAATATCTCTAGCCCCCAAGCAATAAGTCAAATGCATGCTTTTAACTTAATGCGTTCAACCTTCTTATGCTTGCTGCTAACTTAAGCATTTTGTTTCATTTCCGTGTTTCAGCAAACCGCTGAAAGTATAAACCTGGAAGTTTTTGGCAAACTTACCGTCAATAATAAGGAGGTTAGAAGCCTTCTTTCTATTCTTGAAGTTAAGGAAGCGGAGCTGGCATCGTCTCAGCATCAGCTGGAGGAAACAACATGTATTTTCTAAGTATTTTTCCGAGTTTTTCTAACTCGGTATTTTTACTTGCTTTTCAGCTGCTTTGGCGAAAGCCAAGCAAATTGCTGAAGATGGCGGCAATGCCGAGAATCTTCGCCGGGAGAATCTGGACCTTCATAAGGACCTTATGAGGGTTCAGAAAGAACTGGAGGCCAGCCAGCTGGCTTTTGGCATTGCTCAATCCAATGCCTCCAACCAAGCTGAGAAGGACAAAGCAACTATCCAAGATCTGGAGAATGCTTTGACCCTTCGTCTGGAGGAAGGCTCCGAGATGGATAAGATCCTCGGTAAGTTTTCTACTTTTACCGGTTTTCAACGTTTTACAATCTTTCCCTGCTTTCTTCATAACCCTTTGGTTATTTGTCTAACAACAGGAGATGACCCAACTCTTACTCGGATTGAAAAAATCCGAGCCTTCGGGAAGGTCTTCACCGCGCTCAAGGTTGCGGGAATGTTGCTCATCAACAAGTTCCTTCCCGCAAGGACTGGGGAATTCTCGGAAGTTGAAAAACTTCCAGGAGCTATCGTGGAGGTGGCGGAGTCCAAGGAATCCACCTTGCGCTCCGCGGCACGGGGTGGTGCACGCATGGCTCTAGGGCTCATGCGTATGCATTACCCCTCTGCCAAATCTTGGCGCGTGGCGTCCGGCATTCCGCAAGGGTACACGGAAGCCCAGCGGACCAATATCTTTGACGAGATCAAAGGTCACGCAACCAAGATCGCTTCCATGGTCAACATCTCAATCTTCTACCCGGAGGAGGCAATTCCGAAAACTCTGGAAGAATCCTCCAGCGAAGATGACTCGGATGCTTGAAGGAGAACTCCGGGTCCTGGGTAGATAGAAAATAGGAGCATTACCGAACTTATGTTGTAAACATCATTGTAATGCTTCTATTCTTTTGAATGAACAAGTACTCCGCCATTTGCAGTTAATGTTATATAACTATTTTGCAAGTTTTTTCGGGTTATTATTCCTTTATCTTATAAATTCTCTGGTTTTGTATGCTTTAACTGTCCTTAGTGGTTGAAATGGCTCGATAGCGTTTTAATCTTCATGCCGAGTGACTGGGTATGACCGACCAGTCTATAACTCGGAAACATGGATCATGCTAAAGGAATTTTTGCTTACTAGCTCCAGTGACCCAGCACAAAAACAATCAGATAATATTTAGAGAATAGTTAAGGAATTTTTTGTATGAAACTCAGACACGCAGGCACAATCTGGGTTTCCTTAAGCCTTTTTTAGGCTGAAAATCATTCAGTTTTTTAACACCGAGCACGCAGGCACAATTCGGGTTAACATTGAGTATTTTGAAAGATCATTGGGAAATAGATGAGCCGGAAGATATGCTTTATACTATAATAAACATGTAAAAACATAGAAGTATGGATTCCGACAACTTTATTTCATGATCTCAAAGATGTTTACATAGAAATTGAACTAAGTGTAGAAGGGACGTAACTGCTGGATACTCCAGGGCCTCTTTGTCTCTCCTAGTTCATCATCTATCTTTCTCTTTCTTTTGTGATTCGGCTTCTCGGGATCATCTTCCGTATCTCGAATGTCTACAAGATAGTATGATCCATTTTTCATAGCCTTGCTGATGACGAATGGTCCTTCCCATATTGGGGCCAATTTGTGCTTTCTCTTTTGTACCAATCTTAGCACTAGGTCACCTTCTTTAAAAGAACGATGCCTGATTTTCCGACTATGACAACGTCGTAAACTTTGCTGATAAATGGCGGATCTTTGAAGCACAAGCTCTCGTTCCTCTTCTAAGAGATCGACGGCATCCTGCCGTGCGCTTTCGGCATCTGATTCATTGAAATCCTGCACTCTCGGGCTGTCATGGATCATGTCCGTTGGGAGAATTGCTTGTAAGGACCCCAGACCGGCAGTCTGAAACCCTACGTATGCATACATTCACGATCCCAGAAAGATCAGTCGTGAACAACATACACAGTTGGCACACAGAAATACATCATCCATTACACGAATACATAAAGGTATTACACAAATATCACATGATCAAGTTTAACGCAACTGCCACATGGGGCATGCAACTTATCAAACACAGCGGAAGACAAATAAAAAACAACGTAGTTGAGCCCAAGTCACGCCTTAACCTACAGGCTGCTGACCCGGAGACGATCCTAGTTCGCAAAGCCGTCAACTCCGTACTTCTCTTCATAGATATCCTTCGGAGGCTCCTTCTCCAAATCTGATAAGTAGATACCAGGGGCGAAACCATAATGAGTACATTTGAATGTACTCAGCAAGACATCCATCATATCACTTACCAACATGCAAATATGCTTATATGGTGGAATAGGTAGGCTATAAATATGGTTCACTATCAATGGTTTTTCATATATGATGACACCATAGTTGCAGTCAGGTTATTCTGTATCTTTGTTGAAGAAGATACTTCAGAAGAAAATAATATAGTTTTATTTCTCTTGTCGATATCACATGTACAAGAGGTTTTGTAAAACTTTGTTAAGGAATATTTTCTCTTTGCAAAACTTCTTGGAATCAGTTTCCAGAATTCTTGCTTAGAGTAGAAAAGGTTTTCTTTGCAAAACATTTTGTTTTGTATAACATCATCTGGCTTTTCATCATCCACGATACCTCCACGGTATAAGTTTCCATTCCTTTCCGAACTTCACAAGTTCAACACTTCCTTTCCAAAATTCCCTTTTCAAAACACCTTTTTGAAAACATTGACACAATGCTAGCTACATGGCCATTCAACTGTCCATATCCGAGGACGCGGCTTCTTCGAAAAAGTTGTACTCTGCAGAGGTGTACACATCCACCAGATCCAGTACACCTCCCGTGAACAATCACGGACTGTAACAACAGTATGTAAACATCAGGTATCTGATCATAACCATCCACTATGTTCAAGCTAGAATATGCCTATCTCCCAGTTGAGTTTTACCACATCCCCGGCACCGAGCTAATCCCCGCCAAGCCAGGATGCCTCAACTGATGCATCCGGAGGGAAAATTAATCCCACACTTTATATGTCTCCACGACATTCGGTTCAGAGGATCGCATCCCCTATAGCACATTGAGATAGCACACACTAATAAGAACAAACTTCAAGTTAAGCCCCTTGCCCATGTTGGGGTAGGGTGGCAGTACGGTAAAGGTTGTCCGGCGAAGACTAGGTTATGTGTCATTTTTGAAAAACACCATTTTCTCAAAAATGACCACTTCCACATTCCTCCGGAGAACAAGGATCCGCCTTTTCTCCGGGTTTTTCCGTAAAGCCTTTGTTTTGTAGAATCACAATTTTAGGGTGTCCACTTAGGGACTAGTATATTTGATGGTATAAATACCATAGGGTGGCTTATGGGCTTGGTATTACCAAGTTTAACTATTGGCATGATAGTAACCTATAATATAGTATAGTAGTAAATTCCACATCAAAAATAGTTTTGATAACCAAGTTTTTGTAAAACTTCAAAGGTAAAACATGCATGATAGATAATGATAAGTATTGTATCAGCAAGCATCAGGATGGCTTGCCTGGTATCTCCTTGTGTCCCTGGTTTTTGGAGTGACTGGAACTTGAAACAGATCTTCACGACACTTCCTTCCTCTTCGTTTTTCTAACGCCGTAAAAGGAATAAAGGACACACATTCAGAACCAATCAAGGCAAGCAACCATACATAACAATACATACAGCAAGGAAATCTAATAATAACAAAATCACTCAATTATTAATTGAGGCAAACAATCAAACAATCCTACTTGGCAGAAATGCCATTCAATAAGACAGCTTAAGGTTGGAGGAATATAACTCACAACCTTAATATCATGGATTCAGTGGGTGTGCCACTCTCATACCAAGATATTAATAAACCCAAAATATACTCAGTTTCACAAGGGTGAGACTACTAAAATTATATAAGCATGCACCACATTAATCATGGCAATGGGTCTATCAACCAAACAACAAAAAGAAAAAGGTAGCTATCTTACTAAGTCTAAATTCACATCAAGAATAAATAAGGCACATGATTTGCAAAAGTTACTTTTACAAATCAGTGAGCCTACACAAGTGTAACAAGGTAATAGACTCATCACAAAACACACAATTTCTCATAGTGAGAACAATAGAAACAATGACTAAAAAGGAGGAATCCTATAGACATGTTTCTACTAAAAGTTTGCTATGCAAGCATGCATATTATGTAAAGTACTAAAATGCAAACAAGGAACCATGTTATCATAATGGGAAATGAAAACATGTCCTCATGCAAGGATACACAATTATCTACCAAACACAAGTTGGCAGGAAAAATAATTTAACACAACAACTGCTAAGGAAACTAGTACTACTCAAACATGAAGAATCAATGGATGCATTTCAATCAAGTAATTGAAATACAACCAGAGGGTCCATGTCATAAAAACAGGAGTGAAAAACATCTATACTTGCTATAACAAAAATATCCCATTTAACAAAACAATGCATCAATTTGCAGGGCAACTCCTACATACTAGTGGTAATAAAAAGGGCATTACTAGAGGAATCAAACAACAATCCAAATATGTATTTTTCCTATCAAGCCACACATGATTACAACCACTTACAAACAGAAGCATACCCATTTTTGTTTAGCACAAAAATTCCCAAAGCAAAAATACTAGGCACTCATTAGTTATGAAACTACATAAGAGAAATGCATCTAGTTTGGGGAAATAATGTTTCCACCAAAAATGCAATGAAACCAGTGGGTGTTCCACTAGCATAACAAAGCATTAAGAGGTCACAAAGCCTCTGGTCCTACTTGACAAAAATTAGCAAAAGCCTAAACTAGCACCTAGTGCAATAACAATACTAGCAGAAAATAATAGGGTGCAAAAATAAGCAAGGCAATGCTACTCATGCTATTATTTCCACACAAGTGAAAACTTTAGGGGTCAAGTACTCATAAAAACCTTATCAAAATGCTACTGGTCCTATGAACACAACCCAAAAATATGTGGCTATGAAACCACAAATATTAATGCCAAAAATTCCACACATGAGGGAATTTTTCCAAAACATTTTCATAGTAATGATTAAACTACTCATGCTTTTCTACCAACTCAAATGCAAGCTAGCAGAGGTGATACTAACAAAATATAAGTACCAATGGTACTGAATCTAATATTCTCAACACAACAATTCAATCACTTGCACACAAATTAATCAATCAAAAATTCTATGGAAGTAATAAACTAGAGAATAACATATGCTACTTACATAAATTCTATTTCTTCTCAACTCAAGTCCACACATGCTAACATGTTAAAATAGCTAAGTACATCTTAGAAAACAAGTTCACACAACTTTTACATGCTAGAAAACAATATTGCAACACAAAAATATAATCACACAATTTAATTAACTAAAATGCCAAAAAGGCAGAAATAGGTGAAACAAGGATCTGTCCACCAAAAATTCTATGATGCTCTAAAACTTAAACCCTTCTAGATTTGGATAGCCCTAAACATGTACAAGACCATACAATTGAGTTTGCATCAAAAACCATTTTTAATAATTTTATAAAAATCACCAAAGTGCTCTCTGGTGTTTTACCAAATTGCATGCCATTCCAAAAATACAATGAATTTGGAAACGAGGTCAATTGCTCCTGTTAGGAAATTTCAAGGGCTTTCCAATTCAATTGGCCTCACTTCATTCTGAGTTGTAAAATAAAAATGGTGCTCATTTTGGTGTTTCTGGTAGCTGTTACCAAAACATTTTTCATTTCAAAATGGTTCATCCAAATGTAGATCTACAACTTGGAGATGGTTTAGAATTAGTTGAGGTACCACTGTGAATTTTAGTTTGGTCAAATTCATATTTTAAGGTGCCTTTTTGATCCAAAAGTAAACACACAAGTTTCTGCGAAAATAAATTGGAAAAAAAGACTCCTATGGGCCAGATCTGGAAAACGGGCCGGCCAGGTCAATTCTCACCGCGAGTGGATCTACCCCGAGCCGCTGACTCGCGGGCCAGCCGCCACGCGGGCAGCCACGCGGGCGAGCGCTGGGCCCACGCGCAGTTTGACTTCGTCCGCGCGGGGTCAAGGAGGGCGCTGACGTCGTGCGCGCGTCACCACGACGTCATGCCGGCGGGAGGGCTCTCCGGCGAGCTGCTATCCGGCTATTCCGGCAACCATTCTTCGAATCGACGGTACTTACAAGTTACACACGACGCGGGGAACCTAGTGCACGCAGTCTCGCTTCCCGGGAGTCGCCGGAAAAGCGGCGGCGACGAGGGCGACGCGGCGGCCGGAAGTGAGCACGACACGGAGGCGATTCCGAACGAGAGGGAGGGGGAAAAAGGGCGGCGGAGATGCACGCGCTCACCATTGACCCAACGGAGGGCTCGGATGAGGAGGAGACGGGCCGAGGCGACCGGAATATCTCGCCGGAGTGCGCCGTGCCCGAAAAGGGAATCGGACGGCGCGGGCACCAGGCGACCTTCCGCCTCGATTCCTTCCTCAGGGAGGGTCCGTGCGACGAGGCGGAGCCGAAGAGCTACTCGGAGGCCGGCGGCGAGCTCGGAAACGACCGATTGCCGGCGAGCCTCCATGCTTAGGGTTTCGGTTTTGAGATATTTTGAGAGAGAGAGGGTGAGGGCTCAAGGGGGAGAGAGAGAGGAGCATGTGAGGGTTCAGAGGTGCACATGGGGGGCCTCTTATCCTCCTTGATTCCTTCCCTTCGAAGCCATGGCTAGGGGTGCTGTTCTCTACAGCAAGCTAGAGGTAGGAGATGACTTGGATAACATCTAGGTCCCTGGAAAATTACAAATGGGTCCCTGTCTTCTCTGAAAAAGGTTGTTTTCCCTAGTCAAACAAAGTTATAAATTGAAATCCTTTTGCCCAAAATTCTTATTAGTTGAGATGTACAACATATATGAAAATTGGCTCAATTAGATAAACTTGATAATTCAAAGTTGTTCAAATTTGAATTCTTACATAAATAGACATTGAATTTATTAACCTACTTAGGAGCTTCCAAAAATGTTAATTTTTGGCACACATTCCTTATTTGATGTGTTCCTTATGTGGTAGAAAATTCAAGTCATTTTGAGTTACTTCATAGAACAAACTTGTTCAAATTTTAAAAAGGTGCTGCCAAGAAAACAGGGGTTTTTGGCAACTTAAATTATTCAAAAACTTATGCCCTTTTGTTTTTCATCCTTATTTATGATATAGAGCATGTGGTATTTATTTCATGGCATTTGGAAAAAGTTTGTAGAACAAACTTGTTCAAAATCCCAAATGTTGCTGTGGAGAAAATTCATGTTTTCAGGGCTTTAATGGAAACAATTTTTGGTCTCCTCTTGTGTGTGTTCCTTATTTGATATAAGGAAGCAATGGTATGAATTTCAAACCATTTTAAGAAAGTTTCCAATAGTAACTTGTTTTAGTTTTCTGTTTCTGGAAATATTGGAATTTCTATTTAATAAGGCACTTGGCTTTTCTTTAGTAATGCTTTGCCAAAATATTCATGTGACTAGAGATAGCAAGTCAATGCTCTCCAATACCTTTGTTTTTAATCTTGCAAGGTTGGAAAAACATTTGATAATATTTTGGTGAAGCATTTAAGAATGCCTCTTTTTCTGATAATCTTTTTAGGGAAATTTATTAAGTGTTTCCTCTTTCTTAATTTAGGCCTTGGAATAATATTCAACAAGTATGAGTTTTATAAGGTAGTTTGGAAAACTCTTTGATCAATATTTACTTTAGAAAATATTGTCAAAGTCATTGGAACAATATGTTGAATATTTTGTTTTCAATTTCTTAGCCATGTAAGTTTATATAACTAGTTTGTTTAGTTGCACTCAAACAAATACAATCAAAGTTTAATTGTCACAATCAAAGTTTAATTGTCAAGCAATTATCAAAACAACTGTGTTAACAGGTATTCCAAAATTGGGATGTGACAGGTCTTCCCCCCTTAAAAAGAATCTCGTCCCCGAGATTCACAAGCGAGGACTAAGGGAGGGCCAACAAACACAATGTTAGTGTTGGAGTGCCGGTGCTTCCCCCCTTTGACTTTTCTTGGGAGGTGGGGTACATCCCTAAATTAGCAAATTTACTTTTAAAAATTTCTCTAGCTATCACTTTACTCAACCACCAAATTTTAAAATTTTCTGATAACATCACTACTGCCAACTAGTTCCTTTTAGTGCAGAACTACCTGGAAATGTAATGTAAATTTTTACATTTGTTCCTAGCTATATCCCACATATTACATACCACATATGGAGTGGTGTACCACTCTCATCACAAGGTATATAAGAAGCTAAAAACCTAGCTTGTGGGTGCAAAGGTTAGGTTGCTAAGGTAAAACAAACAGTCAAAATAATACCCATGGCAGTGGGCATTACTCACCACAAGCAACTATCACTTAAAGTGTTCATGATTTTTAGTTGGATGTTTTTAGTTTAATAAGATACTCTTAATCACAATCATAACACCAGTATTAACTCATGCTAAGGTAAAAACATTTAAACAAAATCCAACGAGCAAGCAAACAACACCACAGATGAATAGACTATTTATTCACTAGGTTATTGTTTATTAGAGGTTTTGGAATCCATCAATCATGAACAATTAGCAAACAACCAGTAGCTAAAAACCAATGAATACAATCATAAAGATAATCTAAAATACCATCTTCACACAAGATAAAACTTCTATTACACAGGCATAGAAAAAGGTCTGCACAAATCACACACTAGTATGAAAAATCTACACCAGCATGCTATAAGAGATAATCATATCCTATAACCATAGAACATGCATCTAAATAATTCATGGCATGATAACAGAAGTAATAACTTCCTAGACATGCTATATCAACACATATACTCATAAAATAAAAGGAGTGTAATACTAGAGCAAAAATCACCATTTTCTAGTGGTGAAACTAGTTTCACTCTAGAGAAGCAAACAATGCTATCATGATGTTTAAACTTAAACAAGCAAGTCATGAATATAAATGTACCTAATAACAGTACACAAAACTTACTCATGCTAGTAAGCACAAACACCAAAACAATCCCATGAAACAACTATTAAACATGCAGAATTTTTTTTCTAGCAATTTATGTTTTTCTTAAACAATTACTAGCAAACAAGAAAGGTATAATTCACACAACCAGTAGCTATGTAATTAATGAAAAGTTATCTAAACCTTTTCAAAAATCCATACACTCAATTTAAAATTATTCACCAACAATCTACCAATCAACAGGAATTTATTTTATTTGCGAACAATTTAATTTCAGCACATGATAGTGAAACATTTCTTAACATGATACCCCTAAGGAATATTATGCTAACAAAAGGATCACACCTAAACATATTAGTATTTACTAATAATAAATAAACTTCTCACTTGCATAAGTGAAAACAAACAATTATATTTTCCATGGTGAAAAATAGAATTCAGTCACATAGTGAAACATGCTATTTTAACACATATGTATGGTTGGGGATTTTCATCCTCAAGCCAAAATACAATGGGACCAGTGGGCTATGGACTACTAATACCAAGGAAAAAAAATAGGTACTAAGCCTCTGGTTACTCATGAAAAACTTTGCACACAAGATAAAAATATAAGGCTATTTAATCTAGTGAAGCAATACTAGTGCATATTGATAGCAATGCTTACGTATGCTTTACTATTAAGAGACATGCAAGCTAACATAGGTACAAGCATCAAAATAACAGTACCTAAATGGTACTGGACTCAAATAAAACATAGCACAAAAATATACTAAGAAAGTATACACAGATCTAGCTCTCACAATACTTCCAATTAATACACTAGACGGTGACAAATGTTATTTCATTTTTATTCGAGTTTTCAATCATGCACACACTTTCTAGGGTAGATTTATTGTAAGAAAACAACATAATAACGAGTCCTAACAAGTCCATATAAGTTAGGAAGCCAGATTGAAGAAAACACAAATTTATTTCAATCAAGAGCACACAAAGAAACAAGAACAGGAAACTGTTGTTTCCTAGATCTATCATAACCATTCCATCGTTCACTTTATTTCTAAACCTCGAATTTCATAGTACCTACAATGTCTACTACTATTTGGTTTCCAAAGTAGATACACATGATATCCTATTGACTAGTAAACGAATAGGTCATCATCTTATTTTCTCGTGACTTCTCCTTTTACAAACTAGATTAAAAGGTGTCGTAAGTCACTTAATTCTTGTTTTAGAAAGAGTTGTCAGTATTTCACATGCTTTGGTTAGGTGTCAACCTAAAATTAGACAAAGCATGTTAGTCTTGTTAACTTTCTATATAATCATGTTTGTCCGACAAGATACGACTAGCGTCATCGTACGTTGAATATTGAATTGTGCTCTTTTGATTGGCTTTTTAGGGGGTTGCGCATCATGGCATGTGAACACTTCTTTTGCACCTTTCTCCAGAGGAGGGAGGTATATAACTCTTTAAAAGGGGATTTCTCTTGTTTGGTCTTTTAAAAGGGAACATAAAAAAAGTGCGACATTTAGCCAACATGGTAAAAAGAGCCTTTTGCAAACAGACAAACATAGAGGTTTAGGTCAGTATTGGTTGGTTTTCTTCACGCCTTTTCTTCTTCGAAGGGTGTCATTTTTGGAGCTTTATCTGTTGGAGTGCAGCATTGTTATCAACGCTAGCAGCTCGTGTGGCTTGATGGCCCTCTATTATTAGGCACAACGGTGCTTTCATTGATTTGTGGGGCAGATGGCGGTGGTTCACGACGGGTCGCATTATGAAGCGAAAACCAGTATAAGTCTACGCAACAAATTCTTGTTTTTGAATGCTATACAAACATTTTTGCTTGCAAAAATTTAACATGAGGCGATTCAAAAACAAGAGCGGGGCAAGCACAAATCTGCAATTTTTGAGCACCCCACAAACATATAGAAGCCTAGATGAACCAAATTCTACACCACAAAATAGCACAAAGTCCTACGGACACACATAAGCAAGCCATAACACACAAGCAAGACCCCATTGGGGCTACGTCGGGGGAGGCGACTCATGGGGTAATCGCTAAATTACTCCAAACTAGACTGATCCAAAAATCCTAGAAGTGGCTGAAGAACTATATCTACTTCTGACCATCATCACTGTAGAGTTAGGCAATTATTTTGGTCTTCTCGGGACATCGGCAAGTATAAAAGCTTTTGGATGGAAACAAGATACTAGAAGTAAAGTTTTGATAAAACTATTAACTGAGAGAGGTAAAACTATGCAACAATCTGTTTTTGAAACCCCAACTATTTTCTGAACAGAAAACTTCAAAAGCGGGAAATGTTTCAAAAACAGAGCGGAGCAGTTGCAAACAAGGAAGAAATAAACTCTTAACCGAGAGGGATGCCAACTCTGTAAGGCCCGCCCTTCGAACCACTGTTCAAGGACGCCCTTGATATGCATTTAGAATCTTTTGAAAAGATCAGAAGGAGGGAAAATATACTAAAATTCCCTTAGATAAAAATAATGTAGATAGTAAATAGGTTTTTACTCAAAAATACTTTTCTTTCCTATCTGACGTCCATGCTAACTAAGGTCTCCTAAGGTCAGGATGGCTCTGATACCAACTCTGTAAGGACCCCAGACCGGCAGTCTGAAACCCTACGTATGCATACATTCACGATCCCAGAAAGATCAGTCGTGAACAACATACACAGTTGGCACACAGAAATACATCATCCATTACACGAATACATAAAGGTATTACACAAATATCACATGATCAAGTTTAACGCAACTGCCACATGGGGCATGCAACTTATCAAACACAGCGGAAGACAAATAAAAAACAACGTAGTTGAGCCCAAGTCACGCCTTAACCTACAGGCTGCTGACCCGGAGACGATCCTAGTTCGCAAAGCCGTCAACTCCGTACTTCTCTTCATAGATATCCTTCGGAGGCTCCTTCTCCAAATCTGATAAGTAGATACCAGGGGCGAAACCATAATGAGTACATTTGAATGTACTCAGCAAGACATCCATCATATCACTTACCAACATGCAAATATGCTTATATGGTGGAATAGGTAGGCTATAAATATGGTTCACTATCAATGGTTTTTCATATATGATGACACCATAGTTGCAGTCAGGTTATTCTGTATCTTTGTTGAAGAAGATACTTCAGAAGAAAATAATATAGTTTTATTTCTCTTGTCGATATCACATGTACAAGAGGTTTTGTAAAACTTTGTTAAGGAATATTTTCTCTTTGCAAAACTTCTTGGAATCAGTTTCCAGAATTCTTGCTTAGAGTAGAAAAGGTTTTCTTTGCAAAACATTTTGTTTTGTATAACATCATCTGGCTTTTCATCATCCACGATACCTCCACGGTATAAGTTTCCATTCCTTTCCGAACTTCACAAGTTCAACACTTCCTTTCCAAAATTCCCTTTTCAAAACACCTTTTTGAAAACATTGACACAATGCTAGCTACATGGCCATTCAACTGTCCATATCCGAGGACGCGGCTTCTTCGAAAAAGTTGTACTCTGCAGAGGTGTACACATCCACCAGATCCAGTACACCTCCCGTGAACAATCACGGACTGTAACAACAGTATGTAAACATCAGGTATCTGATCATAACCATCCACTATGTTCAAGCTAGAATATGCCTATCTCCCAGTTGAGTTTTACCACATCCCCGGCACCGAGCTAATCCCCGCCAAGCCAGGATGCCTCAACTGATGCATCCGGAGGGAAAATTAATCCCACACTTTATATGTCTCCACGACATTCGGTTCAGAGGATCGCATCCCCTATAGCACATTGAGATAGCACACACTAATAAGAACAAACTTCAAGTTAAGCCCCTTGCCCATGTTGGGGTAGGGTGGCAGTACGGTAAAGGTTGTCCGGCGAAGACTAGGTTATGTGTCATTTTTGAAAAACACCATTTTCTCAAAAATGACCACTTCCACATTCCTCCGGAGAACAAGGATCCGCCTTTTCTCCGGGTTTTTCCGTAAAGCCTTTGTTTTGTAGAATCACAATTTTAGGGTGTCCACTTAGGGACTAGTATATTTGATGGTATAAATACCATAGGGTGGCTTATGGGCTTGGTATTACCAAGTTTAACTATTGGCATGATAGTAACCTATAATATAGTATAGTAGTAAATTCCACATCAAAAATAGTTTTGATAACCAAGTTTTTGTAAAACTTCAAAGGTAAAACATGCATGATAGATAATGATAAGTATTGTATCAGCAAGCATCAGGATGGCTTGCCTGGTATCTCCTTGTGTCCCTGGTTTTTGGAGTGACTGGAACTTGAAACAGATCTTCACGACACTTCCTTCCTCTTCGTTTTTCTAACGCCGTAAAAGGAATAAAGGACACACATTCAGAACCAATCAAGGCAAGCAACCATACATAACAATACATACAGCAAGGAAATCTAATAATAACAAAATCACTCAATTATTAATTGAGGCAAACAATCAAACAATCCTACTTGGCAGAAATGCCATTCAATAAGACAGCTTAAGGTTGGAGGAATATAACTCACAACCTTAATATCATGGATTCAGTGGGTGTGCCACTCTCATACCAAGATATTAATAAACCCAAAATATACTCAGTTTCACAAGGGTGAGACTACTAAAAGTATATAAGCATGCACCACATTAATCATGGCAATGGGTCTATCAACCAAACAACAAAAAGAAAAAGGTAGCTATCTTACTAAGTCTAAATTCACATCAAGAATAAATAAGGCACATGATTTGCAAAAGTTACTTTTACAAATCAGTGAGCCTACACAAGTGTAACAAGGTAATAGACTCATCACAAAACACACAATTTCTCATAGTGAGAACAATAGAAACAATGACTAAAAAGGAGGAATCCTATAGACATGTTTCTACTAAAAGTTTGCTATGCAAGCATGCATATTATGTAAAGTACTAAAATGCAAACAAGGAACCATGTTATCATAATGGGAAATGAAAACATGTCCTCATGCAAGGATACACAATTATCTACCAAACACAAGTTGGCAGGAAAAATAATTTAACACAACAACTGCTAAGGAAACTAGTACTACTCAAACATGAAGAATCAATGGATGCATTTCAATCAAGTAATTGAAATACAACCAGAGGGTCCATGTCATAAAAACAGGAGTGAAAAACATCTATACTTGCTATAACAAAAATATCCCATTTAACAAAACAATGCATCAATTTGCAGGGCAACTCCTACATACTAGTGGTAATAAAAAGGGCATTACTAGAGGAATCAAACAACAATCCAAATATGTATTTTTCCTATCAAGCCACACATGATTACAACCACTTACAAACAGAAGCATACCCATTTTTGTTTAGCACAAAAATTCCCAAAGCAAAAATACTAGGCACTCATTAGTTATGAAACTACATAAGAGAAATGCATCTAGTTTGGGGAAATAATGTTTCCACCAAAAATGCAATGAAACCAGTGGGTGTTCCACTAGCATAACAAAGCATTAAGAGGTCACAAAGCCTCTGGTCCTACTTGACAAAAATTAGCAAAAGCCTAAACTAGCACCTAGTGCAATAACAATACTAGCAGAAAATAATAGGGTGCAAAAATAAGCAAGGCAATGCTACTCATGCTATTATTTCCACACAAGTGAAAACTTTAGGGGTCAAGTACTCATAAAAACCTTATCAAAATGCTACTGGTCCTATGAACACAACCCAAAAATATGTGGCTATGAAACCACAAATATTAATGCCAAAAATTCCACACATGAGGGAATTTTTCCAAAACATTTTCATAGTAATGATTAAACTACTCATGCTTTTCTACCAACTCAAATGAAAGCTAGCAGAGGTGATACTAACAAAATATAAGTAACAATGGTACTGAATCTAATATTCTCAACACAACAATTCAATCACTTGCACACAAATTAATCAATCAAAAATTCTATGGAAGTAATAAACTAGAGAATAACATATGCTACTTACATAAATTCTATTTCTTCTCAACTCAAGTCCACACATGCTAACATGTTAAAATAGCTAAGTACATCTTAGAAAACAAGTTCACACAACTTTTACATGCTAGAAAACAATATTGCAACACAAAAATATAATCACACAATTTAATTAACTAAAATGCCAAAAAGGCAGAAATAGGTGAAACAAGGATCTGTCCACCAAAAATTCTATGATGCTCTAAAACTTAAACCCTTCTAGATTTGGATAGCCCTAAACATGTACAAGACCATCCAATTGAGTTTGCATCAAAAACCATTTTTAATAATTTTATAAAAATCACCAAAGTGCTCTCTGGTGTTTTACCAAATTGCATGCCATTCCAAAAATACAATGAATTTGGAAACGAGGTCAATTGCTCCTGTTAGGAAATTTCAAGGGCTTTCCAATTCAATTGGCCTCACTTCATTCTGAGTTGTAAAATAAAAATGGTGCTCATTTTGGTGTTTCTGGTAGCTGTTACCAAAACATTTTTCATTTCAAAATGGTTCATCCAAATGTAGATCTACAACTTGGAGATGGTTTAGAATTAGTTGAGGTACCACTGTGAATTTTAGTTTGGTCAAATTCATATTTTAAGGTGCCTTTTTGATCCAAAAGTAAACACACAAGTTTCTGCGAAAATAAATTGGAAAAAAAGACTCCTATGGGCCAGATCTGGAAAACGGGCCGGCCAGGTCAATTCTCACCGCGAGTGGATCTACCCCGAGCCGCTGACTCGCGGGCCAGCCGCCACGCGGGCAGCCACGCGGGCGAGCGCTGGGCCCACGCGCAGTTTGACTTCGTCCGCGCGGGGTCAAGGAGGGCGCTGACGTCGTGCGCGCGTCACCACGACGTCATGCCGGCGGGAGGGCTCTCCGGCGAGCTGCTATCCGGCTATTCCGGCAACCATTCTTCGAATCGACGGTACTTACAAGTTACACACGACGCGGGGAACCTAGTGCACGCAGTCTCGCTTCCCGGGAGTCGCCGGAAAAGCGGCGGCGACGAGGGCGACGCGGCGGCCGGAAGTGAGCACGACACGGAGGCGATTCCGAACGAGAGGGAGGGGGAAAAAGGGCGGCGGAGATGCACGCGCTCACCATTGACCCAACGGAGCGCTCGGATGAGGAGGAGACGGGCCGAGGCGACCGGAATATCTCGCCGGAGTGCGCCGTGCCCGAAAAGGGAATCGGACGGCGCGGGCACCAGGCGACCTTCCGCCTCGATTCCTTCCTCAGGGAGGGTCCGTGCGACGAGGCGGAGCCGAAGAGCTACTCGGAGGCCGGCGGCGAGCTCGGAAACGACCGATTGCCGGCGAGCCTCCATGCTTAGGGTTTCGGTTTTGAGATATTTTGAGAGAGAGAGGGTGAGGGCTCAAGGGGGAGAGAGAGAGGAGCATGTGAGGGTTCAGAGGTGCACATGGGGGGCCTCTTATCCTCCTTGATTCCTTCCCTTCGAAGCCATGGCTAGGGGTGCTGTTCTCTACAGCAAGCTAGAGGTAGGAGATGACTTGGATAACATCTAGGTCCCTGGAAAATTACAAATGGGTCCCTGTCTTCTCTGAAAAAGGTTGTTTTCCCTAGTCAAACAAAGTTATAAATTGAAATCCTTTTGCCCAAAATTCTTATTAGTTGAGATGTACAACATATATGAAAATTGGCTCAATTAGATAAACTTGATAATTCAAAGTTGTTCAAATTTGAATTCTTACATAAATAGACATTGAATTTATTAACCTACTTAGGAGCTTCCAAAAATGTTAATTTTTGGCACACATTCCTTATTTGATGTGTTCCTTATGTGGTAGAAAATTCAAGTCATTTTGAGTTACTTCATAGAACAAACTTGTTCAAATTTTAAAAAGGTGCTGCCAAGAAAACAGGGGTTTTTGGCAACTTAAATTATTCAAAAACTTATGCCCTTTTGTTTTTCATCCTTATTTATGATATAGAGCATGTGGTATTTATTTCATGGCATTTGGAAAAAGTTTGTAGAACAAACTTGTTCAAAATCCCAAATGTTGCTGTGGAGAAAATTCATGTTTTCAGGGCTTTAATGGAAACAATTTTTGGTCTCCTCTTGTGTGTGTTCCTTATTTGATATAAGGAAGCAATGGTATGAATTTCAAACCATTTTAAGAAAGTTTCCAATAGTAACTTGTTTTAGTTTTCTGTTTCTGGAAATATTGGAATTTCTATTTAATAAGGCACTTGGCTTTTCTTTAGTAATGCTTTGCCAAAATATTCATGTGACTAGAGATAGCAAGTCAATGCTCTCCAATACCTTTGTTTTTAATCTTGCAAGGTTGGAAAAACATTTGATAATATTTTGGTGAAGCATTTAAGAATGCCTCTTTTTCTGATAATCTTTTTAGGGAAATTTATTAAGTGTTTCCTCTTTCTTAATTTAGGCCTTGGAATAATATTCAACAAGTATGAGTTTTATAAGGTAGTTTGGAAAACTCTTTGATCAATATTTACTTTAGAAAATATTGTCAAAGTCATTGGAACAATATGTTGAATATTTTGTTTTCAATTTCTTAGCCATGTAAGTTTATATAACTAGTTTGTTTAGTTGCACTCAAACAAATACAATCAAAGTTTAATTGTCACAATCAAAGTTTAATTGTCAAGCAATTATCAAAACAACTGTGTTAACAGGTATTCCAAAATTGGGATGTGACATTGCTTCCGCGCCATAAACTAGGAAAAACGGGGTTTGCCATGTTGACCTATTTGGCGTCGTTCGAATTCTCCAAAGCACGGGGGTAACTCTTCCACCCATGCTCCAGCTGCTCTATGAAGAGGAGATTCGAGTCTTGGGCGTATTCCTTGCAGGATTGAGCTATCCATTCTTTCAACTTGTCCATTGGATTACGGGTGTGCCACAGATGCGAGATCTAGGAGAATTCCCGTTTGTCGGCAATATTTTGCCAACTCTCCAATAGAGAAATTTGTCCCGTTGTCAGTTATTATGCTGTGTGGAACGCCATATCTCATGACTACGTCAATAATGAAATTTCTGGCAGTTACACCGTCAACTTTTTTGATGGGCTTAGCCTCCACCCACTTGGTATATTTATCCACTGCAACGAGTAGATGTGTAAGTACGCCTCTTGCAGTTTTGAATGGTCTCATCATATCTAACCCCCAGACCGCGAACGGCCATGTGATAGGGATAGTTTTGAGTTCTTGGGCTGGCATATTTGTCTGCTTGGCGTAATACTGACATCCGGCACATGTGTTCACTATGTGCTCGACATCTGTCTTGGCTGTTAGCCAGAAAAACCCTTCACGGAATGTTTTTTTGACTGAGCATGATGTCCGCAATCTCCGGCATGGATTTCTTGCAGGATTTCTCGTCCTTCTTCTGGCGAAATACATCACAGAAAAATTCCGGTAGTACTGCGTTTATATAGGCAACCGTTGATTACCTTGTATCCTTTGCATCGACGTTGTATCTGTCTTTGCAAGACTTCGTCTGCTCCATCCGGGTACTTCTGATCAACCAAGAAGTTTAAATATGGGATTGTCCATTCTGGGTTAACGAGCATGACTTCAGTTGACTCGGAGACCAGAGGATAGTCGACATCTCCACCTTTTATCGATGGTTCGTACAAGTGCTGGACAAACACACCTGGTGGTAGGGTTTTCACCCTTTCTGATCCCATGCGGGCTAATGCGTATGCGTTCCAATTTTCTTCCCTTTTGATGTGAAGCACTTCAAATCCTAGGAAGCAAATTGCAAACTCGTCCATCGTTCTCCGATATTCGGCCATGATGGGACTTTTGGCGTCCCAAGTTTGGTTGAGCTGATGCTATACCAAATCTGAGTCGCCATAGCATAAGATGCGTTTAACACCTATTTCTTTTGCGATATGCAAGCCATGAAGCAGAGCTTCATATTCTGCCACGTTATTACTGGTATTGAAGTGTATTTGTAATACATACTCCATTGTGTCTCCTTTGGGGTATTTTAAGACTACACCAGCTCCTGCGCCTTCTTTCATCTTAGATCTGTCAAAGTGCATGATCCAGTATTTCGACTCCGGCATTGGTGTGTTTTCCATTGCTTCTGTCCAATCGACGACAAAATCTGCCAACACCTGGGATTTTATTGCCGTCTGGGGTTGGTACTTAATGTCGAATGCGGCTAGCTCGATGCCCCATTTGGCTACCCGGCCTGTTGCCTCCGCATTGTTTATTATATCCCCTAGTGGTGCTTTACATGCCACTTTTATGGAATGTCCTTAGAAGTAATGACGAAGTTTCCGAGATGCGAAAAACACGCCATATGCCAGTATTTGATAGTGTGGGTACCATTGTTTAGACTCGGAGAAAACTTCACTTACATAGTATACCGGATGCTGATCTGGTATGCTTTGTTCGTCTTTCCGCCCTGATAACCCGGTTTGTAGCCGTGAGGTACAATAACATGGGTTCTTCGTCTTTTGGGGACGCCAAAATCGGAGCTTTCATCAAAGTTTCTTTCAAATGGGTTAATGTTGCATCTGCTTCTTCTGTCCACTCGAACTTGTCGGATTTCTTCAACAATTTGTAAAGTGGCAGAGCTTTGTCCCCTAGCCGGCTAATAAACCTGCTAACGGCTGCTGCAGACCCCGTCAATCTTTGTACATCTTTTACGCATGTGGGCTTGGAGATGTTTAAGATTGCTTTGATCTTTTCCGGGTTTACTTCTATTCCTCTATGAGAAACGATGAAACCTAGAAGTTTTCCTGAGGGAACCCCAAATACGCACTTTAATGGATTCAACTTCATCTTATAAGTGCGCAAATTTTCGAAGGTTTCTCGCAAATCTTCAAGGAATGTGTCCTTTTCCTTGGAAACGACAGCAATGTCGTCCACGTAAACATGGACGTTTTTGCCAATCTGACTATGCAAACATCGTTGCATGCAACGCTAGTTGGTTGCACCTGCATTCTTCAGGCCAAATGGCATGGTTATGTAATAGTACGTCCCATATGGGGTTATGAATGAAGTTTTGATTTGATCTTCTTCCTTCATGCGTATTTGATGATACCCGGAATACGCATCCAAAAAGCATAAAAGTTCAGAGCCAGCAGTAGCGTCTATTATTTGATCGATTCGCGGTAACGCGAATCTATCTTTTGGACGCAATTTGTTCAAGCCAGTATAATCTATACACAACCTAAGGGCGGTGTTGTATTTCTTCGGGACTAATACTGGGTTTGCAGACCATTCAGTATGTATAACTTCCCGAATAAAATATGCTGCCAAAAGCCGGATAATCTCCTTGCCGATAGCCTTCCGTCTTCTTCCATCAAATCGACGGAGACCTTGTTTAACGGGTTTGGATCCTGGAACCACCTTAAGTTGATGCTCAGCAAGTTCCCTGGGTACGCCTGGCATGTCCGCTGGACACCATGCAAAAATGTCCCAGTTCTCACGGAGGAACTTGATGAGCTCGCTTTCCTATTTGTCGGTCATCCCGGTTCCTATTACGACAAACTTTGTCGGATCTTTAGGATCTAGGATTACCTGTCTTGTGTTCTCGGAAGCTTTGAAGCTATCTGTCAGCTTCCGGCTTTCTTTTCCTGTCGGCATTTCTGTCGGCGATACTTCTTTGGCCAGCTCCTTCAGTTCTTCCTTTGCTATCACTTTTTCTGCGCAAAGGGCGTTTTCTTTCTCCAGCTCGTTCGCCAATTTGAAGTCTCCACTTATCGTGATTACTCCACCTTTTGGCCCTGGCATCTTCAGCTTGTTATAAATATAACATGACCTTGCCATAAATTTGGCGAAAGCTGGACTTCCGAGTATTGCGTGATACACGCTTTCGAACGACACAACCTCGAAGGATACTTTTTTCTGACGGAAGTGATCTTTCTCTCCGAAGGTTACATCTAGGAAAATTTCTCCTAGGGATCGTGCTTGTATGCCAGGGACGATGCCGTGAAAACGTATGTTGTTGTGATTGAGATGGGTCTCGGAGATTCGCAGATGCTTCAGTGTATCCAGGTACATTATGTTAATGTTGGATCCTCCATCCATCAGCACTCTTTTTAGCCTAGTGTTTTGAACAATAGGACTTAAAATTAGAGCTTGCGTGCCGGGTTCTGGGATATTTCCGGGGTGATCACACTGATCCCAGGTAATTGGTGTATTTGAGTACTTCAAGAATTTCGGAGTTGCAGGGACAACCGCGTTTATTTCTCGAAGTGTTCTCTTCGCCACCTTTGCTGAGGGAGTTGCCAGGAAAGTTAGGTTGCATTCTCCTTCAACTCTCGGAAACTTAGGTTCGCCTTTTCACTGTTGTTCCTGGATTTTTTCGTTAGTGTCTGATTCACTGTCTTCTTTTTCATCTTCTGGCTTTTGCTTGGAGAATTTCCTCTTGGAGTTCTTCCCTTTGCTTCCGAATCCTGCACTGCCTTTCATATGCTTGTTCAGCCGGCATTGTGCGTTAGTATGGGTGGGTTTCCCAAATTGCGAGTGGTGGGCACAGTTTTGCGACTTTATTTTTTCCCACTCTTCCTTGGTGTAGTTTATCGGTTCTGTACTTCATCCTTTCCACCTGTTCCCATTTTCTCTTCCAAAGGCTATGTTAACTTCTTTGGGTTTTTGTGTTGCATCAGGAGTTCCTTTTTTCTCGGGGCGAGGGGTCTTTTTGGCCTGGATCAGAGTGTCGATATTGCCTCCTCTCGCTCTGATGTCGTCTTCGGCCGCTGCATGCTCATTGGCGGTTGTAAGCATAGATCCGAGATCTTTGTGCCTTTTGGAACCGATCATGAACGGTACGAGTCCGGGTTTTAAACCATTAACGAAAGCATGCATTGCTTGAACGTCAGTTACTCCAGAGCAACTATTCTTCATTGCCGCCCATCTTGAGATGAAGTCCACGTATGGTTCGTCTTCAAACTGGGTGCAACGGTTTAGCTGGTTGATGTTGTTCGAGCGTTTATAGGTTCCCCGGAAATGCTGAGTAAATACTCTAGCCATATCATCCCAGCTGTCGACAGTTCTTGATGGTAACCCATTGATCCAATCTCTGGCTCCATCCAGTAACATTAGGGGGAGCAATTTTACTGCCTCCAGGTTTGTCCCGTTGTTAATCTGTGTCGCACCCGGACTTCTAAAGGATACTCGCTGTTCCGTTGAACAGTAGTAGATTGGATTACGGGGCTTACCGGCACCCGCGTCCTCTTACGAGTAGGCCCACACACGTATGTGTGACAACCAACCCCTATCTGTTCATCGTCGACGTAAACTATCCCATAGAAATCAGGATACTACCACTGACGTACTTCATACCATACACACATGGTACGTCAACGGCTTGTAACAGAATGATAGCACAACATATCTCTAAGACACAAAAGATTGAAATAAGTTGCAAATAGCTCTCACTAGAGCAGAGATAGCAAATACAATCATCCAGAGGACACATGTCCCAACATAACATCATTACATCTCAGCGGAAGCATTCAAAGGGTCTGAGTACAGACAAATCCAAATAGGCTTAAGAAGCCGGGAACTGAAAGAAAGACGGATCCCATCCACGAAGTCTCGGATCCTGCCCGGGTCCGCTACCTACTCGTCAGCAGCCTCGTCAAACTCCACGTAGTAGCCGTCACTGGGATCCTCGTAAGCGTAGTCTGCGGAAACCACAGCCCCAAAGGGGTCAGTACATAAACGTACTGGCAAGCAAGACTCACAGTTCACCAAAGTGTAGCCCGTCAACACCAAGCACAGATGCCTTGGGTTCAACGGAAGAACGGGGATATAAAAGATGTTGTAACTGGCTGCGCTAACCAACTACAGAAAACTACAACTTCCAACTAACAGAAAGGGGATAAGATAGCGTATAGTAACCAACTGGAAGATAACATCAAACAAACCCATCCTGGATCTCGCCCCTTATCCAAAGAAGCAATCCGAGGATAACTCACACAGTTGGATTAATGAATAATGGATCAAGTTGTTGTGTCAATAAGTCTATTACTAGTCAAGTTATCAATAGTTAGGTGTAAGTTGTTCTGAGTACTTGTTAGCCAGTACTTTCACCAAGTCAACCATAACCGCGGAAAACACGGCTTCTCGAGAAGATTTATCCCTGCAGGGTTGCACCAATTTGGCCGTACACGTAAGAATAACCCGCCAGATGGGATGCCTCCCACCAAGCGGGGCACTCAACACAACTCAACTCTTCTCCGCATCAAGCCCAAAGCACCTTGGGCGCACGGCTAATCGAGCCCCGAAGAAAAGGGACCCTCATAGCACTCTAAGACCGTGTCCCCCTATATGCCGACTACAAAAGTTCCACCCTGCGCTGGGCTCGCAAAAACATGCATGCAGCAAATGGAAAACACGAACTAAATGAGGCGATTTGGACGAGATGCGAATCGAATCAAATTGAGGGGGGCGCCCATACTCGCTTCCCACATGCGGGTAGTGCGCTCATCATGGATCAGTAGACAAGACCCTTTTCCTATTAGGGTCGACACTAGCAGGCTTCAAAACCACACAGGGCCTCCTGCCGGTGCCTTATCAGCATATTATTAGTAACAGGTTGATTGATTAACATCGAGCCCCCAGAACATAATAGAAATATAGTAACAGAAAGTAACGGGTAACAGACTCGAGCAAAACAACCTAAGCATGCTAGTAAGACACTGGCTCAAACAATGGGGTTGTAGGAGGGGAGGTGAGGCAGTATCAGGGTTAAGGGATTCATGTGATAGGTTCGTAACAGAAACAACTACACATAGGGCTAGCAAAATAGACAACGGAAAGTATCGGTAACCAATGTTTAAGGGAACACAATGGTTCATGTGAGTGATAACTTGCCTGCAAACTCAGCAGCCTGGTACTGAGCTAGATCCTCGGAAGGGGTGCTGTAAAGATCGTATGTCTCAACGTCGTCGTCTATCCGAGAAGAAGCAAACAAACAATGCAGAAAGACAAACAATCAATATCATGGCATAGTGCACAATCATGGGATGATGCATGTCAATTTAACTGATGCATCAAAATAAAGTAGTTGACATGGGAAACAATTTAAATGGACACATATGCAATTTTGGGTTGCATATGAAAAGCCCATGAATTTTGGTTGAAACAATTGTTTTCCAATTAACCAACAGGTGAAAGTGGATTAGTATGATGCATGGATGAGGAAAACAACAAAATAACAACAATAGAACCAATTGGAATTAAGGTTTACCAATTTACAAATTTATTTATTAAGTTAGGGAATTTTGGGTTCCTTTAAGGGATTACACAAATAGTTGTTGTTTTCACCAATTTAAATTGTGCAAAATAAATAACAAAATCATATTTGAAAATAATACAAAATTTTAGTTGGATTACATGTTTCAAATATTGAAAAAGGAATTACAATGATTTAATTATGAATTAAACAAGATTAAACAAGTCTTAAATGAATTTAAAGCAAGTTTGAATATTATTTGTATTTTATTTGTTCAAAACATAAATTCAAACTCACATTTGAAAAGTTTATACTTTGATGGTTTGAAAACATATTTTCCATGTTCAAAAATAATTTATTTTGAGCAATTTATGAATTTAGCCATTTTAAATGATTTAAACAAGGTTTAAAATATTTAAGAAATTTTAATTATTCAAACCATGAAACAAAATTTATATTTGAAAAGGTTATTTGAAATAGCATGGAAAACATATTTTATTTGCATTAATTGGATTAAGTATGAATTAGTTATGGGTTTTATCAAACTGCAATTGAATTATTTGAATTCAAATTTGAATTGCATTTGGAAAATTCAAAACAGAAAACAAATGCTATAATTAGATAGAGAATTAAATTTGGAGCAGTGCACATATTTTATTTTTGTTATTTGGAGTTATAAAATAAAAGTTATTAACAATTTAATTTTTAGGACCAATCTGTAATTTGGAGGGACTTGTTTTTAAAACAGAAAGTTGGAAAAACATTTGTTACCACACACAGAGTTACCCTAGCCACTGCCAGTGGGCCTAGGGCCACTGTGTGCTTGCGTGGCAAGTGTGTGGCTGACAGGGGGGCCACCCTGTCAGCGCTGGATGCAAAAAGGTTGGGAATTTCTCCCGTGCGCGAGCCAGGAATCGAACCTGGGGCTCGGGGGTGCGAGCGCTGTGGCGTGGCCACTGGGGTGAGCGAGCGGTTCTTGTCAGTATACCGTGCGCGAACAGGTTAAGGTGTCGCTCGTGGTTTCTGAACTTTTAACTGAATCACGCGCGACTGAAACTCGACAGAGACTACCGGCGGCGATCACCGTGGCGTCGCTCGTGCTCGCGGTGCTTGCGCTGCTGCTGGTGATGTGCGTGTGCAAGCGTGTGAGGTGGAGCAGAGAGAGGACAGGGAGGAGGAGGAGAACACGGTGGCGTGCTCACCGGGAGGTTACAGAGGCGAGCTCGACGGCGACAGGGCGTGGTCGTGGACGGCGGCGTGGATCCAAGTGATCTCCGGGCCCGAGGAGGTGTCGAAGACGTCGATGGAAGCACGGGGTTTCGATCCCCGTGGTCAGATCACGACGAGAGGCACTGCAGCGACGATGACGACCATGGATTCAGAGGTGGCGCCACGGTTGCAGTGCGGCTGCCGGAGACGTCGAGGACCGCGGCGTCGATCGAGAGGGTTACCGAGGCCGAGAAGGTGTCGTCGAGGTAGAGGAAGACAAGCCGGTGCGGTTCATGTGGCTAGCTAGGGTGGAGGAGGTCCATGGCGGCGGTGGTCGTCGGAATTCAGAAACGGCGGCGCTCGGTGGCAGTGGCAGAGGCGGCGAAATTCACCGGGGAGAGAGAGATTGGCGGCGGCGCGAGGGGATAGGGTAGGTGGTAGGGTTAGGGCGGCGCCAGGGGGATAGGGCTAGCTTATATAGGGGGTACGGGGGGCGCGCGGCCGTCGGCGTGCAGCAGTGTTTTTTTTTGCAGCAAATAGAATAGGGAGAAAAATGGGATTTTGGAGTTAGCAAAGATTTCAGAAAAAAATTGGGTGTGCTATTTAGGTCAAATACAACCAAATGCCAAGTTTGGAATTTCAAAATTATTTGAATTGTGGTGCTGTTTGGATTTGTTTCAAATTTAAATGGATTTTATTATTAAGTAATTATTATTGAAAACAAACTTTTAATAGGGTGAACCCTATGGTTTAAGTAGAACAAATGTGATTAGAATTTGTTTGGTACTTTCATAATTCTCAAATTAGGTGTTGTTTGATGATTTGATTTGAGTTTGAAATACCATTTGGAATTAATGGGTTGATTAAAAGCCCTCATTTTTAATAGTTGATCACTATGAAATAAATGGAAACAAAATGAGACTTTGGATTTGAAATTTTGATTTGAAAACATTGTAACATGACAAGTATGAAACACATCATTTGAAATTGTTTGAAATTCCATTATGAAAACAGAATAAAAACAGATGCAAAACAAATGCAAACAAGGAAAAAAAATATGATGACATGATGCAATACTTTAATTAAACAAGAAATCAAACATTCTAGGGGGTATTTTCATACTTGGGATGTTACAAAACGCCCCCCCTTGAAGGAATCGCGCCCCGAGATTCCTTACTCAGAAGCGAAAAGGTCCGGATACTTCTTTCGAAGATCCTCTTCGGTCTCCCACGTTGCCTCTTTATCGGAATGATGCGACCACTGCACTTTCAAGAACTTGGTGCTCTTGTTGCGAGTCTTACGCTCGGTCTCATCGAGAATTCGAATAGGGTGCTCCTCATAAGACAGATCATCTTGCAGTTCAATAGAATCATGATCAACTGCACGATCTGGATCTTTGAAACACTTCTTGAGCTGTGACACGTGGAACACATCGTGCACCTTGGATAGCTTTTCTGGAAGTTCAAGACGATAGGCATTTTCCGCACGCCTTGAGAGAATATTGAAAGGACCAATGTATCTTGGTGCAAGCTTTCCTTTCACACCAAAACGATGAGTGCCTCTGAGGGGAGTTACACGGAGATATGCCTTGTCACCAGGTGCATAGACCATATCACGGTGCTTGCTGTCATAGTAGCTTTTCTGACGAGACTGAGCAATCTTGAGATTGTCACGAATGATGCGAACTTTCTCCTCGGCTTCTTTAACAATGTCAGGGCCTAAGAGTGAATGTTCACTAGCTCCAGACCAATTGATTGGACTCCTCCATCTGCGGCCATACAATGCCTCAAATGGTGCCATGCCTAGGCTTGCCTGGAAGCTGTTGTTGTAGGAGAATTCAGCATATGGAAGGCAATCCTCCCATTTCATGCCAAAGGAGAGACCACATGCTCTGAGCATATCCTCGAGAATCTGATTGACTCTTTCGACTTTCCCTTGAGACTGAGGGTGCTAAGCTGTGCTGAACAGAAGTTTGGTGCCCAATGCATCTTGGAAGCTCTTCCAGAAATGAGAAGTGAATATGCTTCCACGATCTGAGCTTATTTCCAATGGAACACCATGAAGGGGAACAATCTTTGTTGTGTAGAGCTCTGCTAACTGGCTAACTGAGATTGTTTCTTTGACAGCAAAGAAGTGAGCTACCTTAGTGAGACGATCAATGACAACGAAGATTGCATCGTTGCCCCTCTTGGACTTTGGAAAACCAGTGACGAAGTCCATTTCAATCATGTCCCACTTCCACTCAGGAATTTTCAGAGGTTGGAGTAGACCGGCTGTTTTCTGATGGACTGCCTTAACACGTTGACAAACGTCGCATTCAGAAACGTATTGAGCAATTTCACGTTTCATGCCAGGCCACCAATACAGCGTCTTAAGATCCTGGTACATCTTTGTACTTCCAGGGTGGATGGAGAGAGGAGTTTCATGAGCCTCCTTGAGAATGATATCTTTGAGACTTTGAATCTGAGGAACTGCAATGCGTCCTTCGAAGAACACAGTTCCATTGTCATCAATTGAGAAGGACTTGAATTTATCATTGCCTACTTTGATGTGCTCTACAATCTTCTTGATTTCAGCATCACGAAGTTGTTCAGAACGAATCTTGTCCTCGAGAGTTGGACTATCTGTCAAGCTTGCAAGATATCCTTGAGGAACAAGACCAAGGTTCAGCTTCTGGAATCCTTCATGAAGTGGAGGTTGGCTTTCCATGATCATGAGATTATTGCAATACGACTTGCGACTGAGAGCATCGGCCATAACATTAGCCTTGCCTGGAGTGTAAGAAATGGTGAGATCAAAGTCTTTAATCTTTTCAATCCATCTCCTTTGCCTGAGGTTTAGATCTGGTTGAGTGAAGATGTATTTCAGACTCTTATGATCGGAAAAGATTTCAGTGCGGTTACCCAACAAGTATTGTCTCCATTTCTTGAGGGCAAACACGACTGCTGCAAGTTCAAGATCATGTGTGGGATAGTTTTGCTCATGTGCATTCAACTGACGTGAAGCATAAGCCACAACTTGACGTTCTTGCATAAGAACTGCACCTAGACCTTGGAGAGATGCATCGCAGTATATCTGGAAAGGTTTGGTAGTATCTGGGCCAACCAGAACTGGTGTAGAAGTGAGTTTAGTCTTCAAGAGATTGAAACTCTCATGACATTGTGGAGACCAAACGAACTTCTTGTCCTTCTTTGTGAGATCAGTGAGAGGTTTGGCAATCTTGGAAAAGTTTTGGACGAAACGACGACAATAGCTAGCCAAGCCAAGAAAGCTTCTTACTTGCTTTACCGTCTTATGAGGTTTCCAATCAACAATTGCCTTAACCTTTTCTGGGTCAATGGCTATGCCTTTGGCAGAGATGATATGACCAAGGTAAGCAACTTCTGGAATCCAGAACTCACATTTGGAGAATTTGGCATATAAACGATGCTCGCGAAGTTTCATGAGAGTGAGACGAAGGTGTTCTCCATGCTCTTCCTCGGATTTTGAGTAGACCAGAATGTCATCGAGATATACCACAACGAACTTGTCGAGGTATTCATGGAAGACAGAATTCATGAGTCTAGAGAACGTCGCCGGTGCATTGGTGAGACCAAAGGACATGACGGTGTATTCATATAGACCGTACCGAGTGGTGAAAGCTGTTTTTGGAATATCTTCCTTTCTGATCTTTATTTGATGGTAACCCATCCTCAAGTCCAACTTTGAGAATATTGAGGCTCCAGCAAGTTGATCAAAAAGATCATCGATACGAGGAATTGGATACTTGTTTTTGATGGTTTTCTCGTTGAGAGGACGATAGTCAACCACGAGTCTCTTTGTTTGATCCTTCTTGGCAACGAACAGAGTTGGGCAACCCCAAGCGGAGGAACTAGGTTGAATGTAACCTTTCTCCATGTACATATCGATTTGCTCCTTTAACAATTTCAGTTCAGGAGGAGCTATCTTGTATGGATGCTTAGAGATTGGAGCAGTACCTGGTTCAAGCTCGATCACGAACTCAACTGCTCTGTCCGGAGGCATCCCTGGCAACTCTTCTGGAAATACGTCAGGGAATTCACAAACCACCGGAATATTTTCAATTGCAGGAAGAGGTTTTGCATCGAGGTTGAACAGCTGAATAGACCTTGATTCATGCGGAGAATAGACTATCTGGCCAGAAGGGTGAGAGAGAGTTATTGACTTTTGAGCACAGTCAATTTTAGCTTTGTGGGTCTTCAACCAATCCATACCAAGAATGAAATCAATGTCAGAATTTCCCAGCAACATGAGTGAAGCAAGGAATATGCGACCTCCAATTAGGATTTGATTGTCCATACTTATCTTGGAAGTTAACATTTTAGATCCCGGAGAGTGAACAGAGATTTGATTGCTTAGTGGAACCAGAACTAGGTTGTACGTTGTTGCAAAGATCTTTGACACAAAAGAATGCGATGCTCCGGTATCAAACAACACTTTAGCTAGAAAAGAGTTTACGGGTAATATACCGAGAACGACGTCAGCAGCTTCCTCAGCTTTGTCGGCCTTGATATGATTCACCCTCGCGGTCCTCCCGACAGGCCTCTTGTTGGAGTTGAAGGCTTTAGCCGGGGGAGCACGCACCATTGCCTGGTTGGTGTTGGGGCGAGGAGGTGGAGGTAGCTGCCTCTGAGTGCACTTATCAGCATAGTGTCCAGTCTCCTTGCACTTGAAGCAAGTGACGACACGAGGAGGACCTGGCCTTGGCTGCCCCATTGGAACCCTCTGACCATGCATCTGAGATGGGTTGGGTGGGCGGGGAGCAAAGCCTGGAGAAGCTTGGGCATATGGAGCCCGAGTGACAGCACCATTTGGCACCCAGATGCGGTGCCTCTGCGGAGGGGTGGTCATGTTGGAGGAGGAACCACCCTCACGCGAGTGCTTACGAGACTCCTCGAACGCCTTGCGCCCATTTTCCTCATTGAGCGCGGTGTTCACGAGCTCCTCGAAGTCTTTGCACTTGATGTTGGTGAGTGCGTACTTGAGTTCCGGGTTAAAACCTCGGCGGAACCTTGCCATCTTCTTAGCCTCAGTGGACACCTCATCACCAGCGTATCGAGCGAGACGATTGAACTCGTTCTGATAGCCGATGACGTCCAGCTTGCCTTGCTTAAGAGAGAAAAACTCTTCACGCATCCTTTCCATGAGACCATCTGGGATGTGGTGCTTCAGGAAGGCATCCTTGAAACAACCCCAGGTGATAGGATAGCCAGCTCTCATGGTCTGGTAGTTCTCCCACCAAGTAGCTGCCTGACCCTTCAGTAGGTAGGTGGCATACTTGACCTTGTCTTCCTCAGCAACGTGAGCAATGTCCAGAGCCCTGGCCATCTCCCGGATCCAGTCATCAGCATCCAGAGGCTCACGTGTTGCCACGAAAGCTCTCGGACCCAGACTGAGGAACTCCTTGATGCTGACCCGTGGAGCATTCTGGTTGTTGTTCTGGTTTGCCTGGAACTGGGCCATCTGCGACACGACCTGAGTCATCTGAGTCAACAGCTCCGTGATTGGCGGTGGCTCAGGCGGGTTGTTCCTTGTTGGCGGCATCCTGAATAGACATGCATTTTAGCACACAACAGAAAAGGATAGACTTGGTAACCGAAAAGAGAGATTATTCCGACGCATGAATAGATAACCAACAGGTACATCATCACATGTTCAATTACATCAGAATATCCAACACACCAATACATGGTTCGAAAGCCAAAGGATAACTAAACACAGCTAGGAATGGATACATCGGTACTCCCATGCTCATCACGCAGGACGGCGGTGAGTAGTACGACGAGGGGTACGGTGAGGAGCACGCCCACGAAAGTAGGTAGAACGACGATCCACATAGATCTGACGTGGTCTGAGAGCGACTCTAGGTGTGGTGAAGTACATAGCGTCGACTCCCTGTGCTCCAAAGCGTGGAATCCCAGTGTAACCAGCACCGAGGTTGAGGAGTGGACCTCTGATCGGCTCGTAACCTCCAGCATCTGGCAGACGACGACCAACTGGCTGATCGAAACGTGCAAAGCGCTCATCTCCAACAAAGTCTGTGGTGTACGTCGCCAGACGAGTCAAAGCAAGGTAGAGCTGCTCTCTGACTGAGGCCAACTCCTGAGAAAGTGTGGTGGCAACTGCGTCACTGTTCCTCACGAACTGAGCGGTGGTGTGCAGCCTGGTGTTATCATGCTCGTAGACATCCAAGTTGTCGTAGAGAGTGAAGTGAGCTCCCTCCGAAGTGATGTAACCACGGGGGATGTGGCAATAGATGGAATCGTCAAACCCCCAGTAGTCAGCACGAAGGACGGTGAGACTCACATAAGCTGCCTACTGCACGGCCATATCCACTGTGGAACCTACTGCCTCGTAGCGGTGGACAACGCTCATGCCATCATCTGGCAGAATGTAGACGATAGCCTGGTAGTAGGTCTGGTCAAACTATCGCTGCTGCTCGTAGACCTGGTACTCTGGTGCCCAACGGAACCCCAGATAAGTGACCATGTCTCTCAGCATCTCCGGATAACCGGCGGTGCTCTCACAACGAGTCATCCGAACCACCTGCAGGTAGAACCCGAGATCCATCTGCAGATGATCGAGGAAGTTTTGATTAGACGCCGGTAGAGAACTGAAGTGGAAAGCAACAACAAGATTTCAACGGACGATAAGGATGTTGAAAAGAACAGGATATTGAAGCAACATCGGGAAACACGAGACCAAAAACTCCTGAGGTACTACGGAGAACCCAAAACACGTGAAAACCTAACTTGAAAGTTTGGGTGACAAGAGAAAACAACGTTGCACTTCCTTACCAGAAAAGGGTGGGTGGGTGGGGAAAGAAGAAAAATGGCAGAATTCCTACTCTCACATTTCATTTTTCCTATATAGCTACAAAATAGTTTCTAGACTCAACTGCGACCAGTAAAAGGGATCCTACAGGCAGACAGGCTCTGATACCATTTGTCGCACCCGGACTTCTAAAGGATACTCGCCGTTCCGTTGAACAGTAGTAGATTGGATTACGGGGCTTACCGGCACCCGCGTCCTCTTACGAGTAGGCCCACACACGTATGTGTGACAACCAACCCCTATCTGTTCATCGTCGACGTAAACTATCCCATAGAAATCAGGATACTACCACTGTCGTACTTCATACCATACACACATGGTACGTCAACGGCTTGTAACAGAATGATAGCACAACATATCTCTAAGACACAAAAGATTGAATTAAGTTGCAAATAGCTCTCACTAGAGCAGAGATAGCAAATACAATCATCCAGAGGACACATGTCCCAACATAACATCATTACATCTCAGCGGAAGCATTCAAAGGGTCTGAGTACAGACAAATCCAAATAGGCTTAAGAAGCCGGGAACTGAAAGAAAGACGGAGCCCATCCACGAAGTCTCGGATCCTGCCCGGGTCCGCTACCTACTCGTCAGCAGCCTCGTCAAAATCCACGTAGTAGCCGTCACTGGGATCCTCGTAAGCGTAGTCTGCGGAAACCACAGCCCCAAAGGGGTCAGTACATAAACGTACTGGCAAGCAAGACTCACAGTTCACCAAAGTGTAGCCCGTCAACACCAAGCACAGATGCCTTGGGTTCAACGGAAGAACGGGGATATAAAAGATGTTGCAACTGGCTGCGCTAACCAACTACAGAAAACTACAACTTCAAACTAACAGAAAGGGGATAAGATAGCGTATAGTAACCAACTGGAAGATAACATCAAACAAACCCATCCTGGATCTCGCCCCTTATCCAAAGAAGCAATTCGAGGATAACTCACACAGTTGGATTAATGAATAATGGATCAAGTTGTTGTGTCAATAAGTCTATTACTAGTCAAGTTATCAATAGTTAGGTGTAAGTTGTTCTGAGTACTTGTTAGCCAGTACTTTCACCAAGTCAACCATAACCGCGGAAAACACGGCTTCTCGAGAAGATTTATCCCTGCAGGGTTGCACCAATTTGGCCGTACACGTAAGAATAACCCGCCAGATGGGATGCCTCCCACCAAGCGGGTCACTCAACACAACTCAACTCTTCTCCGCATCAAGCCCAAAGCACCTTGGGCGCACGGCTAATCGAGCCCCGAAGAAAAGGGACCCTCATAGCACTCTAAGACCGTGTCCCCCTATATGCCGACTACAAAAGTTCCACCCTGCGCTGGGCTCGCAAAAACATGCATGCGGCAAATGGAAAACACGAACTAAATGAGGCGATTTGGACGAGATGCGAATCGAATCAAATTGAGGGGGGCGCCCATACTCGCTTCCCACATGCGGGTAGTGCGCTCATCATGGATCAGTAGACAAGACCCTTTTCCTGTTAGGGTCGACACTAGCAGGCTTCAAAACCACACAGGGCCTCCTGCCGGTGCCTTATCAGCATATTATTAGTAACAGGTTGATTGATTAACATCGAGCCCCCAGAACATAATAGAAATATAGTAACAGAAAGTAACGGGTAACAGACTCGAGCAAAACAACCTAAGCATGCTAGTAAGACACTGGCTCAAACAATGGGGTTGTAGGAGGGGAGGTGAGGCAGTATCAGGGTTAAGGGATTCATGTGATAGGTTCGTAACAGAAACAACTACACATAGGGCTAGCAAAATAGACAACGGAAAGTATCGGTAACCAATGTTGAAGGGAACACAATGGTTCATGTGAGTGATAACTTGCCTGCAAACTCAGCAGCCTGGTCCTCGGAAGGGGTGCTGTAAAGATCGTCTGTCTCAACGTCGTCGTCTATCCGAGAAGAAGCAAACAAACAATGCAGAAAGACAAACAATCAATATCATGGCATAGTGCACAATCATGGGATGATGCATGTCAATTTAACTGATGCATCAAAATAAAGTAGTTGACATGGGAAACAATTTAAATGGACACATATGCAATTTTGGGTTGCATATGAAAAGCCCATGAATTTTGGTTGAAACAATTGTTTTCCAATTAACCAACAGGTGAAAGTGGATTAGTATGATTCATGGATGAGGAAAACAACAAAATAACAACAATAGAACCAATTGGAATTAAGGTTTACCAATTTACAAATTTATTTATTAAGTTAGGGAATTTTGGGTTCCTTTAAGGGATTACACAAATAGTTGTTGTTTTCACCAATTTAAATTGTGCAAAATAAATAACAAAATTCATATTTGAAAAGAATACAAAATTTTAGTTGGATTACATGTTTCAAATATTGAAAAAGGAATTACAATGATTTAATTATGAATTAAACAAGTCTTAAATGAATTTAAAGCAAGTTTGAATATTATTTGTATTTTATTTGTTCAAAACATAAATTCAAACTCACATTTGAAAAGTTTATACTTTGATGGTTTGAAAACATATTTTGCATGTTCAAAAATAATTTATTTTGAGCAATTTATGAATTTAGCCATTTTAAATGATTTAAACAAGGTTTAAAATATTTAAGCAATTTTAATTATTCAAACCATGAAACAAAATTTATATTTGAAAAGGTTATTTGAAATAGCATGGAAAACATATTTTATTTGCATTAATTGGATTAAGTATGAATTAGTTATGGGTTTTATCAAATTGCAATTGAATTATATGAATTCAAATTTGAATTGCATTTGGAAAATTCAAAACAGAAAACAAATGCTATAATTAGATAGAGAATTAAATTTGGAGCAGTGCACATATTTTACTTTTGTTATTTGGAGTTATAAAATAAAAGTTATTAACAATTTAATTTTTAGGACCAATCTGTAATTTGGAGGGACTTGTTTTTAAAACAGAAAGTTGGAAAAACATTTGTTACCGCACACAGAGATACCCTAGCCACTGCCAGTGGGCCTAGGGCCACTGTGTGCTTGCGTGGCAAGTGTGTGGCTGACAGGGGGGCCACCCTATCAGCGCTGGATGCAAAAAGGTTGGGAATTTCTCCCGTGCGCGAGCCAGGAATCGAACCTGGGGCTCGGGGGTGCGAGCGCTGTGGCGTGGCCACTGGGGTGAGCGAGCGGTTCTTGTCAGTATACCGCGCGTGAACAGGTTAAGGTGTCGCTCGTGGTTTCTGAACTTTTAACTGAATCGCGCGCGACTGAAACTCGACAGAGACTACCGCCGGCGATCACCGTGGCGTCGCTCGTGCTCGCGGTGCTTGCGCTGCTGCTGGTGATGTGCGTGTGCAAGCGTGTGAGGTGGAGCAGAGAGAGGACAGGGAGGAGGAGGAGAACACGGTGGCGTGCTCACCGGGAGGTTGCAGAGGCGAGCTCGACGGCGACAGCGGCGTGGTCGTGGACGGCGGCGTGGATCCAGGCGATCTCCGGGCCCGAGGAGGTGTCGAAGACGTCGATGGAAGCACGGGGTTTCGATCCCCGTGGTCAGATCACGACGAGAGGCGCTGCAGCGACGACGGCGACCATGGATTCAGAGGTGGCGCCACGGTTGCAGTGCGGCTGCCGGAGACGTCGAGGACCGCGGCGTCGATCCAGAGGGTTACCGAGGCCGAGAAGGTGTCGTCGAGGTAGAGGAAGACACGCCGGTGCGGTTCATGTGGCTAGCTAGGGTGGAGGAGGTCCATGGCGGCGGTGGTCGTCGGAATTCAGAAACGGTGGCGCTCGGTGGCAGTGGCAGAGGCGGCGAAATTCACCGGGGAGAGAGAGATTGGCGGCGGCGCGAGGGGATAGGGTAGGTGGTAGGGTTAGGGCGGCGCCAGGGGGCTAGGGCTAGCTTATATAGGGGGTACGTGGCGCGCGCGGCCGTCGGCATGCAGCAGTGCCGCCGTGGCACGCGTGGATGCGCTGCCGTACGTTTAGACGAAGGAGGGAAGCGCGAAGCGGTATGCAGGCCGCTGGGAGTGGGCTGGGCCTGCGTAGGCTAGCTGCCGCGCGCGCGCTGCTTTTCCTTTTTCTTATTTTTGTTTTTCTGTTTTTTTTGCAGCAAATAGAATAGGGAGAAAAATGGGATTTTGGAGTTAGCAAAAATTTCAGAAAAAAATTGGGTGTGCTATTTAGGTCAAATACAACCAAATGCCAAGTTTGGAATTTCAAAATTATTTGAATTGTGGTGCTGTTTGGATTTGTTTCAAATTTAAATGGATTTTATTATTAAGTAAATATTATTGAAAACAAACTTTTAATAGGGTGAACCCTATGGTTTAAGTATAACAAATGTGATTAGAATTTGTTTGGTACTTTCATAATTCTGAAATTAGGTGCTGTTTGATGATTTGATTTGAGTTTGAAATACCATTTGGAATTAATGGGTTGATTAAAAGCCCTCATTTTTAATAGTTGATCACTATAAAATAAATGGAAACAAAATGAGACTTTGGATTTGAAATTTTGATTTGAAAACATTGTAACATGACAAGTATGAAACACATCATTTGAAATTGTTTGAAATTCCATTATGAAAACAGAATAAAAACAGATGCAAAACAAATGCAAACAAGGAAAAAAAATATGATGACATGATGCAATACTTTAATTAAACAAGAAATCAAACATTCTAGGGGGTATTTTCATACTTGGGATGTTACAATCTGGACGGCTGTGTAATAGTATGAGAGCCAGGTATCCGGGTTTGTGCTACCGGTGTACTTTTGGTACGTTGGGCCAACTTTGGCAAAGCCAGAATGCAGAGTTATTCTTCGGATCCTATCAGTGAAACACTTAGGTCCAAAGTATAAATCATCTCTTTCCGCTCTGTCAATATGTGCGGAGTATCTGCCGGCTAAATGGACAGAAGGGGATCTACTCCTTTCTTTTCCATTGTGGCGCGAACGCGCTTTTCCGGGATTTTCTCTATTTCTTCCGTGATCGTGCCCTTTGGGATAAGGTGGAGTTTTACTCCTGTTTCTTTCCCTATTCCTGGGGGGCGTCCGGGATCTCTCACGCCTGTGAGGTATATCCTGTCTTCCAGCATTTTCAGCGGGGCGTCTCGGAGGCGGCATTGCTTTTCCGTCCTTCCGGTTTTTCTATTCCCGATCACGGGGATTAATTCCATCTTTCGGGAGATGGGATCCGGTTCTGGACGCCTCATCCCTATTGTCGGGTTTTTTCTTGTCCTTTCTCGGATCTGATTTCTTCTCTTTCGAATTGTTTGAATCTCCAGGTTCTTCCGGTCCAGGTGCTCCAGCGGTGCATGTAGCTGTTTTACATAGGGCAGTGTCGTCGTGCAACCTCCCTTATCGCTCTTGCCCCCGCTGTTGTTGTTGCAATGCTTTTCCTAAGAAAGCATACACCCCTTGAAGTTTTTCACCATTGGAGTACATATCGTTGTTGAGGATGGCGAACGCTGCTTCCGCGTTTTCTGCTGCGGTTTTGTATATTGGCTCGCCTCTGGCATCTTTGCCATTTACCTCCTTTTGCCAAGATGGGTTGTGGAACCTTTCTTTTGGCTGCAGTACTTCCGGTTTTGCGATCCCGGTAACCGCGTAGGTTTAATGCCAGATCTATTCTTTCTCTTGTATTCCTCGATTTCTTCCCGCATGAGCTTGATGTCAGCCTGGGTTTTTTGGAGGTGTTCTCGAGTTCGAAATAGATGTTGCTGTTGCCTTTGGAGAGCTTGTCTCCGGGCTTCCAGCACTTCAGGGGGATCGTGTGGTCCCACTGGTGTTTGGAGTAATTCCTGTTCGTCCTGTTCTGTCATTAGCGGAACGGGGATTTCCTTCGTTTTCTTCTCCACAGGTTTCACTCCGCTTGCATCTCCCACTTCCGGGCTTTCATTGGCTGGATCAGCCGATTTCTTCTTCTGGAGCTTATACTGGAGTTTTTTAGCAGCTTTGTGTTTCTTTTTGGAAGAGGCAGGTTTCTTACAGGGTTCTTCCTCTGTCAATTCTTTGACATCGGGGAATTTTGGAGAGGTTTCTCCTTCTTCTCTCTCTTCCTCTGGCGGGGGCGTTCTAGGGCTTTCCTGACTGTCGGCATCCGTGTTTTCAGCCGGTTTTGCCATCAGTACTTAGTGGAATCCCTCTTGGAAGGATTTGACCTTTCTCTCGAAAGCATTGTCATCTTCGTCTTCGGTATCGAAGTGATCCGATCCGGGTTCCGACTCTAATCTCGCCTCGATGGCGGCTAGCACAGAGTCAGCTTCTGAGTTCGTCGTCATGTTGACGAATGTCGGATCTTCCACCTCTGTTGTGGGATTGTTGTTTTCTGCCTCTTGCACGGGATTGCTTTCATCCGTGTTTTCGGCGATCTCGGATTGCACCATGCCGATAAAGTGCGATTCCGCGGTATATCGACGATCTGAGCAAAATCCTGCGTCATAGTCGTCTTCGACTGGGTATAGGGCGGGTGGGATAAATTTGCTTCCACCACAGAATCCCATTGCCTCTGCAGTTAATCCGATAAAGATGTTTGCAGATCCAATCGGTAAAACGCAGGCACTTACCAGATGATTCCGCGCCGGCATGTATGATCCATTGTCGAGGAAGCGCCCGACGTCGTTGTCGAATTCCAAGCTTCCGACAGTTATGGTACTGCCGATTCCGCCAAGTATCCCAGATCGAAACATAACGCCTGACGTCGCTGGCCCCACGGTGGGCGCCAACTGTCGAGACATCGTGGTATATTTCATAGACGGGGGTACCATGAGACTACCGATAGAGAAGTGGGTGGACGTGATCGTATGATGAACAATGACACAGGGTTTTACACAGGTTCGGTACGACGCAGTAATGCGGCATTCCTACTCCTGCAATCTTACTATTCAGGACTAAATCCTGGAGTAAACAGAATACAATGTGAGGTTAGGTTAGCTACTCGTCAAGGATCCACCTCTCGGCGAGTTAGCCTTTAGCTTCTAGTCTATCTCTCTTATCTCCCATCCGACTTTATATAATAGCCGGGTTAGGGCTCACAGGAAAGGAAACCTAGAGGACTACGGTATGTGCCATCTTGGAAAGTAAGGAAACCGCCTTCTACTCCAAGCCGGATCACGTGGGCCGTGATCCGGGTTCTTCTAGAATCCAGCTTCTGTGCATCAACTTACTGGGCCGCCCAATGGACCGTAGCCCATTACCATTCAGGCCACCCTGGTAATCCGGCACTTTAGACCACCGTCTGATATACCCCTAATTGGTATATATATCCGACGGGTATTGCAACTAAGATTTTTTATTGAAAATGGGGTGGTAACTAGGATTTTCTCTGTAAGTATTTGTGATTTTAGCCAGTTGCAAGTGGCGTTGCAATTGGTGATTTTGTTCAGTTGCAACTAGTTTTTTTTTTCATTGCAAGCATGGTTGCAACGGAGGTTGCAAAGGAGATATTTTCAGTTATAAATATGATTTTGTTGGGTGCTATTAAAATTTTGTCGGTTGTAAGTGGGGTTGTAACTAGGATTCTTCGGTTACAAGTGGGGTTGTAACCGAGATTATTTTCAGGTGCAAGGTTGCAACTGAGATTCTTATTCTCAGATGCAATTCCATCTGTGGTTGAAAAATATCGGTTGCAAACTTTCCGTAGCTGAAGAAAAGCACAGTTACAACTCCGTCCGAAACTGAAATTATCTCACTTATATGCCCAATTTCAAGTGAAATGTCAATCCTGTATTATCTCCACTCACTATTTTTTGAGAATCGTTTCTGATTCCCGTGTTGAGAAAAGTGTTAATGTTATTTTATAAATGAAGGAACCTAACTTGTTATACCTTACAGCTACATCCGTATGAGCCAAAAAAATGGTTGTGCACGTGCATACAAGGCCACCAACCCCGCACATGTAGCTCAATGTCCCTGTGTGGGTCAACAAAGGACAAAAGATCAGATACCCCAATCACTTTGAACACTAAAAAAATATTCCAATCACTCTGAACATAGGTGGCTAATGCAGCTAACTGAGAATCAGTTGAGCGTTAAACAGACCCAAAAAATTTAAGAAAGAAAAACTCTATGGACCACCGGGGGACGCTCCCCTTGCAACCTTATGGGAGCATGTCGTCCGATTACCTACCATCATGTGTTCCGTATCGTGCCACGTCACCCATTTCGATGTTCGTTTCCTTACATTCCCTTCGTAGAAAAATCACCGATCTCCATTTCGGTTGTCCGTTCGAACTGCTACTAGAGAAGAGAGAGACGACGGCGAGAGCGACCCGTGCGGCGCGGAGAATTGATTCCTCCTTCTTAGGAGGCCGCTGCGTTGCGTCCTGCTGGGTTTTCCTCCCTTATCCAGAGCATTGAGCCGCCATTCCTCCTTCGAGTGGAGAGAGGGCAAGGTAGTTGAAGGTGGGAGCAACATGTTCTCCGGGGGATATTTGGTGGTTCCGGGGACGACGGATTATCCGGTGAGCTTCGATCCCCTCTTGTTGCTTCAATCTAAGTGTTTCCCTCATCAATTCCAGCGATCAGCATCTTTGAAATTTTCCGTGTTGTACTATCTGGTAGGGTTTGTTGCTGGAAGTTTGCGCGCCACCTCGGATTCGAAGGTGTTTGTGCGGTCTAAACCATGGAGGTGAGCCATATGTTGTCCTTCATCTCAACGTGTCTAGGGTTTTGTGATTTTTGTGATGTGATTTTGCCATGTCCCCATGTGTCTAGCATTTCAGTTGATTGTTTAGCTTGTTATGTTCATATCCATGTTGTTGTGTTCTTCAGTATAATTTCTAGTTCCTATTAGGTTTTAGGTTCAATTTGTTGTTTTGTTGTTTTGATGCAAAGGCGGTTTATAGGTAGCAAAATTATTAGGTTTAGGTAGCATATTTTTTGGTGTGTTATAGCATAACTATATGTTGTGCTATTTTCATGCAAATGCTTGCTATAGGTAGCAAAATTGACAGGTTTAGGCAGCATATTTTGTTGTTGTGGTGTACCAAAATTGACAGTTTTAGATATTCAATTTTGATTCTGTTGGGGTGGTGTTTAGATTATGTTTGGTTTCACATATGTTATTGTGTGTTCCTGATTTTTTCTATTCACGCACAATTTTGAGCAGTGAGCTTACTGGTGTTCTAAGAACTGTTTTTTGCCAAGCGGTTGTACAGGTGTGCAAATGATCTAACAGCTGCGAAGAGAGCAATTATCGAGAAGCACAATGCATTTAGTTCCTTTCTGAGCGCGTAATGAACTCATCGACTTCATTGCTATAAATACAACCACTAAGCTTCGTGAGTTCAACTACCGCGGCAAAAGGATATTGTTCACGAAGAAGATGATTCACAGTGTTTTTGCGGTACGATCAGGCGTCAGGCCTCTACATATACTTACTAAGAGTGTTTGGTCAGATTTGCGTGATGCGTACAAAGGTGGCTGGACTAGGCTGCCGATGAAGGATGTAACAGATATGCTTAAGGCTCACGCTGACACTGATGAGGATTCAATTATCAGGACTTGGGACCTGTTGTGCTTGGCCACTGTCCTGCACCCTGGCAATAAGAATATGATGTTCTTGGAGTACTTGGGGTGCATGGATGATCCTAGAAAGACCCATGAGTTTGCTTGGGATGAACGTATTCTCAAGTTAGTGATGTTTTATATTGAGAAAATTCAGGAGAAGAAGAAGAAGAAGCCATTAGTGCTCGAGGTGGAATAGCGGCCTTCAAAACTTGATGTCAAAGATAAAAAAAAGAATCCGTTTGAGTTTTGAATTTCTAGACCATTTACTCTTATTTCTATAAGTTTTCCTTTTTTCCTATATAGTGATTGTTAGTTCTTTTTTCTGCATTTTGTTCTTTTGCAGTGTTATTTGTCTTACATGTGCTTTCTTTTATAGATTGCTTACATGGATCATCTGGATATTCCAAACAACGAGCACGTAATAAACTACTCATGTCCTAGAGTTTGTTTTGTGACCAATAATGACTTCAGTTTCATAGTAAAAATTGGCCTTGATGTCTTGAAGCTGTTTTCTGGAGGTGTTCGGCAAATAATTGTTCGCTATATGTGTGTTTTGTTTGTTATTTCTCCATATACGTATATTCCGACTGCCCCTTTTTTGTGTTTTGATATGTGTAGTTTCTTGATGTGTCTAGAACAGTTTATGGAGCTGGCCCTTCCAGCAATTCAACATGTGAAGAACCCGAAGTCAACTCGTCTGCATCATTGAATGTATGGCTTGCATTCCCTATAATCCAAGAATTAGAGGTTTACTTTTTATTTTGATCTGCTTCTTTAATTCTTTATTTTTACATCATTAGCCTTTGTTTTTTTGTTTCAATATATCACATGCCTTGCAACCATGTTTAGTTTCCCCTTTTTTCAAGTTTTTTCATATATCATTTTTTGTTGCAATAATTATTATTTTTTGCTTCTAAAATGCATTAAGTTTATTAATTTTAGTATTTTTAGGTATTTGTTATTTTGTTTCTTTTTCTATCAGTTTTTGTACTCCGCTACTGTTTTTCATGTTATCATATCCATTTTTTTATTTTCTCTCGTGTACTTTATGTGCTTTCAAACAAGTTTCAGCTCGCTTGAAGCATTTGTATGAGAAGCACAAGATCCTTTTTGCTACAGATGTTGATGCTACTCTGAAGAGTCTTGCGGTTGGGTTGAAATCCATGCAGTCTCAACGCATGGCTTCTCTATTGATCGACGTGGATGCTTCTATGAGGAAACATGATGGTCCAAGCATAAATTTTTTCATCTGACGCTTCTCCTAAGTTGAAAGAACAAGAAGAGAGTGAAGATCCTACACCAGAAAATATTGTTGGTTCAGCAGAAAGAGATGATGTGCAAGATCCTAAAGCAAAAGAAGCTGAGGTTCATGCAGGTGCATAAGATGGTATTGAGGTTCTTGTATCGGAAAATGCGCACAACGCTACTACTACACAAGTGCCGCAAACAGTTATTGTAATAGGTTCTGGTCGCATTGTGGGGGTGTTGGCGAAGACGATGGTGCTAGTAGCACGGTTAGATCACCAATGCCTTCCATGCCTCCCCTTAAGCGTCGCAAGGATATAGGAACATTTTATTGGGATGACGTTCCAAATTGTAATCTTTGGAGCCAAGATCCTAAATTAGCCAGAATTCTAGACTGCCGAGACATACATCTGATCATATTGTGTCTGCAAACAAAGGGGCTCTTGAATCTGGCAAATTATCTGCTCATTTACCCGAGGGTGCTACTCCAGATTTGCTGCAGAGCAAAGGTTCTTTCAACTCCATTTTTTTAGGATTTTTAAAATTGAAACAGATTTCTTCAATAAAGTTATATTTTTGCTATCATAGGTGCCTTCGACATGGCTTCTAGTGAATGCCTCCCTCGACTCCACCACAATGACCATCGGCGCCATCCTCTACATCATGATCGACATCGCCAATCCAACGAGGATGACCCACATGAGCTTCCACCGCCTATCTTTGATGAAGACCCAAATGAGAGAACTTCTCAACATCAAGCGAGTGCGAATGCTCCCTATGGATTCTCTTTCCCCATCTTCGAGGAAGACCCCATTGAGCGCCACCATCGACAACAATCAAGTGGGATTGCTCAACATGCTACTTCACTTCCCATCTTTGATGAGGACCCCTATGAGCACCACCATCATCAACAACCAAGTGGGCATGCTACAAATGATCTCTCACTTCCTCTCTTTGATGAAGACCCTTATGAGCGCCCACTTCGACCACCACTACGCACGGATGCTATGAGCCTACTTTCCCCTCTCCTTCAAGATGAAGACCTCTTATGCCCCATTTGCAAGGGCCATGGTCACATAATGTGGGATTGCCAAGGCGGCGACCAAGATGGTGCGTCAAATGGAGATGCCATCCATGATTCTTCTCCTCCCATATTGGATGAAGCACCACATCATCTAGGCCATGAAGACAACGACTTGAGCGCCGTTTGCCTCAATGTTACAAGGTGCAAGGACCATGAGTGTCATCATCCATATGAGTAATGGGAGCCGCCACCTCATCTTCACCAAGATTGTGCTTTCTATTCGCACCCCGCCTTCGACAAGGATCAAGATCATCCTCGCCATGGACACTATGATACCACTACTTCGTCAAGGCAAGAGGCAAGAGACACTTCATCACCGACACCCATCCACAACTTCCATGAGCGACATTCTACGAGGATGAACAATGACCTTCATGATCAAGGCCATGAGTCTCCTTCATCGCCACAAGCGCAACACAAACATCAAGAGTGTGAAGCTATTCCTCCCATGACACAAGATCTACATCACCATATGCATGAGGAAACCCCTCTACCACTCTATGATGAAGACGTTGATGCATGTGACATTGTCAAAGAGGCTCATCCCTTGCCATCATCTCTAAGGCATTCTTCTTCTTCGTCTCCAATGACACAAGTGGCAACTCCGACCATCGACAAGAGAGCTCCCAATGCTACCAATGAGATGAGCTTGGTTGCCAACCAAAATGGTGACCATGCCTATATGAGTGAAGGCCAATACTATGCCTTGCACCAACTAGCTCTCAATTCCTTGGACATGCCGACCAATGGTGACGAAATCGTCTATTGCAATGAGGCCGCGAAGTCATCGCGAGTGTTGAAACGAGTTGTTCAAACCTATCCTCAAGATAGGTACCAACGATGCAACCTTTCTAGAGCCGGCGTCAATGGCCCATTTATCATTGATGGAGGTAGCGACGAATTGGGTGACACTCTCCGCTTGACTTCAAAGCATCTCATGCCAACCTCCACAAGGCCACGCTCAAGCCACCATTCTAGCCAACGATATCTTCATCATCATCATCATCGACCATTTGAGGACGCTACAAGGCATGGCTTACACTACCACATCACGGAGATGTTGGAGCCTTCTTCGACACGAGCCATGACCCTACCTCCTCCTCCAAGAAAGCCACCCTTTCCACACTTGGAGCTCAACCCAAGAGATGAGATGATCGAGTCCTCCTCGCCACATGCTATGACACTACCGACTCCAAGCAATGCAACGACTTCGAAAAACCCGCAAACCTCTTGTGCCAAGACTTTGGAGCCTTCTAGTGTCCCTTCTCAAGCTTCTAGTGAGATGAGTGGTGAGAGAGAGATCCACCTTCATGTGAGTGAGAGCCACAAGCCCATAATGAGTGGAAAAAGCATGAGTGTTCGTAGAGGCCTCGCCTTGATAGCCACCAAAAGTGAGATGAGAGTTGAGAGCAAAATCCCATGTGTGCTTATCGACACTAACGGCTTACCAACTTTATCTCCATCTTTGTTGTCTATTTTGCAGAGATTTGGTGACCCTATCAAGCATCCTCGACCTCATGGACTTCTCCACATACAAGGCTCTCCACATCGCATGAACATCGACACCGACTTGAAGGGTTGGAAGGAGCACATTCCGCTCATCATGATCCACATGGAGATTGTCAAGAGCTTCTATGACAAAGCATCCTCCATCCACACTCCTCAAGTCAAGATCTACACGGCGCGTCACAAGCACTTCGACATCAACGCCTTCGACGCCTACATTCCACATGTCAAGAGGTGCATGGAGTACGACAAGCACGTCAACGACAATGCCTTCTACGCCTACATACCACATGTCAAGATGTGCATGGAGTTCAACAAGCACCTCCACGACAAGGACTTCTCCATCTACATCCCCTACGTCAGGATGTACTTGGAGTTCGACAAGCGCGTCAACGACAATGACTACCACGTCTACATCCCCTTCGTCAAGATCCACTTGGAGTTCGACAAGCGCGTCAACGACAATGATCGCCACGACTACACTCTACCGCTTCCGCAAGCTCATCCTCATCCACCCATGGAGGATCATGTCAAGATCGTCATCGCCTTTGGACCACACCCTCCACGAGCATACCTTGGCATGATCTTCGATAAGAGGCTCAACTTCAACGACTACACCGCCTCGCGAGATCTTCACCAACCCTCCAAGGAGGAACCTTTCATGATCTTCATAACCTTTGGACCACACCCACTACGAGCCTACCGTCACATGAACTTCGACAAGCGGCTCAACTTCAACGACATCTTCGTCGTCAACATTCCTTCTCCCGCTCACATATGGATGGAACGAGAGTCGAGGACGACTCTTTTTCAAGGGGGGGGGGAGATGATGCAGACCACCGTATTCAACCAAGCACAACATCGATACGCAACAAGGTGTACTCACTCCTATCTCCGTACGTTTCCGGTGACTTGGTGAACGGTGCTCTACCTCATGAAATACCCCTCTACATGCATAGGTGGGATCACCACATGGAGACCCAAGATGGTGCCCAAGATGCTCAAGAACACATCCAAGAAGGTGCACACGGAGCTAGGAAAGAAGCGGGTGAAGACGGCGTCAAGATCGGAGTTCCGAGGAGGAAGAAAGGAGGGAAACGGGGCCTCCCGGCCTCACCCCCGGCCAGGCCGGCCTCCAACCACCTCAGGCCGGCCCCCACACAGAGCAGGCCGGCCTCCCCCTCGCCCACCCCGGCCTCGGGCTGGCCTCCCAGGCCGGCCCCCTACCCGAGCGCCCCGGCCTCCAGGCCGGCCTGCCTTCCCCCACCCCGGCCCCAGGCCGGGCACCCAACAGAAGGGACCGGCCTGCAGGCCGGCCTGCCTCCTTCCCACCCCGGCTGTCGGGGGGTTACCCCCGAGTAGGGTAAAGGCAAGTGGTAAAGGCGTCTTACAGAAGAGAGGTTTGGTCGAGTAGCCGACTACCCGGTACCCGCTACCCGACAGACTGCTACTCGGTCTCACCTCAAGATGGCCAGAAGGAAGAATCATTCAAGTTCTCTACGTTCGAGTAGAAGAGTTGGCCCGAGTACAATTGGCGGGAACAATTGGCGGGAACCTACTCGGGCCAGAAAGTCAAAGGAGCCGTTCTGACACAGGATCCCGCGTATCCTGGGTCCGTACTTGGCAGCATTCGAACTACTGTTCATCTGGGACCGGCCTGCCTGACAGTGACAGCATGGAAGCAGGCCGTGGCAGGATAAGGGGGGCCTACTCTGTGCTTAGGTACAGTGATACCAGTCTGTCCCCTAGTTTTGCCCAACGACTTTCCAGATGAAGCCAAGGTTAGGAACCAAAGCTGTCAGCGGGAACCCGGAAGAAGGACGATGTGCACACTATGTCGACACTTGTCCATGTTTGGACGTATCCGGCTGGGCACCAGGTATATAAGGTGCCCCGCCGCCTCCTGCGTGAGGATCGATCATATATCGCATACTGGATAGCGCATGAACCCTAGAAACCCTAAGTTCTTGACCTAGCTCTACTCGGAGAGAGGAGAGTGGCTACTCGGTAGCGATATCCTTTGTACTGTGGCTACTCGGAGAAGCATCATAATACATACAGAGAGGCAGGAGTAGGGGTTTTACCTCCTCACGAGGGCCCTGAACCTGGGTAGATCGTGTTGTTAGCAGTGTGTTGTTCTTACCTCACGCGGCCACTCGTCGCGTGATCCCTCCCCGGACACCTCCAGCGTCCTTCGTCCCCACATCTTTAGCCATCCCATGGCATCTGCCGTGACACCACCACGACAGTTGGCGCCCACCGTGGGGCAACCAGCGGCGCTGGCTGGAATTTCTGTTCGGACGGGATCTTCTTCAGCGGAGCGCGTGGTCTGTGGCCTTGTCCACAGATTCGGCTCCTTCGACTTCGTCACCGACAACGCCGGATGTTTCGGTGGCATGGCCATGCCTGAGGGCGGCACGGTGATCTCCTTCGGCTCTCATCTCGTCTACGTCGCCACCGTCGCCAACAGCGCGTACCCCGAGCTGGTGCATGACGCGGAGGATCCTCCCGCGGTAATTGCTGCTCGCGGAAGGCTCGCATGCAGCTCTGCGAGCTGCGCTGAGGTGATGGTGACGGGTTTGGCGGCAAACACTGGCGCAGCTGCTACTGGCGCTGCGGCCGTCGTCGAGGAGGTTGACGAACCGCCTGCTGGTGGCAGGACTCACCGGCCCTACGAGAGGGAGAGCAACTTGCCGCCTTCCACATCTACGGTCATCCCCGCGTCTGCTGCGCGAGCCGGAATGCCCACTCCCACCGACGTCGAGCTCCTAGCCGCGAGGGAGCAGCTCGAGCGGCAACGCTAGGAACTGCTTGCTGAGCAGGCGGAGTTGGAAAAGATCAGGCTTGAGCTAAGTCTAGACCAGCTCGAGTACAACAAGGCTCACGGCTTCACGCCGGTCGCCAGGAGGCCTAGCAGAGTAGGCGCTACGCGGCGTAACTTGGGTGTCGAGATGGCAACGGTTGCGGAGGTGCCCGCTCAGTCCGCCACTGCGAACACCTTCACAAGGCCAAGGTACAGCACACCCGCCAAGACGCTCAGGGCTGCAGAGGCCGTGGCAGCCGAGTTGCCGCGCCTGGATGGAGAGGCGCGTCTCAGGCAGCAGGAGAGGCTCAACGAGTTGGTGCTGGAGGCCGCTAGGCAGAACGAGGAGTTCCGGAAGGCCAACCCGGGTGCTGGAGCTTCGCAGGTGGTTCACTCGCACGCGGCTAGATCTAACGATCAGGCCTCATCTCCGCATCCTAGCCGCGAGAAGAGCCGCAGCGGGCGCTCGGGTAGAGACAGGCAAATGCAGGTGTATGACCCGGCTGCTGCCGCGAAACAGGTTGCTGTGCCGCAGCAGCCCGGACGGGAACACAACGCTGCAAGAGCAGGCTCTCAAGCCCATCAAGCTCAAAGCCGTGCCCGAGATGCCGCGCGTCCAGGTTCTTCTCGGCAACCCGCAGCTCAGCCTACTCGGCAGAGGCAGCAGCCGCGCCCAGTGGCACCAGTCGTCAACCCGGTGGAGCAGCCTGCAGCTGTGCAGGTGGACAGGTATGATGATGGCTACTCGGCTATGGAGATGGCTGGCTATGATATTCATGACCGTGTTGGAGAGCGCGTGTTGGCGCCTGGAGATGCAAGGCACCAGCTGGATCGTATCAGCTTGTCGGCACGGCTTGAGAACACCGGTCCCCCTGGCCCCGAGTGCTTTGGCCCGCGCATCATGAACGAGCCGTCCGTGAAGAACTTCCAGCTTGCAAGAGGCACCAAGAGCTACAATGGCAGCACCAAGCCTGAAGATTGGCTCAATGACTACGTCACCGCGGTCCATATCGCGAATGGCAACAGAAGATGGGCTGTGCGCTATGTTCCACAGATGCTAGAGGGTCCAGCTCGCACTTGGCTCAACAACTTGCCCAAGAACAGCATTAACTGCTGGCTGGACTTCTCGGATGCCTTCATCAGCAACTTCACGAGCACATACAAGAGGCCGAATAGGCCACAGCAGCTATCAGCTTGCAGGCAGCGAGAAGACGAGACAGACCGCGAGTACCTTACTCGGTGGAGCACTTTGAGGAACACCTGCGAGGGTGTGAATGAGGCACAGGCCATCACTTGGTTTGCGCAGGGTTGCCGACATGGCAGCATGCTTTGGCAGAGATTGCAGAGAGAGATGCCGAACACCCTGGCCGAGACCATCAAGATTGCGGATCAGTACGCACTCGGTGATCCTACTCAGCCACTGATGGACTCCTCTGAGCCGAGAAGAAACTTCAACAGCAGCAAGCGCAATGAGTTCCGCAACAAGCGCCGAGTAGATACTCGGTATGATCCTGAAGAGGTGAATGCAGTGAATGTCGGAGGCGGTGGTGGCCAAAGGCAGAAACCTGCTGGAGCCTACGGGCAGAACCAGAACCAGGGCCAGGGCAACAAGAAACCGTTCCGTACTGCGCAGTCGGGTAGCGGGAACTCCGAGCAGCAGAAGAAGTTTGTCTTTGACGACATGAAGGATGGCCCATGCAGCTTTCACACTCACCACCCCTCAAGGCCTGCGAACCATACCACTCGGCAATGCGAATGGTGGGATGTGATCAAGAGTGATGGCTTGCCTCCTCCTCCTCCCCTGCCAGCCGCCAATGCTACTGTTCAGCCTACACACGCACCCGCAGCTCGGCCGCCAGTGTACCCGAGAAGAGAGAATGTCAACCAGGTGGCTTTAGGAGCCAACCAGAACTTCAACAATGAGAGATACCGCAACAACAACAACAACAACTACAACCGCAACAACAACAACAACAACTACAACCGCAACAACAACAACAGAGGCAACAACAACAACTATCAGGGCAACAACAACAACAATGGCAACAATGGGGGCAATGGCTCCAACCAGTACCAAGAGCACCATGAGAGCTACATGATCTTCACTTCTGAGGCAGTCGACAAGCAATCACAGCACAGGCGGGCCATGGAGGTCAATGCAGTGATCCCTGCTGTTCCTCACTACATGTACTGGTGCGACCAGGAGATCAGGTGGTCCCGAGTAGATCATCCCAAGGTGATGCCCAATCCGGGTAGCTATGCCTTGGTGCTGGATCCAACCTTCCTGGGTCCCGAGAAGAATGTGAGGTTCAGCAAGGTGCTAATCGACAACGGCAGCAGCATCAACATTGTGTACAAGGACACACTCGAGAAGCTTGGCCTGGCCGAGAACATGATGCTGCCCAGCAAGACCACCTTCCATGGCATTGTGCCCGGGATCTCGTGCAACCCGATTGGCCGAGTGTGGATAGATGTGCTATTCGGTACCCGGGAGAACTGCCGCACAGAGCGCTTGCAGTTCGAGGTGGTGGATCATCAGAGCCCCTATCATGCTCTACTCGGCAGGCCAGCTCTGAGCAAGTTCATGGCCTCTACACATGTGGCTTATCTGAAGATGAAGATCCCTGGTCCCAATGGCATCATCACCATCTCTGGAGATTACAAGAAGTCCATGGAGTGTGCCTCTGCTAGCTCCCAATTGGCGGAGTCGATGGTGATTGCTGCCGAGAAGAAGAAGATGTACGAGGTGGTGGCCATGGCTCAGTCCGCACAAGCTAGTGCGCAAGGTGTGCCGAGTACCCAGCATGGTACTGCCTTCCAAGCTGCCAAGGAGACCAAGACAGTCCAGGTCGACCCCGAGTTCCCCGACCGCGTAGCCATCATTGGTTCCGGGTTGGCGGAGAAATAGGAAAGCGAGCTCATCCACTTCCTCCGTGAGAATCGGGATGTATTCGCCTGGACTAATGAAAATCTACCAGGAGTCCCGAGGGAGTTGGTTGAGCACTCTTTGCATGTGCGTCCTGACGCCAAACCAGTGAAGCAGGCTATGCGCCGTTTCGGAGATGAGAGAAGGAAGGCCATTGGTGACCAGATCACCAAGTTACTGATAAGCAATTTCATCATGGAGGTGCTGCATCCGGATTGGCTAGCCAACCCGGTCATGGTCGAGAAGAAGAAGGAGGATCCCAAGGCTGCCACTGCATGGCGCATGTGCGTCGACTACACCGACTTGAACAAGGCATGCCCCAAGGATCCTTTCCCGCTACCTCGCATCGATCAGGTGATCGATTCCACTGCTGGTTGTGAACTGTTGTCTTTCATAGATGCCTACTCTGGTTTCCACCAGATTGCACTTAACCCTGCTGATCAAATAAAGACTGCTTTCATTACCCCGTACGGGGCTTATTGCTATCGTGTCATGTGTTTTGGCTTGAGGAATGCGGGTGCAACCTATCAGAGATGCATGCAGAAATGCTTGCACGACCAGCTCGGCAAGAATGTGCAGGTGTACGTAGATGACATTGTCATCAAAACGAATAAAACACATACTCTGCTTGCCGACCTGGAGGAAACCTTTGCTAACCTACGCAAGTACAAAATGAAACTGAATCCGAGTAAGTGCACCTTTGGTGTACCGGCTGGAAAGCTACTCGGTTTTCTAGTTTCCAGTCGGGGCATTGAAGCCAATCCTTCTAAGATAAAAGCTATTGAGAGCATGTCTTTACCGAGATCACTGAAAGATGTGCAGAAGTTCACAGGTTGTTTGGCATCTTTGAGCCGTTTTCTGGGCCGAATGGGCGAGAAGGCCCTGCCTCTATACCAGCTGATGAAGAAAAGTGACAAGTTTGTCTGGACTCCGCAAGCGGACGTGGCATTCAATGAGCTGAAAGCAATGCTGGCTAGCGCTCCCGTTTTGGCTAGTCCGCTACCCAAGGAGCCTATGCTGTTGTACATTGCTGCGACTAACCGAGTAGTCAGCGTGGTGATAGTGGTGGAGCGAGAAGAAGAAGGCAAGAGTGTGCAGCGCCCAGTCTATTATCTCAGTGAAGTGCTGTCCAGCTCCAAGCAGAACTATCCGCACTACCAGAAGATGACATATGGTGTGTACCTGGGCGCCAGGAAGCTGAAACATTATTTCCAGGAGCACCCCATCACTGTCGTGAGCTCTGCTCCCATCTCGGATATCATGGGCAACAAGGAGGCGAGTGGCAGAGTAGCCAAGTGGGCAATCGAGCTAGCAGCATATGCTCCCGCGTATACGAGAAGAGAAGCCATCAAGTCTCAGGTCCTGGCGGAGTTCCTTGTGGACTGGGCCGAGATGCAGTATGAACCTCCTGCTCCAGTTTCAAATTACTGGAAAATGCACTTTGATGGCTCAAAGGTGAAAGAAGGCCTTGGCGCTGGTGTTGTGCTTACGTCACCCAAGCGAGATCAGCTCAAGTATGTGCTGCAGATTCATTTCAAGGCATCCAACAATGTAGCCGAGTACGAGGCAGTGGTGCATGGTTTGCGAGTAGCAAAGGAGGTTGGTGTGCAGCGCATTATATGCTATGGCGATTCAGATCTAGTGGTGCAGCAAGTCTCAGGTACCTGGGATGCTTTGGATGCCAACATGGCATCGTATCGTTTCCTGGTGCAGTCTATGACTGGTTTCTTCGAGGGTTGTGAGTTCCAACACATTCACCGAGCAGAGAACGAAGCAGCAGACGAGCTATCCAAGTTGGGATCTTCTCGGCAGTCCATCCCGGCAGGGATCGCCTTGGAGCATTTGAGGAAACCATCCATCAAGCCCTCTCCCAACTCGGAGTCTATATTTGTCCCTTCTCTGCCAAGTGAAGAATCTGACCCAATGGAGATTGATTGGGAGAGTGCTGCAGGGAACCCGGGGACTGCCAATCCCCACTCGGGGACTGCCACTCCCTACCCGGGGACTGCCGTCCTCTACTCGGGGACTGCCACTCCCTACCCGGGGACTGCCGTCCTCTACTCGGGGACTGCCAATCCCTACCCGGGGACTGCCACTCCTTACTCGGGGACTGCCACTCCTTACTCGGGGACTGCCACTCCCTACTCGGGGACTGCCACTCCGTACTCGGGGACTGCCGCCCTCAACCCAGAGGCTGTCGCATTCATTGAGGAAGTTCTCGCCAATCGATCTAGGCTGCAAAGAAGCGCTCCTGCTCCTCCTGTGCAGCCGCAAGAGCCCGTCCCAATGGAACTGGACGAACCAGTGTTTCCCATACGGGAGACACCGAGCTGGGCCATGCCCATATTATCCTTTCTAAGGGACGGCACTTTACCTGAAGATGAGGTGATTGCGAGGCAGATTCAGAGAAGGTCCAAGGGCTACACCATAGTCAGAGATGTGCTGCACAAGAGAAGTGTCACTAGCGTGCTGCAACGTTGTGTGAGCCCGGAAGAGGGAGAAGAAATTCTGCTGGAAATACATCAAGGGGAGTGTGGGCATCACGCCTCTTCTCGGGCATTGGTCAAGAAAGCTTTTCGGCATGGCTTCTACTGGCTCACTGCACTGCAGCAAGCTGAAGACATTGTGAGAAAGTGCAACGGCTGCCAGATGTTCGCAAGTAAGATTCACATGCCCGCTTCCGAGTTGAAGACAATTCCTATTACATGGCCGTTTGCTGTTTGGTGCTTGGATATGGTTGGCCCCTTCAAGCCGGCTAAAGGCAATATGACACATATCTTGGTCATGGTGGACAAGTTCACCAAGTGGATTGAAGTGAAGCCTATTCGGAAGTGCGATGGGGTCACAGCAGTGAAGTTCGTAAAGGATGTGATCATGAGATATGGCTACCCGCACAGTATCATCACCGACAACGGCACCAACTTTGCAGAGGGGGGCAATGGTGCGATTCTGCAGAGATAAGCATATCCGACTAGACGTTGCGTCAGTCGCGCACCCTGCCTCCAATGGGCAAGTTGAGAGAGCAAATGGAATGGTACTGGCAGGCATCAAGCCAAGGCTGATTGAGCCACTGCTGAAAACACCTGGGTGTTGGCTAGAAGAGTTGCCAGCGGTGTTGTGGAGTCTAAGGACTACCCCTAACCGGTCAACCGGCTACACGCCATTCTTCTTGGTATACGGGGCTGAGGCCGTGTTGCCAATAGACTTAGAGCATGACTCCCCCCGAGTAGCCCTCTACACTGAGGTGGAGGTGAGAGAAGCTCGAGAAGACGACGTTGACCTGCTTGAAGAAGCAAGAGAGCTGACTCTGTCACGTTCGGCTATCTATCAGCAAAACCTGCGGCGTTATCATAGCCGAAAGGTAAACCCGAGGGTTTTCCGAGAAGGAGACATGGTCCTTAGGCTTGTGCAGCGCACAGCCGGGATGCACAAATTGTCTCCTCCATGGGAGGGGCCTTTCATTGTGAGCAAAGCGCTGCACAATGATGCGTACTACCTTGTAGATGTGCGCCCATCGCAGGCGAACAGGGCTGACAAAGCCGGAGAGGAAACCAAGCGGCCTTGGAATGTAGATCTACTCCGTCGTTTTCATTCGTAAGCAAAGATGTGTATGTACCCTCTTATCCGAGTTGAAATTCTACTCTGCAATCTGAAATCGTTCTCGGGGACTGCCCTCGTCCAAAATTGCTCTAAGTGTTTTTACTCGGCTTTACTGTTTTTTCTACTCGGTTGCTTCACTTCGAAACTCATAAGCGTATTGAGTACTGTGTCTAAACCTATATGCCAACTCTTCGACTCTGCTGCTGTCCGAAACCCGGCTTCATGGCAAGCAAGAGAACAAGCAAAAGGTCACTGAGCACAAGAAAATCGCTAAGGAAGAAAGAGTGCAGGAACCGAGTAGATTGTTTGTTACTTTTGTTCCCTGTTTCGTCTTCTCGGCTAAGTGGTGGGCTGCGTTACCATGATTGTTTCTAGCGGCTAAGTATTTGCAGCCCTACTCCTTGATTCTTGTGACTCGAATACCAAAAAAGCAACAAGTTGCGGGTAGAGCAGAGATGAAAAGATAGGGTGAATAAGAAATGCAACTCGGGGACTCGCATGGAAACGCAACTCGGCATTGAGCCAACGTTGCTCAAATTGATTAATTTCGAAATAAACAAAGAGGGGATAAAAACTGCGTAGCAAGCATAAATAAGTCTGATACATATGCTCCCGGCATCCCGGGGATCTGATAAATGTTCAAGTAAAAAGTGTGCAGGTAAAATCATGTGGAGGAGGCAGTGTTGTCAGTGCTGGCATTGGCTGCTGCATCTTCTGTGGTGGCCCTGGCTGCCGCATCTTCCTCGGCGCTGGCATGGGTGGCATCCGCCTCCGACTGGACGGTGGCGGACTCTTCCATCTCGACGGCCTGCTCGGTGGCTGCCAGGTCAGAAGTGGCCGTGGCCACCGAGATGGGCCCTGGAGCTGTAGAGGAACCGGAGGCTCGGCTGGGGGCGGGCATCGTGTCGTCAAGAGCGGCTCCTGAAGAGGTGCCGAAGTCGAGTGGGGCGGTGTCGATGTGCTCGGCCTCCTCATCGCTACTCGAGATGGCCGTGCCTTTCCCTTTCCCGGCCTTGCTCCTGGGGGAATCAAAGAAGCCCGACTCCAGGTCGGAGTCTGTGTCATCATCTTCCTCCTCCTCGTCCTCCTCCACCTCGGTGTCGGGCTCGGGGAGGCCGTCGATGTAGATCTCCGTCTCAGCGCACTCCGCCACTTCATACGCGATCAATTTGCGCGCGGCTACGCAGTCGGGGTCTGTCTCCCACTTGGAGTTGTTGCGCTTCCCGCGGATGCGCTGCATGTTAAGATTTTCGTACCAGGAGGCGATGCAAAGAAGCATCAAGTCCGCGCCTGCCCGAGCTCCAGAAGCACGCCACTTCTTCAACTCGGCCTTCACATTCTGTAGCTTGAGTGCGAGGCCCCGGATGGTTGTTGGCTCAGGATCCTCAGGCCAGAAGAGCTTGTGAAGCGCAAAGCCCACGCGCACAAGGTCAGTACCAACGCCGGCTAGACGTTCGAACTGGCCTCGCATCACCAGCATGCTGTCTTCAATTTCGGCCCTGGTGTCTTCTGGCTCGCCATTCGCAGCACGTGCTGCTTGGGCCTTGGCCAGAGCGGGCACACAGGAAGAAATAATGGCAGGAAAGATCTCTGGGAAAACAAGTAAGAAAGTCAGAACCAGAGAAGAAAAGAACCGGGTAGAGGAAGAACCGAGAAGAAAAGAACCGGGTAGAGGAAGAACCGAGAAGAAATTCGACCGAGAAGAGAAAGATGCAGGGAAGAGAAAGCGTACTCTTAAGCTCGATGCGCAGCGCCTGCAGCTGGGTCTTCCAGGATTCTTCATTGGATATGTGCTTATCCTGGATTTGGCGCAGAGTATCCATCTGCGCGAAAAGCCCAGCATTGGCCTTTGTCAGTACCTCGCACTCCTGCTTGAGGGTCTCGATTTTGGCGTTGAAGGTTGTTTCGGCTTTGGCTTTCTCTGCGATTGCTCTGTCCCTCTCGGCGCCAAGAGTGATAGCATCCTGGAGTGCCGTCCGCAGCTGGGTTTGCAGTTCCGCCACCTCTGTGGTGTGGTCCTTTACCAGCTCGACAGCCTGGTCGGACAGCTGCTTCTGCACCTCTTCCGGTTTGACACAGTCTTGATGTTCTTCAACAAACAACTTATGATCTTCTGCGGAGAGACAGACAAGGTTAGCAGAGAAGCAGAGAAGAAACAGAAACAAGAATGATTCCGAGAAGACGGCTACTCACCTTCTAACTTCTTGATGGTGGCCTCGGCGTTCTCCACAAACGCACGGCACTTCTCGTGCTCCTCAGTTAAGGTCTTCAGGTTCTCTGCAGAGTAGGAATGGTTAGCGCAAAAGAAAGCAGAAGCGGGCGTAAACAGAAAACGCAAGAACCGCGTGGCTGAAAGCGCACCTTCCACGTCAGACAGCCTCTGTGTGCTGTCTTTCGCATCTTTCTTGGCTGCCTCCGCAGCTGTTTTCTCCCGTTCCAAAGCAGCAATTCGCCTCTTGGCGATAGCATGATTCCAGAGCAGCACGCGGTATAGGTTGGTCCTCTTCAGAACGCTATCCTGAGAAGCGAGAAGAAAACAAGTTAGACGGAGCAGAAAAGATTCAACCCGAGTAGGAGGCTACTCGGAGAGTATCCCCCTACTCGGCCAGAATCTCGGGGACTGGGTGATGGTAAAGAAGAATGAAGGCGAATAGAAGAGAAGAAAAATTCAACTCAGAGAAGGACAAGTGAAGCTTACTGCATAGGCTTGCTCGATGTCCTCGGCGTTCTTGCGGTGCAGAAACATCTTGGCAGCGAGAGCGGCGGTGTCGGTGGAGACGGTCATGGGTTTGTATCCCAGATCCACTTTGTTCCACTCGACGCGCATGTAGTCGATTGAGCCGAGACCAAGGCCGCGCCAGTTGTCCGTGCCGAGAACCTTGCTGTCCCATTTGGCGTCGATAAAGCCAATGGTATCCAGCACCTGCTCGAGGCTCTTCGTGGTTATTGTTGGATTTTGGACTCCCCGAGAAGCAATAGTGACGGACTGGTTCTGGTTTGGATCTGGGGGAGGGGAGTTCATGGCTATGGCCTTTCGTCCCCTCAGAAGGGCAAGCTGCTTGTCCTTGGGAGAGAAGCCGATTGTGTTTTGCTGGCTAACCTGAACCATGTAATCCGGGAAGCAAGGTTGGCCAGCGGCGATGGCGGCGGCAGCGGTCGCAGTGGCAACCGGGCCGGACTCTCGAATCACCAACGCTCCACTCGAGGTTGGCGGTGGCATCTGATCTCTGGCCCGTTTCTTCGCCTTCTCTTTTTCGGCTCTCTGCTTCTCGGGATCTTCGAGCTTCTTTCCCTTAGCTCTCGCCTTCGCCTTCTCGGCGACTTCCTTCTCGGCTGCCTCTTTCTCAGCCTCGGTCTTCTCGGCAGCCTCTTTCTCGGCTGCTCTCTTCTCAACCTCCTCCCTCAAAGCATCAAGGGCTTGTTGCCTGGCAGGATCAGTTGGCGGCGCCAGGGGCGCGCTATCCGGTGCGCCAATCGGCTGGGCGCTACTCGGTGTGGCGCCTGACTGCACGTCGCTCAGTGGGTAGACGTCCGCCATGGTGGCATCCGTGGTGGTGGCGTCCTCTACCCGCTGCTCGACAGCGGGATTCTCTTGTGCGGCAGCCCCTGTGCTGGGCTGCTCCTGCTCTGCTTCTGGCCGCTCGTGGGCGGTGTGGTCTTGCATCTCTTGATCTTGGTTCTCCTCGGCATGGCTAGCCGGAGGAGAAGGGGGTCTCTCATGGTGTGCGGCAGTGTCCTGTGCTGCTGAGTCTGACTCTGCTCCTTGAGCATCCGTGGTCTGTGCATTGGCAGCAGCAGCATTGGCGATGTCGTCCTCCTCATCGTCGAGATTGATCAGAGGTACTGGTGGTTTCTTGGCCTGGTCGGGCGCAAGAACAGCATTCGCGTCCATGGGAGGTCTGCCGAGAAAGAAAGAATCAGAAATTAGAAGGAGATTGGGGAAAACAGCACAGCGCGAGAGGAGAGACGACCGAGAATAAAACTTACGCAGTGGTGGAAGGTAGCTTTCGCCTCGGTTTCTTCGCGACCGCCTTGGTCGGCTTCTTCTTCTCGGCTGGCTTCTTCTTCTTAGCTGGAGGCTCTTGGGCGTCACTGCCAGTCCGCTTGCGGGTGTTGGGGGCTGCAACGGATAGAGGTTTGACGACAAGGACCGCATCGTCCTTGCCCTCGTCATCGTCCTCGTCCTCGTTCTCGTCAGCAGCTTCATCTGCGGGTTCGAGAAAAGAAAGGAAGAAAATTAGGAGCAGCAAGCAAGGGATTGACGCTTCTCGCGAGCAAGCAAAGTGAGTACGTTGTTACCTTCGAATTCGTCTTCAGACCAATCGCGAAGAGACGGTTCGGCCTCGCGTTTCTCCGTCGTTGGGGAGCGAGGGAGATTGATCTGATCCGCGGCATCGAAGGAGGGAACATCGTCCTCCTCGCGATCGGCAGAGAAGTTGCCATCGAAGCGCTCGCAGCTTTCAATTTTCTGGCGAGTAAGGATCTGAAAAACAGAGAAGGGTCACAGATTAGCCGAGTATCAGGAAGGAATTCTACTCGGATAGGCGTGCAGACACAAAGCACACTAAGCCTAGGCAGCTCACTGATTGTTTCTACCCGGATAGGCGTGCAAACACAAAGCATACGAGGCCTAAGCATGATTGCTGAATATCCTACACGGAAAGGCGTGCAGGCACAAAGCACACTAAGCCTAAGAATTGTTCCCGAGTAGGCTACCCGACAAGGCGTGCAAGCACAGAAGCACATTAAGCCTAGGCGATTCGGCTAAGTATCCTACTCGGCGCAGAAGGCAATTGCTACTCGCGGCAAGAAGAAGATTTATCTACTCGGAAAGCATACGCACAAACAGAGTAAGGAGGACGTACCCGCTCAATCGGCTTCGTACGGCTATACGGGACGAACCCGTACTGCCAATTGTCGCTGAGGCCTATCATCAAGATGGCCCTTGCGTGCCCGGGAACATCAATGTTGTCGATCTCGATGGTTGTCGTCCTGGTGCAGTCGCGGGGGCCTCCCATGTAGCACATGAGATGGCAGCGCTCCTGCAGAGGCGGCACTCGGCGCTGGATCCAGCAAGCCACCAGATCATCATTCTTGAGGCCTTGCTCTATCAGCCAGCCAATCCTCTTCTCTATCTCGATGGCGATGTCGTCATTGGCGGGCTTCTCCTTCCAGTTCTTCCCGGTGGGAGCACGGAGGCTCCAGGCGGGAAGGTTGATCCTGTCATTTACCTGGGCTCCCTCGGTGGCGGGGACGTTCTTGACGTAGAAGAACGTCTTCTGCCACATTCGGACGGAGTCCAGCCCCTTGACACGGGGATGGTTCGTCCCGGTCCGCTGCACCATCATGGCGCAGCCGGTGTCGGTGGCGCGGCCGACGCCCGCGGTGTCCTTCTTCCCGGTGGTCTGCTGGCGGAGGTGGAAGTACCTCAGCCAGGTATCCGTCGTCGGGTGAATGCCGAGGAAGGCCTCGCACACCACGGCGTGGTAGGCGAGGAAGACGACGGCGTTCGGCGGCAGATGATGCATCTGAAGGCCGAAGTGGTCAAGAAACTTACGGAGGAACTCGGAGGCCGGCAGTCCGAAGCCGCGCTCGAAGTGCGACATGAACACGACGCGCTCACCCTCCCGCGGGGTTGGCACGACTTCATCGTCAGGCGCCCGGCACTCCACGCCGGGAGGAACTCTCCTGGTATTCACGAGCCAGGCGAAATCTTCACTGGTGACGATTGAGCCCGCCCAGCCGGCTTTAGCCATCGTTGCAAGTAGGAGGAGTGGAAGAAATTGGACGGAATTGGTTGGGCGAATTGAGTCTGCGGCGGCACGAAAGCTTGCGCGGCGGCGGAGAGCTCGGTGGCGGAGGAAAGCAGAGGACGAAAGAGGAATAGTGCAAGGGAAGGGGAAAAGGAAGTTACCGGCGGGGGTATTTATACCCTCTCCGCGGATTTACCGTTACCATCGGCGTAGTGGGATCAATCGTGGCCATGATGGCTGTGTGGTGGGGCCTATGGCCGGATAGAAACGCACGCAAGCGCGGAACGCGCGCGTAACGGCCACAGTGGATCCCACGGCCAAATCGTGGCCTATTATTACGATTGATGGGACATAACGAGCCGGTGGGCCCGCCCCGTGAAAACTGGGCGCGTGGCACGATGTGTCGTGGGCAGCGAAACGACAGGGTCGTGGATGCTTGACACGCGTCCGGCTGCGGCACGGACGGCTGGATGGTGCTCTGCGCCGCAACGGCTCAATTCAAGAAAATTCTCTAAGTCTTTTTACTCGGTTACAGAGTAGAAAGCAAGTGCTACTCGGAAGACAAGAGACAGAAGATACTTGTCAGAGTGCTACTCGGAGGGCGTTTACTCGACATCTTGAGGTTCAAGGGCTATGAGGCAAAGATTGATTTTAAGCCAGCAGAGCCTAGTGAACGAGTTCGCAAGACTCAACCAGCTTCGGGGACTGCTGTCGGGGGGTTACCCCCGAGTAGGGTAAAGGCAAGTGGTAAAGGCGTCTTACAGAAGAGAGGTTTGGTCGAGTAGCCGACTACCCGGTACCCGCTACCCGGCAGACTGCTACTCGGTCTCACCTCAAGATGGCCAGAAGGAAGAATCATTCAAGTTCTCTACGTTCGAGTAGAAGAGTTGGCCCGAGTACAATTGGCGGGAACAATTGGCGGGAACCTACTCGGGCCAGAAAGTCAAAGGAGCCGTTCTGACACAGGATCCCGCGTATCCTGGGTCCGTACTTGGCAGCATTCGAACTACTGTTCATCTGGGACCGGCCTGCCTGACAGTGACAGCATGGAAGCAGGCCGTGGCAGGATAAGGGGGGCCTACTCTGTGCTTAGGTACAGTGATACCAGTCTGTCCCCTAGTTTTGCCCAACGACTTTCCAGATGAAGCCAAGGTTAGGAACCAAAGCTGTCAGCGGGAACCCGGAAGAAGGACGATGTGCACACTATGTCGACACTTGTCCATGTTTGGACGTATCCGGCTGGGCACCAGGTATATAAGGTGCCCCGCCGCCTCCTGCGTGAGGATCGATCATATATCGCATACTGGATAGCGCATGAACCCTAGAAACCCTAAGTTCTTGACCTAGCTCTACTCGGAGAGAGGAGAGTGGCTACTCGGTAGCGATATCCTTTGTACTATGGCTACTCGGAGAAGCATCATAATACATACAGAGAGGCAGGAGTAGGGGTTTTACCTCCTCACGAGGGCCCTGAACCTGGGTAGATCGTGTTGTTAGCAGTGTGTTGTTCTTACCTCACGCGGCCACTCGTCGCGTGATCCCTCCCCGGACACCTCCAGCGTCCTTCGTCCCCACATCTTTAGCCATCCCATGGCATCTGCCGTGACACCACCACGACACCGGCCCCAGGCCGGCCACCCCTCCAGGCCGGCCTCTGCGCCCCCCAGGCCGGCTCCCAGGCCGGCGTGGCCCCAAAATGCACGGAATTGGTCCGTTTTTGCACCGTTTCGACCCCCGTTTCGACCCCGAGCTATATAAGGGACCCCGGTGGCTAGATCTAGGGTTTAGGGATGATTTGAGAACTTCGGGCTTTGCCCTTGTATCCCTCTTGTGAGGTGACTCCTCTTAGGAGGCTACTCCTACGATGTGTATCTAGGACCGTATCAAGATCTCTCCAAGGAGCTACTCTCTCACATAGTGATTCTAGTAGTGCTTGCCAACCTTCCCCTTCTGGGCTTCTGTTGGATCGGTGGACCGACCGGTGAGAGGAATCGGTTTCAATTAGCGTGTTGTTGACTTGGGTTTGCGATCCTTCGTAGGCTTCACGAGTTATCTTTCCCCTTTTGTGTTTCCACACGTTTTCCCTCGATTTCCCCTCGATTCCCCCTCTCGTGTTCATCGTGTTCATCGCGTTCTTCGTGCGTTCTTCGTCGTTCTTGTCAATTTGTGAAGATCGGGCCAACTTAGAGGTCAACACCTCATCACCCGGTCTAGGATTACGATGAAGGATCTCAGCAGGAGGCAAGGATCGACGATGTCAACTTCCTGGAATAGGTACGTTGTCAGGTCATGGTACGATCATCTTGGTACCAACATGGGTGGCGCCGCTACCACAATAGGCGGGTGCAACGCCGGGACCTTGAGGTTGGATATTGGGTTATGCGAAAGAAACAGAGTACCAAGGGAAGAGACACATTCTCTTCCCCTTGGGAGGGCCCTTATCAGGTAGTACACATCCTTAAACCAGGCGTTGTGCATCTTGTTAAAGAGGAGGGAAGACCCATAAATAACTCGTGGAATATCGAGCATTTACGGAAGTACCACCTTTAGAGGTTTTATCCATAAGGCGCAGGCAGGGCGGGTCCGCCCCCGCTACGCAAAGTGCCTGATTGATGATCGGCAAAAGCGTTGGCCAACAAGCGTGTCCAGGAAGCCCCGAGTGTAAAGCGCTGGTACTGCCACCCCGCGCGAGTTCCCTAGCGGCGCAAGTGCATTTCGCGCGTGTTTGGGCAGGGCCCCGATGTAATTTCCGCTCCCCTTGGTAAAATACCAACCCCACCTGGGTGCTTAGCGGCACGAGCGCATTTCATGCGTGTTCGGGCAAGGCCCCGATGTAATTCCCGCTCCTTCTGGGTTTATGCCTAGAGTATCGAGAGTTAAGGCCTTTTTTCTGCTTGATCTGGTTTTTTCTGCTTGATCTGGTTTTTTTCCTTTTCCCAAATCAGATCTGAGCGGGGGCTAGCAACGGCCCCGGCAACGGACGAGCTGATGATGACTCGAAGTCTAAATGGCTTTAGGTAAGAGTCGAAAGGCCCAAACGGCCCCTTGGAACCCAGGTGGTTTGGGGACAACGACAGAGAAGGGAAAAGGAAAACATTTGGATCTCTTTTTTTAAGGCCCAGACGGCCCCTTGGAACCCAGGAGGTTTGGGGACGGTGGCTCAACAAAGAAGAGGAACCTTTTGTCTCTGAACAATTTCGAAGTTGGAGTTTCCGTTGCGATTGTGCTTGTTTGCTTTGGATCCGATTTCGAAAAATTTCTCTGTTCTTTGTTGAAAGAGTCTTTTCGTACCAATCCGTCACTAGGAAGTCGCAAGGCGGGAACAGGAGAAGAAGACGAAGATACGTGGAGAACAAGCTAACAAGGTCTAACACCAAGCATTTAAAGCAAAATAAATACATCTAGCACGGGGGATGCGCCCCCGTGGATATGCCTCACCCGGGAAGGAGCCCAAAGAGACTAGTGTTGCAGGAGGGAAGAATGGCATAGCCAGGAGCCTTAGGCCGTCTTTCCGCTCGGTGGGTGGGGCCCGGCGGCGCCCTCTTCAGTGTCGTTCGACTCCCAGACGGAGGAGTCGTCGGAGTCGATGGGAGCATCTGAACCGTTGCAGACGCGCCAGAGTCGAAGGCCCTCATCGAACATCCGTAGTCTCCACGACCCGTCTCTACGAAGCTTGAAGACCAACATGTATCCTTGGCGAATGGCATGGGCAATGGCGAACTCGCTCCACTATTCATCCAACATTATTGATGGGAGCCTTGACGGGAGGCTGCTTGCTCTCGAAAACTTCGTTCCCCGGCAACGGCGCCAGAAAACTTGTTGATGGATGACGTTGGTAAACCCCAAGAGAAAGGTTGTGAAGAGTGCAGCGGCAGGTTTTCTCTCAGAAAAGAAACCAAGGTTGAATCGGCCAGTAGGAGGACAAGCAATCTGAGATGGCAGGGCGCACTACCGGTTCAGCAGCAACATGGAACCTACACAACACAATCAAATCACTTTGCCCCAACGAAGCAGTGAGGTTGTCAATCTCCCCGGTTTTACTGAACACAAAGAGGGTAAACATATGGTGTGAAAAACAATATGAGAACAGTATGAAAGCAGTAGCAGCAGTAAGAAAACAGTGGAAGCATTGAGTGTATTATCAGTATGAGAAAATGGACCGGGATCCACAGTTCACTAGAAGTGTCTCTCCATAAAAGATAAATAACATGTGTGGTGAACAAATTACAGCTCGGAAATTGACAGAAATGAAGGCTACATCCTAGTGCATATGCAAGATATAAAGATTACTATGTGATTCATGCGGGCATTACAACAAGATACATAGACCGTCATCCAACTGCATCTATGACTAATAATTTGCCCTCCGAATATCATCTGAATAAACGCTGGGTATTAAGTTGCAAGCAACAGATTATCGCAGTAAGCAAAGTGTGTAATGTATACAATGTAAACTAAGTAAACACCGTTGTTTTCTCCCTAATGGCAAAATCACATCCTCCATCCGTCACTTTTCTGTCACTTGAGCATAGATGCAAAGGAGGCATGAACCCACTATCGAGCATAAATACTCCCTACTGGAGTTACTAGCATCTACTTGGCGAGAGCATCTACTAATAACGGAGATCATGCAAGATTATAAATAACATATGCATGAATATAATATGATAGATTGATAACCAGAAGACATAGCATTCAACATTCATCAGATCCCAGCAAACACAACATGTAGCATTACATAAAGATGATCTCGATCATGTCGGGAAGCTCACGAGATCTAAACATGAGGTACAAAGTTGCGAAGACAACCATCTAGCTACTGCTATGGACCCGTAGTCCAGGGATGAACTACTCACGCATCACTTCGGAGGAGGGCATGGTGGTGTAGACCCCTCCGATGATGAATTCCCCTCCCGGCAGGGTGCCGGGGAGAGCTCCAGAACCCTCCCGATCTCTGGATGATGATGACGGCGGCCTCGGGTGTTTCTCGGGACGAAATGGTATTTTTGGGGTTGACGTATTGGGGGGTATAAATAGGCGAAAGGGCGATGGCGGTGGACGCCCGAGGGGCCCACACCACCCCCAAGCGCGGCCGGGGGGGCGCCGCCCTATGATGTGGCCCCCCTCCGGGCCTCTTCGGGACTTCGTGGAACCTTCGGGAATTGTAAGACTTCCGGGTTTTGAATTTTTGAATTTCGAGAATATTTCCAGAACAACTTTTCTGAAACTAAAAACAGGGAAATGGCTCTGTCGCATCTTGTCAATAGGTTAGTCCAGAAAATCGATAAAAATGACATAAAGTGTATAGCAAAAATGTAGGAAACAACATGAAAACAACATGGAACGTCAGAAATTAAGGATACGTTTATGACATATCAACATCCCCAAGCTTAGTTCATACTAGCCCTCGAGTAGGTAAACGATAAAAACACATAATTTCTGAGGTGACATGCTACCAGCATAAACTTTATCATCAATAATGTAAAAGCATATGTCAGCTGAGATCATAGAACTTCAACACAAGCATGATAAATAAAATTTTAACAATAAAGCATAGAAATCACCTTGCATCATGAGAAGTAACACAAATAAAAGATCATGAATAATAATGCACTGAAAGATATACGTTTGTTTCAAGCATAGAGATAACATGGCAAAGTGATATTTCGCTTGTCCTTAAGAATTGGGCAAAACATAAATGCCAGGACACCTTCAAAGTTCATGAGGAAGACTAGAACAAATAATTAGAGAACAAACAATAACACATCATGAATAAATTAATAATGTTTCTAGGACAAATGCACATTAAACTGAGAATGGCAACTATGCTCTCTCAACTGTGCATAAAGTTAGAAGATGGAGACTCAACATAAAAGTAAAAGAAAGGCCCTTCACAGAGGGAAGTAGGGATCAACTTATGTGTTAGAGATTTCATTTTGTTAAACAGAGGTATAAAATGTTTGACACTCCCCCCAACCATCTTACACAAACCATGGATAACCGAATCCTCGGTTGCCTGCCAACAATCACATACCGTGGAGAAGTGTCTATTTTTAGAGGGGTGTATGCTTATGTCAACAAATAGTAAATAGAAAATACAGTATGTCACAAGCCAACTAGACTTCACAAGAGCGGCTCCCATAGAAGGACGCATCTGGGTAGAAGGTCATCCCTCTTTCTCTTTTGTTTACACAATTATGCTTTGACTGATAAATCAGGGGCAACAATAGTGAAGAGAATTTGTTGTATTACTTTGGGGCTGGGCACCCTGCTGCCAGATCTTCTATCAATTGGATAAGCGGATGAAGCCACTATTCTAGGGTGTGAAATTCCAATCAACAAGTGAGATTAAGATTCTCTATTTACGTCCTCATGAGCTAAAACAGGAGCACAAAACAGGACTAATTTTGAAAATTTTAAAGGTAACACATGAGCAATTTACTTTGGAGTGGAAGTTAAATACCACATGTAGGTAGGTATGGTGGACAAATTTTCCAAACTTGGGTTTTTGGGAGTTGGATGCACGAGTAGAGCTCATACTCAGTACATGTGGAGGCTAGCAAAAGACTAGGAGCCACAAATCAAGAGAGCATAAGAGCCATAATCATGCATAGCGACATAAACATCATTAATCAAAGCATAAGTGGTACCACAAGTTCAAAAACTAAATGATCATAGAGGCTATAAGTGACTGGTTCATAGTCATAAACATGGTGTGAGCATGCGCCAATTCAACCAAATAAAGAATTCAAAGGAGAACACCACAAATTTATGCTTCAAAATGACAAGAACAACTCATGATTCTTTCAATGGCACATTAAACACTCTCAGCTATTTGAGACTAATCATGCTACTAAATAACCACCAGGATTTAGAATTAAAATAACATCTAGCATGATATGAAAAAGTCTAGCCACAGTCTATACAAGCTTCTACTTGCACCGTTATAAATTCTACTACAAGCAGCAATTTCTTTTCCCAACAAGCACCATACAAAATATGTTTTAACAAAAACTCTATAAATGATACATCAAGCAAACATGAGAGTACTCACATAACACTACTAAAAATAATAGCTCTGAATAAGAGATGCAATAAAAACAATAGCTAAACAGGAATTTTGCAGCATCTAGAAGAGAAACTAAGAATACGAGCATAACGAGTATTCAAACGAAAAAGCGGAGCATGTCTCTCTCTCAAACAAAGAATGCTAGGGTCCAAACATATTATTGCAGAAAGGAAAACAAAAGAAAAACGAACAGACGCTCCAAGTAAACTTCATATGATGTGACCGAAAAAAAATATAGTTTCACTAGAAGTGACCTAATAAATTGTTGATGAAGAAGGGGATGCGTTGGGAATACCCAAGCTTAGATGCTTGAGTCTTCTTAGAATTTTCTGGGATGAACCACAGGGGCATCCCCAAGCGTTGACTTTGCACTCTTCTTGATCACATTATATCACCCTCTTCTCTTGACCCTTGAAAACTTCCTTCACACCACACTCAAAGAGTAGTTCACATTAGAGGGTTAGTGCAACAATAAAAAATCCATGGGTTGTGTATGGGCATGAGTGCTATTGATACTTTTAACCATTAGCTACAGACACCGATGTTTCATGAAGCAAAGAAATCTACTTGACATCGTAAAAGAGCAAATGCAAGAAAAATGGCAGAATCTTCCAAAACCAGAACAGTATGTAAAGACGATTTTTTTCGGGGAACTTGCGTTGCTCATATCGAAAAACTTAAAGAACAAAAAAGTTAAAATATTATCTGTGAAATAGGCACAAAAAATTTAAGGTCATTTTGATCTTTCTATGAATTATGCGATTTTTTACGGTGGACAACAGAAATCTGTTTCCTGCGCAGAAATCCAAAACCAACTCCAACTCTCGTCAGAAACTTTAGTTGGCACAACTAAAACATGAAAACAAATATACAAAGGAGTTGCTACAGAAGTATACAACCCCTTTACTCAAATAGAACACAGAAAAACAAAGCAAAAAATAAAACCATGGGTTATCTGCCAAGAAGTGCTTTTCTTTAACGCCTTTTAGCTAGGCCCAGAAAAGTGGACTCACGTGTTTTCAAGTGAAGAAGCATCCAAATCATTACGAGGCTTACGCTTACCTTTCTTACCCTTATTTTTACTTTTAGGGAACTGATGGTCCAAGCATGGTTTGGAAGTGAAATTCATGGTACATTTTCCCATATCAATAGTTGCTCCTAAGAGCTTCAACAGAGATCTTCCAAGGGTAATTTGTCCTCCTCCTACACATTCAATAACAAGATAATAAGTGGAGACCGTTTTTCCTAGGAGTTTTGTAAACACTCCCTCAGCTATCCCAATGGGAAATATAGTGGTGCTATTAATGAGAGGAATTTCTTCTCCTCCCTTAGCAAGTCCCCAAAGGTTCAAAGATTCATAAATCTCTTTAGGCATAAGACAAAATTCAGACATAAAATCACAACGATCATGAAACCTTTCACCATTTATAGCAACCTTCACCAAAGGAATCATATTTGAGGCTTTAGAGTTCATTGGGACATAACCAAGCTGTTCACGAATCTGGCCATAACCTTCTTCTAAACAAGATATATGTGAATCAAGAGTATTCAATCTAGCGTAAATACTTGCAAAGGCTTTATCAGAACTACTGGGTAAACTGTAGGTTGCAATTTTTTTTTATAGCATTGAAATCTTGCTCTCCATCACAATGAATGAAATCTCTTCCTACCACAGTATCCAAAGCATATCTATAGCAAAGAACAATACCAAAGTAAAAGCTACGAAGAAACATGCTTAGAGTCATTTTAGGTTCAGTTTTGCAATAGGAATCAAAAACTCTAGACCAAGCTTCCTTAAAACTCTTATCACTCCCTTGTTTGAAAGTGAAGATCATTTCCTCATGTGACATGTGTAACAGCCCAATTTTTGGAAGACAGGAAAAAAACTTGTTTTCAATAACCCAAAAATCAGGGCCAACAAAAACTTTTTAATATGTTTTACTAATGCTTGTGTTTCTTTTCTATTTTCTTGTTGATTGTGTTCTTGTTTGAGTTTGTTAACAATTAAAAAACCCAATGATAATAACTTTATTAAAACACAACCCTTGTGATCAAGTCATGACACGAAAGCTTATCATCTTCATCCATCACACTCCTTTGGAAAAAACCTTTTTGAATATTTTTGATTTTAGAAGAAACCCAAAGGCCAAGTTTTGAGAAAACAAAAGATAATTTCCAAAACTATATGAAAATTATTTTGGAGCTAATCATCTCCAACCTGTTTTCAACCAAGATGTTTTTGCAAGTATTCCAAAAACATCGTCTCATTTTTCTCTTTTGCAAAAACTATAAGAGGGGACTATGTTACCCCTGTGTTTTACCTCAAATATATTCTTTTGGAAAGAACAACTTTTGAGCTGAACCTCTTTACAAATTACTCTTGTCATTGTATGTCTTTATCACTACCTGAAGTTAACACTTGAGAAAAACAACTAGATATTAAATTGAAGAACTCAGTTGTTTGAGTGATCCCGTGTGTCTTGTTATTTTTTCCCTGCTCTATGTGTTATCTTCCCTCACCTTTGCATTGAAGTGATTATATTGGTTTTCCTATGTGTGTGTGTTGTTTTAAAGAGAATAAAACCTAGTAATAACATGATCAAGCATCTATATCATATTCCATCACATGCCCATATCATCTTATGTTTTCTTAAAAACTTTCAACCTTGGAGACATGTTTCTAGGACAAATCTTGAGCTAATCATCAATTAATCATCATACATCTCATTGTATATATCTATGCTATCTATCCAAGTTGTTATTCTGGATATTGAAACACTTTGGTATCTTCTTTCAAAGTCCTTAAGAAGGCATCCCTAAATAATGATCATATCTTCTATATTATGAAGCACTTTGTCCATGTTACTCCAAATCACTCCTTATTGTTTTCAGGCCCAATGAACCTACCCTTGTCATCTCCATGACTTATATATCACCTCCATATGGTCCATTTATTTTCCAATTGCCATTTAATTATTCTTCTCTCATGGTTTTTAGCCTATCAAATAAAACATATGTTTTCACACTATTCCACTTGGTGCCTCTAATATTTTCAAAAGAGTTGCTTATTAAAAATCACTTTTGAGACCTATATTATATACTCTATCATCCCAACTCAAAAATATTTGTTTTAAAAACATTTTAGTATTTATTATTTTCCATTTTCCAAAAGGCCAGAAATGGACTTTAAAATATTTTGTGAAGAAAAGTATTTCCTAAAATCTTGGGGAAATTACCCAACATGCCTATGGTCATTTGAGACTTATGTATACAAAAACATTTGGAAGTTGTTCTGAATTTTTTTAAGAAAACATTTAAAAACAGTTTCTGCCATTTTTGAATTCCCAAAATTTTGTGAAAGAAATGTTTTTAGAAAACCATTTTTCATCCTCTATCCAATGGAAACAATCTTTCACATATGTTCTATTCAAACTTTTGGTTAAAACAATCAAAAACCATATCTGGCATTCCTGGACACTATTGGAATCATGCATGTTCTGGTTATCCTTCTCTTTTTCCCTTCCTCTCTTGTAACATCCCAATTTTGCTAAACTAGGGTGTGTGGTGTTGTGTTCATCTCATACATGCATGAAACAAAAATTCAAATCATGTTTTAACCAATTTAAATTGTGAATTTAAATGGTTAAAAAAATCTCACAAAAAGTACTTAATTTGGTTCCCAAAATTTTGTATTGAAAAATATTTCAAATACACCAAAGAAACACATGGTTAGGTTGGAAATTTTGTGAGCTTTTCAAAAAGTATTTTTGCCAAATTTTATTCTCCCAAAAAGGGCCTCAAATTTTAGTTTTCTGTTCTGTTTTGTAATGGAAAAGGACTAGATTGTAAAACTCAAAACAATTAGGGGGTTTTTGCGAAAATTGTTTTTATTTTGCTTTCTTTTTCCTCTGGACAGAAGGCAGCAGCTGCGTGTCGAGCACGGCCGCGCCACCTCCTGCCTGGGTGTGTGCACCCCCGCAAGTGGTTTACGCCTCCAGGTCAACGCCGTGTGACCTCCTCTCGCTCTCACTCGCCGTCATCCTCTCCCTCCTGTTCTCTGTATTTCTGCCGGGAGAGAACGAACCCTAACCACTGTCCCGTCGGCCGCCGCTCCTCCCGCCGTTTCCGGCCACGCCGCGACGAGCGGAGACCACCTACGGCTCCGCCCTGGCCTCCTCTTTCTCCTACCCCAAACCCCGTGAGCAGGGATGGCCGAAATCGGCCGCGCCATCTCCTTCTTCCTCACGACCGGCCGCCGGCGGACGACCTTGATTCCGGCGACTCCGGGCGCCCCTGCCCTATTCGACCATCCCACGAGCTCCACAACACCTTGGTGAGGCTCCCCATCCCCTCCAATCACTTCCTCCCCCTCTGAATCGCCCCACCGCGGTGCTTCCGTGGCCGCCGCCGCGCGGATGCTCGCCGGCTCGCCGCCGGTGACCATTCGGTCCCATCCCCGCCACCCCTAGGTTCCCCTTTACGTCCTCTCCGCCGTGGTGTAGTTGGTTTCAACCAATTTGATACAGATTGATCAATTGCATGTTCAACAGAGGGATTTGCCTCCGCATGATGTCACAGTGACATCACGCTGCTGTCATATCCCCCTTTTTAGAAATATCAGAAAATTTCAGAAAATGAATTAATTTTGTAAGTTGAATAACTAATAAAATATTGACCAGAAAAATAAAGTGAAGGTATGGTTTTGATCAGAAAAATGTAAGTTACCCAAATATACCATTTTAATATATGTTTGACCAAGTTGAAAAATGAGTATTATTTTAATGTTGTTTAATCATTTAAAAATAGAGAAATAAGTTTTTATTCACTAAAATTAGAAAATTAAAAGTTATATACCAAATTGCTCAAAATGACATATGCAACCTGTTTATGATGTTTTCAAACCCATTTGAGCAACTAAAATGGTACTCACTTCCATAATCGCCCGAAACCCCCTCCGGGGTCCATTTCGGGCTAATTTCAGAAAATCTACATTTCTGACATGCGAACCCTAGCAACCCATTGAACCTGTTTAGGGCTTTATTTCAGTGCATTAACTTGCCCATGCATACATATTGCGCATTGCATCGATGCCATGTGTTGATTGTTATTTCTCTTTCGGTGTTGTTTCCCCTCGGTAGAACGTGACTCCGAAGAGAAGGCCAACAATTCAACGACGAATACTTGATCTTAATCGACAAGTCAAGCACTTACTCCAGAAGATTCTCATCTGGTTTTCTTATAACCAAGGCAAGCATAACCTCTTATCTGCTCATATATGATTTCAACGTGTTTTGAATCTCGTACTTTGCATTCGGTTCCAAACTATTTGATGTCAGTAGATAGAGTTCTCCTATACTTGCTGCATCGCCTATATATCCTGATCCACTGCTCCTAGCAGCTATAGGTTTGATTGTGCGCGCCTCGTTAAAGCCCGTGAGTCTTGCTTAGCCATGCCTAGTTGTGATCTGATCCATCCGGTTGATGAATCTGGTCAAATGTGTGAATCTAGTTTGTCAGGTTGTTGTGATTTACATTATCTTTGATAACTTGATTAAATACTGGCATGGATGTGAGGCCACAATGGGTTGTGGCATTTTGTCCTGTTCATGCCCCTAGGAGCGAGTTCTCGCCTTCGAAGCCAAGACTGAGCGTGCAACCACACGCGGGGCCTAACAGACCGTGCTCGACCAACTAACTTGTTTGGCCACGTCCATGAGTCACGTAGTTTGATCTTTCCATCTGCGTGTGAGTCAGAAAACGATTTGGAGAAAACTTAGGGCGTGACCGGGACAAGTGATGGACGTACTCGGATCTTGATCCCGACTCACAGAACAGGTGCCGTCAGGAGGTGGCCAACTCCCTGTTGACGGGGTGGCCCTGTTTGGGTTGACTCATGGATAGGGTCGAGCAAGGTAAAGGTCGTGGCCAGCCACCCTCTGCCGCGCTCCATGGACGAGCGTACATGTGGCATTAAGAGTCGGATGGTACGTGTGGGTAAAGTGTACCCCCTGCAGGGATAAATCTCCTCGAGAAGTCGTGTCCACGGTTACGGACGACTTGGCAACGGATTCTGTGATCATAGATAACTTCAACGGAATGTCTATAACTTGTTAACCATGATTGAAGGGTGCCTCCCCGGAGATGCCGGGAGGGGTGATCCTTGTAGCATGAGATAGTGTGGGAATGAGAAGGACTTGGTGGAATACAAGAAGATGATGATATCAGTAGTTGAGTAGCTTTCTCATCTGTTTTCAAAATACTCCATGAGACTTGCTATTCCTTCCTCAACTTGCAAAACAAAGATTGCTTTACGCAAGTCAGCCTTCATGAAACCCTTTTCGAAATAGCAGATATATAATAGGCTAATTAAGTCTTGTTGAGTACCTCCCGTACTCAGGTTTGCTTAATTTTGGTTCAGGAGAAGAACTCCATCGGTGGTGTTTCAACGTGGACATCGACGAGTAGTTCGGGGTTCCTAGGTAGCAGCCTGGAATCTATGGGCTGGGACGTTGCCTTATGTTGCGGCCTCTTAGGCCTTTTTGGTTTTTTTTGATTAGCAACATAATTTGCCTTCCGTTGTCTGATGTAATGTTGGGTCGTGTGACCTCTGCTTGTAAACTATACTCTAGTATCACCTGTTTAATAAAGTTTCTTTGTCTAGAGTGTTGCTTTGATCGGTTGTTGGTTTCGAGCTCATTTTTATACAGTTTTGGCTATGCCTGCATAGTTGTCGCAGTCGAGGGGTTGTGGAGCCGATGATCCATGTCCGAGCCCGCCTGTCGATGTGATCGGCCTGGGGCGAGGTAACCCCAGTAACCCTCGATTGTTGTTGCACTTTCCTGACACATAGCATCTCTGTATAACTTTGGTCTCGTTCCTTCAGTTTCATCCGACTCGTGGACGCTTGGGTATGCATAATTGGTTATGACTAGCATGGATACAAGGAGTAGTAGACCGGGGATCCGGACTACGTGCCGATGAATCCGGTCTGCCTGCCGTTGTTTGTTGCGGCCGGGGCTGGTAACCCTGAAGCCCTTGTGAGTCCATGGCTAGGAGCACATAACATTATGTATATCTCTGGGTCTGGGGTCTGACAAGTCTTGGTACCAGAGCAGGACTGCCTGTAGGAAAACCTTACTGCTTGGTCGATGTTGAGTCTAGTGTTTGTGAAAACTATTTTAAAACCCCAAATGGATTGTGAAAAACTTCTTAGGATTCTTTTTTACTCCTTACCTGGTATCGCTCTAACTCTGGGTCTCCTTATCTGTTTTGGATTTGAAAAGGTTTTGCTATCTCTTCTAGTCATTCAAAAGCTAGGTGCCTTCTTTGGCAAGGACATCGTTTACCCAAGTTGACCTAGTGTTCAGTTTCTAGAGTCGTGTGTGTTCCGTGTTCTGTTATCTCTTAAACTGGGAGATTTCCTTTCCGTTCTAATCTCTCAGGGTTGTGTGGATTCCACCTTCTTACATGTTCTAAAGTCTCAAAATCCTGAACCTCGAGATCTTCTTTCCATCTCGAATGTATCTGTTATCCTCTGCTCAAGTTCTTCCGGATCCATCGTTGTCCTTCAAAAGATACTCCGTGAATGCTACCCATAGTGTCCTTCAAGACACTAAGATAGTAGTTACTCCTTTCTCTATGTTTTCAACCTTGGACTTGAACCGAAGGTCCCGGAATGTGCTGAATTGTGGTGAGTTGAGTCATGTGGTTTCTTAACCATGTAATGCTCACGCTATCAGTACATGATGCTGACCTTTAACCCAAGTTATGTTCCTTTGGATCCTGAGGAATCCGTTCTACCTCAGGATGGCTAGGTAATCTTAGCTCCAATAGCCATAGGTTTACTCTAGGAATCAAAAGGAATCATAACAAGAGTGTTCTGTATGATTCCCATATCTTTGTTCCTGGTTCAGCTATACCAACCTTTTGGCATGGGTTCTACACATGAGTATTACCCGGTGCATCCAACGTGATCTTAGGACTTTCCAGAGCACGTTCCTACTCTTTAGTTGCTTTCCTAATTTCTTCCGTTGTTTGGAAACCAAGTTACATATGGTGTTGGATTTCCAATGAATTTGTTCTTGGTTCCCGCCATAACGTTCCACCTTGAGATGTAAGGAGAAACAAACTCCAGTACCTCGTTCATCTCTAGGACCAGGTCAAAGTTTGTAATCCGCAGATTAAAGAAGTTTCATGAACTTCCAATCTGTTCCACCTTCGAGTATCACACTCTTTTATATCACGAGACTGTGTTAAGTTTCATGGCCTTATTGATGAAGTGATGCTCTTACCGTCTTCACTCCCCCTTCATCCAAGTTTGAATGCTGGAGTATGATGGGTTGTGCATTGATGTGTGTATCTGCTATTCCTAGCAACTCTTACTGCTTTGAAAAATCTAAGAAACATATGTATCCTTCTTAGCACTATCGGTCACCCGGTCTCTACTAAAGTTGGCCGTGTTACCAAACCCGTCCATTCCGGTGCATATCCTCGGTCAGAGAGTTAGGTTCATGCCAAGCTCTCATGTTCATATCAGTTGCATTGAAAAGCAAGCCTCCTTTCAAATTCCTAGACCTAACGGTAGGTTGTGATATTCTGGTTGTCTTTCTAGAAGTATCACCAGGTTTTACCTGATCGTGATGTCTAAATCAGGAGTAATTTGAATTGCTCCTTTCTCCAAGAAACTTCCTGGATATCCTGGACTAGTTGGTTGAGCTTAAACAACAACTTGGAGAGTTGAAAGGCAAAAGCTTCGCCTAACTTGATCCTTCGTTATAGGATGTCTAGTTTCCTTTGTGTTGAAGAAGGATAGTATCTCCGTAGTGGACATGCTATCCCCCTACCTTGATTTGATTTGGGCTATCGTCAGATCAAGTCTGGAATGAAGGACTATCTTGACGGTGTTTTCACTCATGGTGTTTCACCCAAGTACACCTTCATATCCTTTTGTCTGACCAATATTCTGCCTTGTTCGTATGTCATATGAATCCCTCTTCTTGGAGTGTTTTGATAAGTGTGTTGTTGAGCCCATCTACGACATTCTTGTTTTCTCCAAGTTGCAAGAGGTTCATTTTGAACAACTGGCACTAATGTTGGAAAGTCCCGAGAACCATCTTTGTGTTGTCGCGAAGTTGTGTTCTGGATGTTCGAAGTGACTTTCTCGGGTTCATGTGCTTTTGGTGAAAGTTGTCGCCGTGGATTCGAGAAGAGTTTCCTTGTTCCTTCGGGAATAATCCCATGTCGGTCATGCATGTGTGGACTGTTCTTGAGATGGTAGGTTCTTACCTCCATTTATTTGAAGAAGTTTGCATCCACGCTAAGCCACTGACTGATTATTCGTGAAAGAGAAGAAGTCCAAGAACTTCGTTATCTTTGTAATCATCTTTCCACAAGGACTCCGATGTGTTTTGTTGCAACTAAACCATGTAGGTGCAACCGTCTTTCGCAAGTTGCTAATACATGAGTTATGCGATATCTCTCATCTTCTTGAGCGTGGAATCATAGTCCATATCTTGAGAATCTAGCATATGTGTCTCGTTGGTAACCGGAGCAATCTCTTCGTTCAAACATACCGAGTCTGAGTTATCTTCCCACTAACCAGAGCTGAATCTCAACCAGTAACGATGGTTGGTGTTTTCTCAAGGGTATTGGATTAGGTCTCTCCAGAATCTGGCATGGTTGATGTTGTGGTTGACACAATTAGCCGGAAGGCCTAATTTCATCTCTCTGAATCCGTAAGAACAACCACTCCCCGTAAGAATTCTTGTTTGGCTCGTTCTCAACAAGTTTTCCTCACCGTTCTTCCAAACCAGAGTTTTACTTCCACTTGATGACCTATAGAAGGCTTGTCATGAGCTTGATATCGGTATCCAAATCATCAAGGATAACTTAGAAGTTGATATTTCCAATATCTCTCTGTTGAACCTCCAAAACCTTTGTTCCACTGGAAACAAGTTCATCAGGAGAACACCTCTTGGTGTTTTGTAACCGCCAACGACCAGTTTCCTTTTTCAAGTTGTTGGTACTTGAAGTTCTGTTCATCTCACACATTGTGTGAATTTGTCAGTCACTTCAGCCATGGGATCTTAACCATGTGGTAGATGTATTGCTACGTCCAAACCACAATAGAAAAGAGATTCCCTATTTCTACCGGTGTTTCAACCCTCGTTGGTTACCCATCCTTATGGTGTGATCAAAAATTCCTCCTTTGTTACGATGTTTCCACATCTTTCGGTTACTCATCTTCTGTTGTGAAGTAACATCCCGATCTTTGACAAAGTTTTCGACAAACTTTAATGGATGAAAGTTCCGTTATCTTCCGTGTCCACTCGAAGAGTGAACATGATCCTGTATCAAATTTTCTCCAACGCACGAATTACTGTGTTTTCTCGTGTTTTCCCTCGTCTACGGATATTACGTTGTGGTATCCAAGACAATCCTTTCCATCTTGGTGTTCTGTTTTAAGAAACCTCGCTGCCGAAAGTTGTTCAACCTTTCTTATTCAAAAGGATTTAAAGTCTTGTGCAAAGCTCATATTCTAAATCCTTTCAAGAACCATCGTCCATAAACTTGAAACCATCTTCTATTCCCTCCGTTATCTTGATGTGTTTCATGAATGTTAACTCAACAGTTCTTTATGAACGTTCCTGTCATGAGTTACCCATGACATACTCGATCTTCGTGAAGATCATTTCCTAAGAGTTTCCCTCTCACCTAAGGTGTAGCCGCTGGAGATCTTCGCAAGTGCTACAGGTCAACCTCTTCGAGAAAAGAACCGTAAGGTTCGAGAAGATCGTTCAAAACCGGTGTTCCTTCTTTCTTCTCCTTCGGGAATCTCGGGACGAGATTCTTGTAAGGGGGGTAGATTTGTAACATCCCAATTTTGCTAAATTAGAGTGTGTGGTGTTGTGTTCATCTCATACATGCATGAAACAAAAATTCAAATCATGTTTTAACCAATTTAAATTGTGAATTTAAATGGTTAAAAAAATCTCACAAAAAGTACTTAATTTGGTTCCCAAAATTTTGTATTGAAAAATATTTCAAATACACCAAAGAAACACATGGTTAGGTTGGAAATTTTGTGAGCTTTTCAAAAAGTATTTTTGCCAAATTTTATTCTCCCAAAAAGGCCCTCAAATTTTAGTTTTCTGTTCTGTTTTGTAATGGAAAAGGACTAGATTGTAAAACTCAAAACAATTAGGGGGTTTTTGCGAAAATTGTTTTTATTTCGCTTTCTTCTTCCTCTGGACAGAAGGCAGCAGCTGCGTGTCGAGCACGGCCGCGCCACCTCCTGCCTGGGTGTGTGCACCCCCGCGAGTGGTTTACGCCTCCAGGTCGACGCCGTGTGACCTCCTCTCGCTCTCACTCGCCGTCATCCTCTCCCTCATATTCTGTGTATTTCTGCCGGGAGAGAACGAACCCTAACCACTGTCTCGTCGGCCGCCGCTCCTCCGGCCGTTTCCGGCCACGCCGCAACGAGCGGAGACCACCTACGGCTCCGCCCTGGCCTCCTCTTTCTCCTACCCCAAACCCCGTGAGCAGGGATGGCCGAAATCGGCCGCGCCATCTCCTTCTTCCTCACGACCGGCCGCCGGCGGACGACCTTGATTCCGGCGACTCCGGCCGCCCCTGCCCTATTCGACCATCCCACGAGCTCCACAACACCTTGGTGAGGCTCCCCATCCCCTCCAATCACTTCCTCCCCCTCTGAATCGCCCCACCGCCGTGCTTCCGTGGCCGCCGCCGCGCGGATGCTCGCCGGCTCGCCGCCGGTGACCATTCGGTCCCATCCCCGCCACCCCTAGGTTCCCCTTTACGTCCTCTCCATCGTGGTGTAGTTGGTTTCAACCAATTTGATACGGATTGATAAATTCCATGTTCAACAGAGGGATTTGCCTCCGCATGATGTCACAGTGACATCACGCTGCTGTCATATCCCCCTTTTTAGAAATATCAGGAAATTTCAGAAAATGAATTAATTTTGTAAGTTGAATAACTAATAAAATATTGACCAGAAAAATAAAGTGAAGGTATGGTTTTGATCAGAAAAATGTAAGTTACCCAAATATACCATTTTCATATATGTTTGACCAAGTTGAAAAATGAGTATTATTTTAATGTTGTTTAATCATTTAAAAATAGAGATAAGTTTTTATTCACTAAAATTAGAAAATTAAAAGTTATATACCAAATTGCTCAAAATGACATATGCAACCTGTTTATGATGTTTTCAAACCCATTTGAGCAACTAAAATGGTACTCACTTCCATAATCGCCCGAAACCCCCTCCGGGGTCCATTTCGGGCTAATTTCAGAAAATCTACATTTCTGACATGCGAACCCTAGCAACCCATTGAACCTGTTTAGGGCTTTATTTCAGTGCATTAACTTGCCCATGCATACATATTGCGCATTGCATCGATGCCATGTGTTGATTGTTATTTCTCTTTCGGTGTAGTTTCCCCCTCGGTAGAACGTGACTCCGAAGAGAAGGCCAGCAATTCAACGACGAATACTTGATCTTAATCGACAAGTCAAGCACTTATTCCAGAAGATTCTCATCTGGTTTTCTTATAACCAAGGCAAGCATAACCTCTTATCTGCTCATATATGATTTCAACGTGTTTTGAATCTCGTACTTTGCATTCGGTTCCAAACTATTTGATGTCAGTAGATAGAGTTCTCCTATACTTGCTGCATCACCTATATATCCTGATCCACTTCTCCTAGCAGCTATAGGTTTGATTGTGCGCGCCTCGTTAAAGCCCGTGAGTCTTGCTTAGCCATGCCTAGTTGTGATCTGATCCACCCGGTTGATGAATCTGGTCAAATGCGTGAATCTAGTTTGTCAGGTTGTTGTGATTTATATTATCTTTGATAAATTGACTAAATACTGGCATGGATGTGAGGCCACAATGGGTTGTGGCGTTTTGTCCTGTTCATGCCCCTAGGAGCGAGTTCTCTCCTTCGAAGCCAAGACTGAGCGTGCAACCACACGCGGGGCCTAACAGACCGCGCTCGACCAACTAACTTGTTTGGCCACGTCTATGAGTCACGTAGTTTGATCTTTCCATCTGCGTGTGAGTCAGAAAACGATTTGGAGAAAACTTAGGGCGTGACTAGGACAAGTGATGGACATACTCGAATCTTGATCCCGACTCACAGAACAGGTGCCGTCAGGAGGTGGCCAACTCCCTGTTGACGGGGTGGCCCTGTTTGGGTTGACTCATGGATAGGGTCGAGCAAGGTAAAGGTCGTGGCCAGCCACCCTCTCCCGCGCTCCATGGACGAGCGTACATGTGGCATTAAGAGTCGGATGGTACATGTGGTTAAAGTGTACCCCCTGCAGGGATAAATCTCCTCGAGAAGCCGTGTCCAAGGTTACGGACGACTTGGCAACGGATTCTGTGATCATAGATAACTTCAACGGAATGTCTAAAACTTGTTAACCATGATTGAAGGGTGCCTCCCCGGAGATGCCGGGAGGGGTGATCCTTGTAGCATGAGATAGTGTGGGAATGAGAAGGACTTGGTGGAATACAAGAAGATGATGATATCAGTAGTTGAGTAGCTTTCTCATCTGTTTTCAAAATACTCCATGAGACGTGCTATTCCTTCCTCCACTTGCAAAACAAAGATTGCTTTACGCAAGTCAGCCTTCATGAAACCCTTTTCGAAATAGAAGATATATAATAGGTTAATTAAGTCTTATCGAGTACCTCCCGTACTCAGGTTTGCTTAATTTTGGTTCAGGAGAAGAACTCCATCGGTGGTGTTTCAACGTGGACATCGACGAGTAGTTCGGGGTTCCCAGGTAGCAGCCTGGAATCTATGGGCTGGGACGTCGCCTTATGTTGCGGCCTCTTAGGCCTTTTTGGTTTTTGTTGATTAGCAACATAATTTGCCTTCCGGTGTCTGATGTAATGTTGGGTCGTGTGACCTCTGCTTGTAAGCTATACTCTAGTATCACCTGTTTAATAAAGTTTCTTTGTCTAGAGTGTTGCTTTGATCGGTTGTTGGTTTCGAGCTCATTGTTATACAGTTTTGGCTATGCCTGCATAGTTGTCGCAGTCGAGGGGTTGTGGAGCCGATGATCCATGTCCGAGCCCGCCTGTCGATGTGATCGGCCTGGGGCGAGGTAACCCCAGTAACCCTCGATTGTTGTTGCACTTTATGGACACATAGCATCTCTGTATAACTTTGGTCCCGTTCCTTCAGTTTCATCCGGCTCGTGGACGCTTGGGTATGCATAATTGGTTATGACTATCATGGATACAAGGAGTAGTAGACCGGGGATCCGGACTACGTGCCGATGAATCCGGTCTGCCTGCCGTTGTTTGTTGCGGCCGGGGCTGGTAACCCTGAAGCCCTTGTGAGTCCATGGCTAGGAGCACTTAACAGTATGTATATCTCTGGGTCCGGGGTCTGACATCTCTCCTTCCCCTGGACATTGGAATTTAGTACCACAACAGTCTAAACATGGTATACCAGCTCCATTCCCTCTCTATCTCATCCACGGACCATTGGACAAGGAGGGATCACCCACCCCTTTTCTACTCCATCACCACCATCCATATCAGAAGCAACCCGTGCGCCACAAGCTCGCTCTCACTCACGTGAACTATCTGACGAAGCTCCCTCCCTTCTCCCTGTCTCCTTCCCCCTCACCCGTGCGCTGGCCATGGCGCCCAGGACGTACTCGCCACGTCCCTCGCGTTTCGCCACTTGGAACGCATGCCTGAGCTCGGAACCTTGTCAACTAGCTCCCCTAGCTCCCCAGAAACTCGCCCGTGACTTCCATTTGCCTCCTCTCACACTCCTTCCTCTTTTGCTCTCTGTCGAACACCTGTGGGTGAGAGTCGGGATCCCTGGTTCCTCCTCGCCTAAAAGTTAATCCTAGCTTCCCATCTGTTCCAGGAGGATCCCTTTGTCATGATCCACCCACCAGGAACCAATTTCTCGTCCCTTGATGACGGCACGCGAGCCTCCATGGTCGCCGTGTGCCATGTCCGTCGAGCTCCGACCCCAGGGAGTTCAGAGGCATACCCTGGCTCTTCATCGTGCCTCCTAGTCCACATCTGTCTTCAATTGAACTCTACCACATAAATCCCCCTCTGATTCTTCCTCGTTCACTGGAATCGGAAGAAGCTCACCGCCGGCAACCTCCTCCTCGCGTCGTTGATGTAGGCCATCCCCTTCCCTCTCGTTTCTTCCCTTGAGATCCTTGTTACCCTAATAGACTCGTGCCCCTCCTAATTTTGGGTTTGACCCCTTGCAGGAACGGCGCAATCTCCGACCCGCACGGTGGCCGCCGGTCCCCGTAGGGAATCCTCCTCCGGCCTTCCCCTTCAAGCATGATAGGGGTCAATCGATGGGCAACGTCGATATAGACCTCCTGGTGCTTCTCCCTCTTGCCCGCGCCCCCTGTAACCACCGGCGGCGAGATCTCCGGTCATCTGCGGCGACCGGAGAGGACTCCTCCATATGTTTTGGTCACCGCTGGCCTGGGTGCCTGTGAATCCGCTCTCGGCCGTTGGATCTCCATCCAACGGTAGCTTACCGGTCAACTGGACCAGGTGGCGCTGACCAGCGGGCCCCGCCGCGGACCACCGTCAGGATTGAAACCTTCCCGCGCGGGAAACGCGCGTGGGCCGGCCCATCGCCGCCCTGCTCCTTCTCGCCCATCCTGCCTCTGCGTCGGGCCGTTTTCCCGCAGATCTGGCCTGATAACTTTTTCCTGCAGGTTGTTTATTATTTTCCCTTCATAACTATTCACGTATGTTTGCTTTAATTCAAAATAAAAATGATAAAAAGTGAGTTTTGCCAAACTAAAAATCACAGATGTAGATCTACTAATTCCTAACCACCTCCATCTTCTAGATCTAAGTTTTGTGCAATATTTTAGGAGAACAAAAATAAATGGCAGAAGCACTCATTAACACCTTTTATTTAATAACTTGAGTTTTAAGTATCCAAATCATGCAAACTCAGCTGTTCTGAGTAGCCATTGAAAATTTCTATCTGTGGAAGTTGACCTTGTGTTGACTTGAGTTCTTGATTGAAAATGACATGCATGTTAGTTTTAGGCCAGAGAGCACTTCTGTGAATTATTTAATTTTATTGGTGATGAATTTTGAGGTGAATCTAGTTGTGTTGGTTTGCTAGTGAGCAGTAGTATCTTATACTAGATTTTCATGATTTTAGGATTTACAGAATAGGCTTGGTGGATTATTTAGTGCTTGGTGAATTATTTAATTTTATTGATGATGAATTTTCAGGTGAATCCAATTGTGTTGTTTGCTAGTGAGAATGAGTACCTTATACTAGATTTTCATGATTTTAGGAGTTACAGAATAGGCTTGGTGGATTATTTAGTGTTTGGCCGCTTTCTGCATATTATTGCTAGGCCTTTATTAAATTGTGTGCTATATTGTTTTTGTTATAAAATTGATTCCTAGCATGTGTAGGGTATTAATAAATTTGTTAGATGTTCTTTTATTGTATCGTTATCATCTTAAGAAAATGTGTGTGAAAAGCATGTTGTTATAGTATATTTTTCCATAGGGTTGTTTTCTAGTAATAATAGGTTAAATTATGCTATTCCTCATATTGGTATGATGAATTGAATAAATGTTTTAGTATTTTTTCCATAGCATATCTACTGTTATTATAGCATATTATACTTGCTTGCATGCTTGAGTGAGCCCTAGATCAAATTGTCATGCTATGTTAGTTTTAGATGATTTTCTGCCATAGGTTGTTATTTGCATGCTTAATTTTTTAGGCATTGATGAGATTGTTATTTTGATATTACTAGCATGTTTAGGTGTTGTTTTCTCTGTTACTTGGATGCCATATTACAGATCCATCATGTTAGAATAAATCTTGTTTGATGATCTCTTATGGTTATGCATGTATGCATGTCTAAATGGCCCCTTTTGCATCTCTAGTTTTAGTAGTCTTTTGCTCCATGATTATTTTCATGTATTGAGTGATGCCATGACATGTTTGGTATTGTTTTGTATATATTATTAGGTTTCTTAGCTACTGGTTATATTATTCCTCCATGTTTAGAAAGGAATGTTTTACCATGGGCTTGTAGAATTGCTTGTTATTCTTTTCCTATGCATATGCATGTATTCCTAGGTTGTTTTCTTGTTATTTTGATTCATCCTCATGAATGACAAGAGAGTCATTTAACCTTAATTGGACATGTTATGAGAGTGGAACACCCACTGAACTCATGCCATTTCGGTTGAGGATCCATAGCACCTATTCTAGTGTTATTCATGTATGTTTTGTCTCTGCATGTTTTGCTTGATAGTGTGCACCCTAGTAATATTGTTTGTGAGTGTACTTGTTTGATGAAATGCTTGATGTATGTTTACTTTTTGTCAAGTGCTTGCCTTTGTTTGGTTCTGATTGGGTGTTTTCCTTTTTGAGTTTACGACATTAGATAACGAAGGCGGTATTATTTCCCGGAGAGGTTTTTATTGCAACTCTTGTTTATTTGAAGAGCAAGACCAAGATCAGTGACAAGGCAAGCCACTCTAAATGCTTGATGTTGTTTTAATTATCATTATCTATCATGCATGCTTTACTTCTTAAGTTTTACAAAAGTTGATTCAAAAACTATTTCCTCCAGTGGACTATACCACTATCTATTTTATGTAGCTAATATGCTATATCCACTATATAATCTTGGTGTTACCAAGCCCTTTAGATATTTTAGTATCATCATTTAATTAACTTAAGTCCCATGGTGGACATTTTAACTTGGTGTTTCTGGAAAAAAAAAGCTTTGGAAAAACCCCGAGGAGAGGTGGGACCTTGTCCAAGGGAGGTATGTGAAGAAGGAAATGTTTTTCGACTTGTTTTCCTAAAATGACACATAACCTAGTCTTCGCCGGACAACCAAGCCGTACTGCCACATTACCTCAATATGGGAACAGGGTCTAGCTAATTGTTTGTCGGTGTTAGTCCGTGCCTACCTCAAAGTGCTATAGGGGTTAGAGTCCCCCGAACCGAATTGTCGCCAGGAGGGAGAAACGGGACATTCACAGTGTGGGGATTAAGTTCGCCACCGGTTGCAACAACTGGGTCTCCTGCCATGGCGGTGTGTTGTGAGGGGAAACCGGATCGATACGGTTGACTCACTCGGTGCCGGGGAGAACAAACCCAGTTGAAGGGGTAGACATTTACTAGCGCTTACATAGTGGATGGTTAGGACCAGTTATCCGATGTTTGCATACTGTCTCGGACAGTCCGTGGTTGTTCACGACGGATGTAATGGATCTTGTGGAATGTGTACACCTCTGCAGAGTAAAACTATTCAGAATAGCCGCGTCCTCGGATATGGACAGTTGAATGACCATGTAGCTAGCATTGTGTCGATGTTTTTGAAAAACTGGAAAAGTGTTTTTGGAATTTGTACCTGGGAGGTACGTGGAAAGAGAATGATTGTACCTTTGAGGTACCGGATAAATGATGATCTTGAAGATGTGATCTTCCAAGAAGTTTTGCAAAGAGAAATTTTATTACATTTAAAATGCTTTATCAAAACCTTGTAGACATGCAATATCTACAAGAGAAATTAAATATCTTTTGAAGTATCTTCTTCAACAAAGAAAAATAAAACTTGTGCAACTATGATGGGTCTTAAATTCATCATAGCTAGTTGAATTATAATTACAGCCTTCCTACCACCTATATATATGCATACCTGCATGTTTAGCTTTCATTTGGGGTGTCTTGCAAGTACATTCCAATGTACTCACAATGGTTTCGTCCCTGGCTATTGTCTTAGCCAGACTTTGAGCAGAAACCCGGAGAACCTGAAGAAGATGGTGTCGCTGACGACTGTGCGAGCTAGGAACGTCTCCGAGTCAGTAGCCTGTAGGTAGTCAAGGCATGACTTGGGTTTACCACGAGTGAGTGTTGTATACTTCCGCTGTTTTTAGTGTGTGTTCCTGCCCTGCGTGGCAGTTGTTTTTCGACTTAGTCATGTGACCAGTTGTGTAAGCCGTGTATTTGTGTAGTGGATGTTGTAATCTGCAATGCCAACTCGAGTATGTTTTTCACGACTAACTGATCATGGGATCGTGAATGTATGCATACTGGAGGTCTCGGACTGCTAGTCTGGGGTCCCCACAGAGTTGGTATCAGAGCCATCCTGACTTTAGGAGACCTTAATTTAGCACGGACGTCAGATAGGAAATAAAAATATTTTGGTAAAACTATATTACTGCCTAAAATGTTTTTATTTGTGGAATCCTAAGCATGGTTTCCATCTTTCTCATATTTTCAAAAAGTTTATTGCCTGCTTTATAAAACAGAAGTTTTGAAGAAAAACATAGAAAATAATAAACATATATTTTTGTCCTTTGTTTTCATGGCTCAAAATGTTTTGTAAAAACATAAAAATGAGTTTATAAAATTTTGGTTTTCATTTAAAAGTATATCAAAAAGTTTTCTTCTGTTATTTCTCTATTAAAAGTTACATACTTGACGATGTCCCAAGAAGACCTTAGTAGATAGCAACCCGAAGAAAAAGAAGCTTCCTTCCAAAGACCTCAACAACATGGTGATTTCTAAGCAAATACCGGAGACTCTGCCATGTATCAAGGTCAACAACGACGTTAACAACATGAAGACTTCAAAAAACCCTGGTCGACCCAGCCCCATAGGATTCGATAGGTTTCGCTCAATTGTTTTACTTGAGCTACCCGTTCTTCAACGGTAATAGTCGTTTGTTGGGACTAAAGTTACCTTGTTTGTCCTTTGCCTGTGTGCTAATTGTGTGTTTTTACTCTTGCGTAATGTTTTTACTTGTTCCCTTGTGGTGTGTGTTTTTTTGAATTGTTTTCTTGTGTGTCTCACAAGCACGCCTTTTCGGCAAAACAAAGTCACCACACTTTTACCTCTTGCTTTATTCTTGTTTGTTTGCAAAAACGCTTTTTGCCATGTCGGCCTTAGTTACACTTTTGGTATCTCTTCAAAGGTCTAACTTAGCAAAATCCCTTTTAAAAAGTTTTATCCCCCATCCCTTCATGAGAAGAGCGCGGTATGGAACACTCTCTACATCAACCCGAGAGCCCAAGACTCTGTAATATTATTCAAGACGGATAACGGACTTCACACGCCATTTTGTGCACCTACATCAAGAACCATCAAGAATGACGAAGAACTAAGATTCAATCCCGAAATAAAACGAGATGTGTCTCGCAACACTAATAGAAATTTTACTAGTCTGACACTACTAACATAACTATCTAATTTTTGACTAACATCTAACCGAAAGATTGCTTAAGGCACTAGCTAGTTTTCCCGAGGTAAATCTAACTATGTGATCCTAAGTCACCTATGAAGACGCCTACAAAGCTCCATGAAGATAAAGACCCAACGAATTCTTCCACGACCTGCCATCGCCACCAAGCAAAAATGAGACGAAGACGAAGATAATTCCCGACAACCTACGAAGACCAATCAAAGGGGGGAAGCATCCGCACTCCAACGCGGTCGACCACTCAAGAAGCAAAGAAGCATATAAGAGTTTCTAACAGACCTCATAGCAGTAACCGGAGAGCGTCAAGTCTACGGACCTGATGCCCTGTGAGGCCATATGGTTGTCGTGGGTAACTATCTGGGATACCCCTAAAAGAAGACCAGTCCAGACAACGACAGAAGATATACGAAGCAGCAAAATCAAGACCCTTCATTAGCTTGTGTCGTTCCACCAACATCAACAACAAGGACATGAAGTGTCAAGAGAACATATCCATCTCCTCGACAAGCAACATTCTGACAACAACAACACCTCGAGTTCTCAGAAGACCACCTCGTCAAAATTTTCATCTTTTATAAAAATTGAAGAAGCCCGAGACTCTTGTTTTTAGTTACACTCCTAAGTACCCACTTATGAATCTCGGGGACGAGATTCATTTTAAGGGGGGAAGAGCTGTAACAGCCCAATTTTTGGAAGACAGGAAAAAAACTTGTTTTCAATAACCCAAAAATGAGGGCCAACAAAAACTTTTTAATATGTTTGACTAATGCTTGTGTTTCTTTTCTATTTGCTTGTTGATTGTGTTTTTGTTTGAGTTTGTTAACAATTAAAAATCACAATGATCATAACTTTCTTAAAACACAACCCTTGTGATCAAGTCATGACGGGAAAGCTCATTATCTTCATCCATCACACTCCTTTGGCAAAAACCTTTTTGAATATTTTTTGATTTTAGAAGAAACCCAAAGGCCAAGTTTTGAGAAAAAAAAATATAATTTACAAAACTATATGAAAAGTATTTTGGAGCTAATCATCTCCAACCTATTTTCAACCAAGATGTTTTTTCAAGTATTCCAAAAACATCCTCTCATTTTTCTCTTTTGCAAAAACTATAAGAGGGGACTATGTTACCCCTGTGTTTTACCTCAATTATATTCTTTTGGAAATAACAACTTTTGAGCTGAACCTCTTTACAAAATCCTCTTGTCATGGTATGTCTTGATCACTACCTAAAGTTAACACTTGAGAAAAACACCTGGATATTAAATTGAAGAACTCAGTTGTTTGAGTGATCCTGTGTGTCTTGTTATTTTTTCCCTGCTCTATGTGTTATCTTCCCTCACCTTTGCATTGAAGTGATTATATTGGTTTTCCTATGTTTGTGTGTTATTTTAAAGAGAATAAAACCTAGTAATAACAAGATCAAGCATCTATATCATATTCCATCACATGCCCATATCATCTTATGTTTTCTTAAAAACTTCCAACCTTGGAGACATGTTTCTAGGACAAATCTTGAGCTAATCATCAGTGAATCATCATACATCTCATTGTATATATCTATGCTATCTATCCAAGTTGTTATTATGGATATTGAAACACTTTGGTATCTTGTTTCAAAGTCCTTAAGAAGGATCCCTAAATAATGATCATATCTTCTTTATTATGAAGCACTTTGTCCATGTTACTCCAAATCACTCCTTATTGTTTTCAGGCCCAATGAACCTACCCTTGTCATCTCCATGACTTATATATCACCTCCATATGGTCCATTTATTTTCCAATGGCAATTTAATTATTCTTCTCTCATGGTTTTTAGCATATTAAATAAAACATATGTTTTCACACTATTCCACTTGGCGCCTCTAATATTTTCAAAAGAGTTGCTTATTAAAAATCACTTTTGAGACCTATATTATATACGATATCATCCCAACTCAAAAATATTTGTTTTAAAAACATTTTAGTATTTATTATTTTCCATTTTCCAAAAGGCCAGAAATGGACTTTAAAATATTTTGTGAAGAAAAGTATTTCCTAAAATCTTGGGAAAATTACCCAACATGCCTATGGTCATTTTAGACTTATGTATAAAAAAACATTTGGAAGTTCTTCTAAATTGTTTTAAGAAAACATTTAAAAACAATTTCTGCCATTTTTTAATTCCCAAAATTTTGTGAAAGAAATGTTTTTAGAGAAGCTTGAGACCACCATCCCTAGACTCCATTTTTCATACTCTATCCAATGGACACAATCTTTCACATATGTTCTATTCAAACGTTTGGTGAAAACAATCAAAAACCATATCTGCCATTCCTGGACACTATTGGAATCATGCATGTTCTGGTTATCCTTCTCTTTTTCCCTTCCTCTCTCCTTCCCCTCGACATTGGCATTTAGTACCACAACAGCCTAGACATGGTCTACCAGCTCCATTCCCTCTCTATCTCATCCACCAACCATTGGACAAGGAGGGATCACCCACCCCTTTTCTACTCCATCACCACCATCCGTATCAGAAGCAACCCGTGCGCCACAAGCTCGCTCTCACTCACGTGAACTATCTGGCAAACCTATCTCCCTTCTCCTTGTCTCCTTCCCCCTCACCCGTGCGCTGGACATGGCGCCCAGGACGTCCTCGCCACGTCCCTCGCGTTCCTCCACTTGGAACGCATGCCTGAGCTCGGAACCTTGTCAACTAGCTCCCCTAGCTCCCCAGAAACTCGCCTGTGACTTCCATTTGCCTCCTCTCGCACTCCTTCCTCCTTTGCTCTCTGTCGAACACCTGGGGTGAGAGTCGGGATCCCTGGTTCCTCCTCGCCTAAAAGCTAATCCTAGCTTCCCATCTGTTCCAGGAGGATCCCCTTGTCATGATCCACCCACCAGGAACCAATTTCTCGTCCCTTGATGACGGCACGCGAGCCGCCATGGTCGTCGTGTGCCATGTCCGTCGAGCTCCGACGCCAGGGAGTTCAGAGGCATACCCTGGCTCTTCATCGTGCCTCCTAGTCCACATCTGTCTTCAATTGAATCCTACCACAGAAATCCCCCTCTGATTCTTCCTCGTTCACTGGAATCGGAAGAATCTCACCGCCGGCAACCTCCTCCTCGCGTCGTTTATGTAGGACATCCCCTTCCCTCTCGTTTCTTCCCTTGAGCTCCTTGCTACCCTAATAGACTCGTGCCCCTCCTAATTTTGGATTTGACCCCTTGTAGGAACGGCGCCATCTCCGACCCGCACGGTGGCCGCCGGTCCCCGTCGGGAATCCTCCTCCGGCCTTCCCCTTCAAGCATGATAGGGGTCAATCGATGGGCGACGTCGATATAGACCTCCTGGTGCTTCTCCCTCTTGCCTGCGCCCCCTGTAACCACCGGCGGCGAGATCTCCGGTCATCTGCGGCGGCCGGAGAGGACTTCTCCGTATGTTTTGGTCACCGCCGGCCTCGGTGCCTGTGGATCCGCTCTTGGCCGTTGGATCTCCATCCAACGGTAGCTTACCGGTCAACTGGACCAGGTGGCGCTGACCAGCGGGCCCCGCCGCGGCCCACCATCAGGATTGAAACCTTCCCGCGCAGGAAACGCGTGTGGGCCGGCCCATCGCCGCCCTGCTCCTTCCCGCCCAGCCTTCCTCTGCGTCGGGCCGTTTTCCCGCAGATCTGGCCCGATAACTTTTTCCTGCAGGTTGTTTATTATTTTCCCTTCATAACTATTCATGTATGTTTTCTTTAATTCAAAATAAAAATTATAACAAGTGAGTTTTGCCAAACTAAAAATCACATATGTAGATCTACTAATTCCTAACCACCTCCAACTTGTAGATCTAAGTTTTGTGCACTATTTTAGGAGAACAAAAATAAATGGCAGAAGCACTCATTAACAACTTTTATTTAATAACTTGAGTTTTAAGTATCCAAATCATGCAAACTCAGCTGTTCTGAGTAGTCCTTGAAAATTCCTATCTGTGGCCGTTGACCTTGTGTTGACTTGAGTTGTTTATTGAAAATAACATGCATGTTAGTTTTAGGCCAGAGAGCACTTCTGTGAATTATTTAATTTTATTGGTGATGAATTTTGAGGTGAATCTAGTTGTGTTGGTTTGCTAGTGAGCAGTAGTATCTTATACTAGATTTTCATGATTTTAGGATTTACAGAATAGGCTTGGTGGATTATTTAGTGTTTAGCCCTTTTCTGCATATTATTGCTAGGCCTTTATTAAATTGTGTGCTATATTGTTTTTATTATAAAATTGATTCCTAGCATGCGTAGGGTATTAATACATGTGTTATATGTTATTTTATTGTGTCATTATCATGTTAAGAAAATGTGTGTGAAAAGCATGTTGTTATAGTATATTTTTCCATAGGGTTGTTTTCTAGTAATAATAGGTTAAATTATGTTATTCCTCATATTGGTATGATGACTTGAATAAATGTTTTAGTATTGTTTTCCATAGCATATCTACTGTTATTATAGCATATTATACTTGCTTCCATGCTTGAGTGAGCCCTAGATCAAATTGTCATGCATTGTTAGTTTTAGATGATTTTCTGCCATAGGTTGTTATTTGCATGCTTAATTTTTGAGGCATTGATGCGATTGTTATTTTGATATTACTAGCATGTTTAGGTGTTGTTTTCTCTGTTACTTGGATTTCATATTACAGATCCACCATGTTAGAATAAATCTTGTTTGATGATCTCTTATGGTTATGCATGTATGCATGTCTAAATGGCCCCTTTTGCATCTCTAGTTTTACTAGTCTTTTGCTCCATGATTATTTTCATGTATTGGGTGATGCCATGACATGTTTGGTATTGTTTTGTATCTATTATTAGGTTTCTTAGCTACTTGTTATATTATTCCTCCATGTTTAGAAAGGCATGTGTTACCATGGGCTTGTAGAATTGCTTGTCATTATTTTCCTATGCATATGCATGTATTCATAGGTTGTTTTCTTGTTATTTTGATTCATCCTCATGAATGACAAGAGAGTCATTTAACCTTAATTGGACATGTTATGATAGTGGCACACCTACTGAACTCATGCCATTTTGGTTGAGGATCCATAGCACCTATTCTAGTGTTATTCATGTGTGTTTTGTTTGTGCATGTTTTGCTTGATAGTGTGCACCCTAGTAATATTGTTTGTGAGTGTACTTGTTTGATGAAATTCTTGTTGTATGTTTACTTTTTGTCAAGTGATTGCCTTTGTTTGGTTCTGATTGGGTGTTTTCCTTTTTGAGTTTACGATGTTAGATAACGAAGGCGGTATTATTTCCCGAAGAGGTTTTTATTGCAACTCTTGTTTATTTCAAGAGCAAGACCAAGATCAGTGCCAAGGCAAGCCACTCTAAATTCTTGCGGTTGTTTTACTTATCATTATCTATCATGCATGCTTTACTTCTTAAGTTTTACAAAAGTTGATTCAAAAACTATTTCCTCAAGTGGACTATACCACTATCTATTTTATGTAGCTAATATGCTATATCCACTATATAATCTTGGTGTTACCAAGCCCTTTAGATATTTTAGTATCATCATTTAATTAACTTAAGTCCCCTAGTGGACATTTTAACTTGGTGTTTCTGGAAAACAAAAGCTTTGGAAAAACCCCGAGGAGAGGCGGGACCTTGTCCAAGGGAGGTATGTGAAGAAGGAAATGTTTTTCGACTTGTTTTCCTAAAATGACACATAACCTAGTCTTCGCCGGACAACCAAGCCGTACTGCCACATTACCTCAATATGGGAACGGGGTCTAGCTAATTGTTTGTCGGTGTTAGTCCGTGCCTACCTCAAAGTGCTATAGGGGTTAGAGACCCCCGAACCGAATTGTCGCCAGGAGGGAGAAACGGGACATTCACAGTGTGGGGGTTAAGTTCGCCACCGGTTGCAACAACTGGGTCTCCTGCCATGGCGGTGTGTTGTCAGAGGAAACCGGATCGATACGGCTGACTCACTCGGTGTCGGGGAGAACAAACCCAGTTGAAGGGGTAGTCATTTACTAGCGCTTACATAGTGGATGGTTAGGACCAGTTATCCGATGTTTGCATACTGTCTCGGACAGTCCGTGGTTGTTCACGACGGATGTACTGGATCTTGTGGAATGTGTACACCGCTGCAGAGTAAAACTATTCAGAATAGCCGCGTCCTCGGATATGGACAGTTGAATGGCCATATAGCTAGCATTGTGTCGATGTTTTTGAAAAACTGGAAAAGTGTTTTGGAATTTGTACCTGGGAGGTACGTGGAAAGAGAATGATTGTACCTTTGAGGTACCGGATAAATGATGATCTTGAAGATGTGATCTTCCAAGAAGTTTTGCAAAGAGAAATTTTATTACATTTAAAATGCTTTATCAAAACCTTGTAGACATGCAATATCTACAAGAGAAATTAAATATCTTTTGAAGTATCTTCTTCAACAAAGAAAAATAAAACTTGTGCAACTATGATGGGTCTTAAATTCATCATAGCTAGTTGAATTCTAATTACAGCCTTCCTACCACCTATATATATGCATACCTGCATGTTTAGCTTTCATTTGGGGTGTCTTGCAAGTACATTCCAATGTACTCACAATGGTTTCGTCCCTGGCTATTGTCTTAGCCAGACTTTGAGCAGAAACCCGGAGAACCTGAAGAAGATGGTGTCGCTGACGACTGTGCAAGCTAGGAACGTCTCCGAGTCAGTAGCCTGTAGGTAGTCAAGGCATGACTTGGGTTTACCACGAGTGAGTGTTGTAGACTTCCGCTGTTTTTAGCGTGTGTTCCTGTCCTGCGTGGCAGTTGTTTTTCGACTGAGTCATGTGAACAGTTGTGTAAGCCGTGTATTTGTGTAGTGGATGTTGTAATATGCAATGCCAACTCGAGTATGTTGTTCACGACTAACTGATCATGGGATCATGAATGTATGCATACTGGAGGTCTCGGACTGCTAGTCTGGGGTCCCCACAACATGGTAATAGGAACAGGAGTACTCATTTTAGCAAGATTAAAAAGAGGAATAAAACTACAGTTAGAATAAGAACTAATTTTTTGTGTGTGTTTTTTATAAAGAGAAACAAACAAGAAAAAATAAAATAAACTAAGCAAAATAAAAACAAGGTAAAGAGATTGGAAGTGAGAGACTCCCCTTGCAGAAATTCTCTTCCTCCTCGCCAATATCGCTAGAAAACTTGATGGGAGCTTGACGGGAGGCTGATTGCTCTCGAAAACTTTGTTCCCTGGCAACGGCGCCAGAAAACTTGTTGATGGCTGATGTTGGTAAACCCCAAGAGAAAGGTTGTGAAGAGTGCAGCGGCAAGTTTTCCCTCAGAAAAGAAACCAAGGTTGAATCGACCAGTAGGAGGACAAGCAATCTCTGAAGGTTGATGCAGCTGAGATGGCAGGGCGCACTATCAGTTCAGCAGCAACATGGAACCTACACAACACATTCAAATCGTTTTGCCCCAACGAAGCAGTGAGGTGGTCAATCTCACCGGTTTTGCTGAACCCAAAGAGGTTAAACGTACGGTGTGGAAAACAATATGAGAACAGTATGAAAGCAGTAGCAGCAGTATGAAAATAGTGGAAGCAGTGTGAAAACAGTGGAAGCAGTGTGTGTATTATCAGTATGAGAAAATGAAACGGGGTCCACAATTCACTAGAGGTGTCTCTCCATAAAAGATAAATAACATGTGTGGTGAACAAAATACAGCTGGGAAATTGACAGAAATGAAGGCTGCACCATAGTGCATATGCAAGACATAAAGATTACTATGTGATTCATGCAGGCATTACAACAAGATACATAGACCGTCATCCAACTGCATCAATGACTAATAATACACCCTCCGAATATCATCCGAACAAACGTTGGGTATTAAGTTGCAACCAACAGATTATCGCAGTAAGCAAAGTGTGTAATATAAACAATGTAAACTAAGTAAACACCGTTGTTTTCTCCCTAATGGCAACAACACATCCTCCATCCGTCATGTTTCTATCACTCTAGCACAGATGCAAAGGAGGCTTGAACCCACTATCGAGCATAAATACTCCCTCTTGGAGCATCTACTTGGCCAAAGAATCTACTAATAACATAGAGCATGCAAGATCATAAAAAAAATATACATGAAGATAACATGATAGATTGATAATCAGAACACATAGCATTCAACATTCATCACATCCTAGCAAACACAACATGTAGCATTACATAAAGATGATCTCGATCATGTAGGGCAGCTCACGAGATCTAAACATGAGGTACAAAGTGGAGAAGACAACCATCTAGCTACTGCTATGGACCCGTAGTCCAGGGATGAAGTACTCACGCATCACTTCAGAGGACGACGTGGTGGTGTAGACCCCTCCGGTGATGAATTCCCCTTCCGGCAGTGTGCAGGGGAGAGCTCCAGAACCCTCCCGGTCTCGGGATGACGATGACGGCAGCCTCGGGGGTTTCTCGGGACGAAGTGTGTAACATCATAGTGTTTGGGAGGTTATAAGGATCTAGATATAATATGTGCATTTTCAAAGCATGCATCTCAAAATACCGGAAATTTTGGCGCGAAAGAAGCAAAGTGACCAATGTTTCACTTGACATGATGAATTAGGTTTAGACTATCTAGTCAAGAGTACATTTGGAGTGATCTTTATAACAAGTATCGTAAGAAACCAAATCACCTGATAAGATAAACCATAGTTGGTTATGACCAACACAAACTCTCAACAAGCCTAACCTCAAGTCTATAAGTGACTTGGGATAATTCACTAGGTATCTAGAACTCAAAAAGGGGTGAGTATCCAAATCTCATAACTAACAATCACACTTCCACAAGTTAGAAATGCTTGATGGAATAATCTCATTAACGAATAGTTTAGACTCCCTACAAATGAACTACTTAAGTTATCAACCGTTCACACAACATCTTTCCAAATTATTTTGTAACTACTAAGTGAACCTTCACAAGTAAATAACACAGGTTCAATAGAACACAAATGATACAAACAAGTGTTAACTCAAAAACCACAAGTGGGAAATGACATAATAATTGTATTAACATATTATCGAATATGTACATATCTCATCCACCATAAAAGAAGTACCTTAAAGAAGAAATAAATCTTCTTAAACTATTGTTAAAGCTTGATCATTACATATGATATTCCCAAACCTCCATATCTGCCTTATGAATGAAAAATGTAATAAAGAGAAGAATATAAAGTTACAACATGGCACCTAAGAAGAACAACTAACAACTATGACATCAATCATTAAACCTTAATAATCTTCTCATGCTCATTGTCTCATTTATCTTATACAAGTGAGCATATGGAACCTCAACGTATTAATTGAACATATGATCAACTTATCATCTTAATTCCTCATTTCACAAACACTCCACATTTTTATTCAAATCAACATTCAACAACTAAAGTATCTTTGGATACAACTAATGAATAACAACAAGTTATAACCTCTATTAGAGGAATTGAATTGATATCTAAGTAAAACCAATCATAATGAAACAAATACATATTTGATGGGAAACAAAAGAACAAGTATGTGAAAGCAGAATAAAAGCTTGAACTAACTGTTAATCAAGATATTGTTATTTTGTCTAGATTATCTTGTTTTCCAATCTTCTCTAAGACATTATGCAAGAGAAGCAACCAACAAGAATGGAGGAATTACCACAAGAAGATCATCAGGAAGATTCTTTAGAGTGTTCTAGAAGTGCTATTCCAATCCAGCATAAGAGTGTTTGGAAACTCTTATATCTTGATCTGATCTTATTAACTCTCTTGAAATAGTGTGATATTCTAATGTTAGTGTTATATAGAAGTAGTTTGATAACAAGAATAGCTATCTTGTTAACAGATCACTTTTGTATACTCAAACAATTGAGTGTCATACACAAACAAACAAAAGGTTGAATAACTAGGAACATCTCAACCTATTGTCTATGAGTAGTAATTTGGAGGCAAGACTAGCTACCTTGTTAACTAATTCTTCATACATGCATAGGGCAAATTGATGTCATAACATATATCTACATTCTATTGTAATCATCTAAGAGAGATCTTTGCTTGGAGAAAATGATGTCTTCACCACAAGGGTGGGACAGTTGAGGTTGGAAACCAAGAGAGGAACCTACCTGCAATGGATAAAGGTGATAACAGAAGACTAGTGGCAACTAGAGAGAAGAACATCAAGCAACAAAACACCACAAGAAGCAACACTACCTCAGTAAGGAAGCATAAGAAATTATCCAGTGAATCATAAGGAAATATTAGAGAACTAGTAACCTCTGTCAAGCTCATCAGAGATGGGGAACTCATAATAATATCTTTAATTGAAACAAATATCAAGTATGAAATAATAACCATCCATTGCTTCCACATGTCTTGATATGTTGTGGTTAATGGTAACAAGCTTAAGACCTTGTTTTCCATATCCTTTTCATACATAAGACTAACATATGATAACAAAAATTCATCTACATATAAACATGCAAATGAACACCTGTTCTAACAACAACATTGGATAATCCCTACTTTTAAAACAAGGTTGGAAAACAAACATATAGTCTCTTGATATTGGGAATCAATGTGAGCATTCTAAGCCACTCATGTTCTCCACTTTATCAAGTACTAAAAACAGAAAACATGGCTTACTCACACTTAATTTATAAGTCATACAAACTTGCTATCAATTAGGAAAATAACAAAGCCTCATAAGAGAAAACAAGTCCATTACCTATCAAAAGAATTTGGTATGGCATGGAATAAAATTCCCTAATTGGGTGCATTTCATTACCATACATAAAAACACTACTAAGTAGTATTACCAAATTATTTTCTAAAAGAATTTGTACCCAAAATTGTCCAATTAAGTTATACCACTTTGTTAAATCACATTTTTGTTGTGTGCTCATGATAATCATGTTTATGATAATTTTCAAGCCATTTAATAAATTAAATGGAGAGAAATAACCAAAATCACTTAATTTAGCACCCTAAATAAAAAATTCCAGTATTTTCCAATTTCACCAAAACAAAACATGGTGAGCTTGCATTTTTTATAGGGATTCTAAATATAATTTTTATTATTTTTTCTGTCGACAAAAAAGCCCTGAAAACATCATTTCTATTCTGTTTTCAGCCACATAAGGTCCTATGTGCAAATTCCAAATCTTCTCACGGGGTTATGGGGAAAATATCCCTTTTGTCTTCCTTGAGCCGGTAGAAGCGTGTCGTCGCCGGAAACACCACCGTGCCACCTCCTGTGTGTCTCCTTACCTTCGTAGATAAGACCAGAGAGACGTACTCATCAAGAGCTACCTCCCCGTACCCATTTCTCTCTCTCTCTCTCTCTCTCTCTCTCACTCTCGGAGCTGTGTCAAAACCCCAACCCTAGCCCATACGACCGCCGACCACTGCCGACGATTCCGGCCACCCCTGGACGAGCTGAGGCCACCGGGAGATGCGCCATAACCTCCTCTGCCACCTCAACGAGCCTCGTTTGCTGGCTAGACCGGAGGAGGCCGAATCGGGTCTTCCTCTTTATCACCGGCCGCCGGATGCCGCGGTCGATTCTGGCGAGCTCTTACTTCCCCGACCTCATAGCCGTGCTCAGGGTGAGCCGCTGCATCTGTGGGTGCCCTCGATTCATTTTTTGGTCGACCAATTTGCCACAGTCACCGTACACCGCCACTCGCCGCCGCCGCGCCGTTGGTCGCCGGAGTTACTCTGGTGACCATTTGGTGGAAGCGCCACCACCTAAGGGTTCGTGGGGATCTCCTGGAGCATATGAGCCCCGCGGATTGCGCCAATTTTGGATAAATCGATCGATTGCATCGATCGGAGGAGATCATCCTCACTGCTGATGTTGTCATGACGTCAACATGACGTCATGGCAATTTTCCTTTTCTTTTTTATTTAATTTTTTATTTAATTAGAATATGACAGGTGGGTCCCACATGTCAATTTAAATTAGGGCAGAAAATAATTAAAACTTATTAAATCAATAACTTTAATTGTGTTTATCAGAAAAATATGAAAAAATATGGAAATTCTTAGAAAATATAATCTAATTTTTTATCAACTTTTCAAAAATGTTTGATAAAGTTTTAAATTAAATATTTTCTTTAATTAAATTAAATGATTTAAATTTGAGAAAAATAATAAATAATTCATAAAATCAGAAAAATACAAGTTATAAACCAAAATGCTCCAAATGACAAATACAACTCATCTATGATGTTTTCATAATAATTTGACCAAGTTATCATTTGTGCGATATTTTTCGTAATCATTCAATTCATTAATAAATCATAACTTATCCTATTCTTTTCAGAAACATTCAACTAATATACCAAATGAAAGATACCAAAATTTTCAAACTCATTATGTCTATAAAAAATTATTTTGTTTAACTTATGAATTCCATTTTAAGAGGTATAAGGGAAGTTTATAGGATTCCAATATAACGAGGGCTAACCAACACCACACTATCTTCTTTAATATTGAACCTAAATAAATTTTTACTTCTATATCCTCTTGACTAACATTATTGGATTACAAGTTGATAGAGATGATTGTAGTTTGCACCCACCTTCAGATAAATTCATTGGTCTTAGCCCCACACTTTTCAACAGTGTAAAACAACTTGTGTTGTTATGTCCTTAAAGATGTTTTCAATATGATATTACCTTGTGTTATAACCATGTTATAAATACTTATAATTTAAAATATGATAACAATTGTTTGTTAAATAAAATTGAAACACATGTAAGTATAAAAGAAGAAATAACAACATCACCACAAGTGATGAAACAATTCACCTAAAACCTGTGTGATTAAGTTATCATATCAAACGTAGCTTACTCTTGTAAGTTGGGCTATTTTCCAGGGTGTTTCACGATGCATATCATTACTATGCATTACATCATGTTGCAAGTGTTTTCTGTAGTCCTTACCGGGACTACTTTGTTATCTTTCAGATCTCGGGATTTTCTACGCGACCCTCGAACCCCGAAGACATGGATTATTATTGTCATTATTTCAATCTCAGGCAAGTTTATCACTTGCTCATATCCTTTGCAGTATTTCATAACGAACTATTTGCAAAAACCCTATCGTATTATCACCTACTCTCAAAAGAATGCATGATCCTATTTTTATAATAATATGACTACTTGAATGACTACCCGAGTGGTAGTGTTCTGTTTGGTGGGCGGATGGGACCATGGTAAGATGAATATGTCAAAGGAAGGTTCCAACTTCATGGGAAAGTATTACCTAGGAATTAATCACAAATGCCATCAGAACTCGGTGCGCCGTAAATACCGCGTTAACCATGGGTCTTTTATGGGGCGAGTAAGTCAGCTGTGATCTTCTCTCGTTCGCATGTCAACGGGCTGCCAGAGACGTACGTTGTAGATCTTGCGAGACTACATGCACATGGGTGGGATCCCTTAATTCCCGTGGACTCTGGGGTCTATGATGGTATTCCAGGGTCGCCTAGATATCCATCGTGAGGGGTGGAATCAGGGGTTCAACCTACTGGTGGAAATGGGTGGGCATGCGTTGTGAGGAGAAGCAAGGTTTGGATTGGACCAACAACCGGGCCCCACACCTATGTGGGAGTGGACAGGATCTCGAGACTGGTTGTGTAACATGGTCTTGGTCGCCCATGGGTAAAGTAACGCACCTCTGCAGAGTGTAAAAGGATGTGGCATGTTACCCCCTGTTCCGGGAAGGAACTGAGAATGCTACAGGAAAGGCAACTCCATGAAGTTCTAGCTCCTCTGATGGTCCAGCGGGCATAGTTTTCAGAATTAAAAGCAACCTCTTGAAGAAAGTTTTACAAAACCTTGCATTGGCTTGTGACTCTTTTGAGTCTAAAGCTGTAGTTAGTGCATCAACTTACCCACTGTATATCATGAACTTGCTGAGTAACGCTCGTTGCTCATTTGTTCCCGTTTGACCCCCTGCTTAGAGTTGAAGCCCTATGGAAGTCGTCATCGTGAAGCCATCGCTACCTCGTGAAGCTAGGTGGAGTGATCTATTACTTAGTCGGTAAAGCATCATCATCAACAACGCTAGTGGAGGAGAAGCTATCAATGTGGAGGTGGAGTCCATTCTTGGATTTGGCTGTTTCAAGCCATAGATTAGGGCTGACATTAGCCGTAGTGGGTTAGTTTCGATCTAGAGTTCTTCTCCAGCTTGGAACTTCGAATTGCTTCTTATGATGTTTCATTTGAATGAGATCTTCTTGATTCATCAAAGAGATTCTCAAGATTTTGTAATGCAGTTTGTAACCTATAGCTTTGCTTGGACCTGCTATGTTTCTGTTGTATCACTCTGAGAGATGTAATATTCACAGATAAGTCCTTTTGTGAGTATTATGTCATCGACTTGCGCACTACACATGCAGTGGTGTGCTGGTTCATCACAAAGTGGTATATTTTTTGAGTTGACTTATCAGGGGGTGTAGATAGGCGAATGGGCGATGGTGGTGGATGCCCAAGGAGCCCACACCACCCCTAGGCGCGGCCAGGGGGTGCCTCCCTATGGTGTGGCCCCCCTCCGGGCCTCTTCGGAACTTCGTGGAACCTTCGGGAATTCTAAAACTTCCGGACTTCGAATTTTCCAAGTCCGAGAATATTTCTAGAATAACTTTTCTGAAACTAAAAACAGAAGAAAATACGGAACTGGCTCCATGGCATCTTGTCAATATGTTAGTCCAGAAAATCGATAAAAATTATATAAAGTGTATATAAAACATGTAGGAAACAACATGGAACATCAGAAATTAAGGATATGTTTTTGATGTATCATTCATGTGGGCAGACCTGTCGATGATGACCTCCGCCGACCAAGAGACCGAGAAGCCCTTCATCAGCAATTTCATGCGTCACGGCTCGCACCCCCGTAGTCTGCGGGGGAGCTTGTCTGGAAAATTGACGAGGGGGCCCAATCCACCTTGCAGGTACACCGCAAAGGACAAGCCTTCCAGATCGGCGTACGCCCCGCGGGGCGGCGGGGATGGCGGCGGTGGTGGCGGAAGCAAGGGCTCCGTGGCGACAGGAGGTCGCGCTCACACTGTGCCCCGCCCTCCACCGCGTCTGCTACCTCGCCGGCGCCCGATAGACTCTCGAGCAGGAGTCCAATCAGGGTCATCTCATGTGGCACCGCGGCCAGAGCTGCGTTCGCAGCGAGATAGTGAAGAAGAGTCGCTCTGCAGAAAAGAAGCATCAAGACCAGGGCTGCAGATTAGGGTAGGGACTTCTCCCAGGGCAAGGACCTGGCCTCCGTGGCTAAATAATACTATGTCGCCTGAGGAGCAGGGCGACACTGTGGCGAAGATGCGCCATGAGGATGGAGATTGCACCGACGAACCAGCGGTGACTATGGCGAGTGGGCGGTGCCGCGAGGGGGGGGTCTTTAAAGACCAGCCAAGGATGACAACCGGCTGGCCTCCCCCTCACCTGGCATTAACTGCTCGCCTAGGGAAGGGGTTTCCCCTTTTCCCGAACCGTTCCCACCGTGGGCTCTCTTCTAGACATAAAGGCATGGCCCGGCAGCCGAGGCCATAGCGCTGCCGTTCCCATGCCCGGGGGCTACTGTCGACACCGCCCCCACGGGGGTGTCGAGAGTCGAGAAATAAGAGAGCCCACACAACAGCAAGAGCAATCGTCGGGCCAGGTGGGCTCTGCTGAAGGAGAGGTCATGTCCCGGGGATGGGTGCGTCCACCAGGAGCCTACCTGGGACGCGACTGGTGGAGCCCGTGGATCCACCGCGTGGAGATCAAACATACTGGCACCAGATTGACTCGACAACGTGGCAAGCAGGCAAGAGGGCCCGTAAGAGCTGTCGCCCATGGACAGATCGCTAGCGCCACCTGACTCCTATAGGCGGCACGTGTCCATACACCCGGAGCGTATGCAATCGGACACGCGTAGAATCCCTTCAAGTATAAAAGGAGAGGATAAAAGTAAAGAGAGAGGCATCCAAACCAGAGATCAGCCCCGGGAGGTCATTCTAGCCTGGGACTGCAAGGAATCATCACCCACCCCATACCCCAATCTACACCGTGTAAACACACATACCACGTACAATTCCATACATCCAGGATGTATGGATCCATCTCGCGATGGTCTGAACCTGGGTAAAAGCCTCGTGTTCGTGTGTTTTGTTACCACAACTCATGCAAGAAGGAGGCAGAACCTCCCCGCACCCCGCTGCCGAACAGACCAGGGAGCTGGACGCCGGTCACTCCCGGTGTCCGTGTTTCGACACGCGACACATAGCTTGTTGGTTTGCTTCAGTTATATATGATTAGCTCTCTGGTCTTTGATAATTATTTGCTTTGAGAGTTGTTTCAAATAAGGTGATTGGTGTTGGAGAAGAGTAAAATATTTCATGCTTATAGTGGTGCAATAGGAAGCTTGTTTTGATTGTGGCTTAGAGATTGGCATGTCACGTTAGATGTTATTTTAATTGTGTACTTAGTAGTATATGATGTATCATGACTAGTCTCAAATAGCTTAGAGTGTTTAATGTGCCATTGAAAATAAATCATGTGTTGTTTTCTTCATATTTAAGCATGGTATTGTGGTATTTCTCCTTTGAATGATTTATCTAGATTGACATGGCGCATGCTCACACCATGTTATGACTATAAACAAATTCACCTCTAGCCTTGATGATCATTTAGTGTTTGACTGTAATATCACTTCATATTTTGATTAATAATGTTTTGTTGCTATGCATGATTATGGCCGTTATTGCTCTCTTAGTTGGCCACTCCTAGTCTTTTGCTAGCCTTCGCATGTACTGAGTATGAGTTCTACTCGTGCATCCAACTCCCAAAAATCAATGTTTTCCAAATGTGTCCTCCATACCTACCTATATGTGGTATTTCACCGCCACCCCAAGTAAATTTCTCGTGTGCTACCTTTTAACCTTCAAAATTGTTAACATGTTTTGTGTTCCTCTTTTAGCTCATGAGGAAGTATTGAATGATCTATTATGTTTTCATGTTTGATGGCTTCACACCTGACTAGCATGAATAATGTGATAGTCCTTAATATAGCAAAAAGACCAGCCATCTGGGTGCCTAGCCCAAAGTAAGTTACAACAATAACATTAAAATATCCTCATACTATGGACTTAAGAAATCATGAACTTAGCTTGTGCAAACAAGGAGACATGGGAATGTTATAATTATCATATGGGAGTTGCTCTTGAAGCCATTAAACATGAAAAGATGATAGGTCATTTGATAGTATTCGCTGACATAGACATACACCTGTCTCAAAATCGTTTTCAATACCTTTGTTTTATTAAATAAAAAGCTCTAGCACATGAGTAATCTCTGCTTCCCTCTGTGAAGGGCCTTTCTTTTACTTTTATGTTGAGTCTTCATCTTCTTACTTTATGCACCAGTTAAGAGAGCATAGTTTTAATTCCGAGTATAATGTGCATAGTCCCAAAATTTATTATTGATTGATTCATGATTATGATATCGCTTGCTCTCAAATTATTTGTATCTAGTCACCATTTAAACTTTGAAGGTGTCCTGACATTTATGTTTGGCTATCACACGAAGGACAAGCTGGATACCAATTTATTATGTTTTTCTTTATGATTGAAACAAAGGTATCACTTTCAATCCATTATTATTCATTGCCATTTATGTGTGTTACTTTTCAGGTGAAATAGTTGCTAAGTTTACAATAGTTCAAATAATATTTATCATGCCTTTATTAAAGTACTTTGATCTCAGGTTGCAATGCTTTTACATAACGTTGATTAAGATTTGTATTGGCTTCATGTCACCTCAAAGATTATTTTGTTATCTTACCTACTCGAGGACGAGTAGGAGTTAAGTTTGGGGATGTTGATACGTTGCAATCGTATCTATAATTTTTGATGCTCCATGCTTGTTTTCTATCCAATGCCCTTATGTGTTCTACATGTTTTCACATGTTTTTCTTCATTTTCTGGATGTTTTCATTGACTAACCCATTAACGAGATGCCCCAGGCTAGTTGCTGTTTTCTGTTGTTTTTCTATTTCAGAGAAGTTCTTAAAGAAATATTCTCGGAAAGGGATGAAAATCCGCGGAGATTGTTTTTTACCCGGAACGAAGACGGAGACTGAAGAAGAGCTGGAGGGGAGCCCCTAGGGGGTTCCAGGCGCGTCCCACTCTAGGTCGCGTCTGGTGGACCCCTGGAGCCCCTGGCCACCGCCTCATGTTGCCTCTTTGCCAATAAATTTCCCTTAACCCTAAAAAGTTTGGGGACGGAGTTATTTTCCATGAAACATATAGAGAGGCGCCATCACCTCTTAAGTCCAATCTAGGGCTTTTGTAGCCCTGTTTCGGCACCCTGTCGGAGAGGGGAATCGTCATGGGAGGCCTCTACATCGCCACGATCTCCTCTGGATAGATGCATGGGTAGTTCATCTCGGGACTACTGGTCCATAGCAATAGCTAGATGGTTTCTCTCCCCCTATGCCTCCTTTATTTAGAGTCTCGTGAGCCGCCTCACATAATCGAGCTCACTGTTATGTAATTGTGCATGTTGTGTTTGTTGGGATCATATGAACCATGAGATTATGATTATTTTGTTCATGTCAATCTGAGATGATTCACTTATATTGGTAGAGATTTTTTATCTTGTCTTGCAATGCTCTCCGGTAATTATGATTACCTTGGCCACGTGGTTGTTTTCACCTCCAAGAGGGAGTTTATATGCTAGATGGTAGGTTATTGCCTTCCTTACATCTGTGCTTGAGTGACAGAAACATGATGGATGGGGGATGTGTTGTTGCTACTAGGGAGAAAGCAACGGTCCTCTTGTCTATTGACGAGGACCACTTCTTACATTACGTATTGTTTTTAATGCATTTGTCTATTGCACACAAAGCAATAACTCTGTTGATGCGACTTAATACAAGAGAGATTTGCTGGATAGCTAGCGTGGGGTGGAATTTTAGATATGGATGCATGCTGGATAGTGGTCCATATGCTTTGACGTAATGCCCATAATGTTAGAACCCGTGAACTATATCTCATCATAATAGTATTGTTATATGTTCATGCTTTTTCAATTGCCCAACTGTAATTTGTTCACCCAACATGTTTGTTTTCTTTGCAGAGACATCACTAGTGAACCTATGGCCCCCAGTCCTATTTTCCTCATATTTGCAACCTTTTTAAAGCAATTTCATAATTTTTTCTTTGTTGTTCCGTTTTTACTTTTATTATTTTTCAAGACTCTATACGTTAAATTATCTAGTTTTTAGCAACACCGGAAGATTGACAACCTTCCGGAAAGTTGGGGCAAGAGAGAGTTTGTGTTTGTGTGCAGGTTCCACGCTTGTTGACGCGCCAGACAATAAGCAACCTTCTCCAAAACAATGAATTCCTATTGGTTCGATAAACCCTGGTTCCACAATTGGGGGAAAATTTACGCTAGACTACATCGTACCTTCCGCTCGGGGTCTCCCAACGAGCGTGTGATCACGTCAGCATAACCCATTCATGTTGTAATTCATGATAAAACTGTTGTAAGATGAGGGGAATGAATCCAACACCAAATATGTACTTAGCTAAGTTGGGATTGGAAACACCAAAGTCTTAAGCCTGGTAGCGTAACCAAACATTTTGATTACATGCTCGCTCACTGAGCTTTCTTCTTCCATGTGACATGACCACAACGCCTTTGTTATCTCATAACTTTCAGTCTTGGCCCGAGTATGATTCATGGCCGTGAGTGCAGCAATCATATTGTACACAGACGTACGGTGAAATCGTTTATGCAACTTAGGATCCATACATGTAAACATGAGACATTGAACATCTATTGCATCATCACACTTCAAGGTGTGAGCATCCTTTTTAGCATCAGAAGCATTGTCTTCGATACGCTTTGGAGGAGGAGCATCGGGGACATACTCTTTCTTGATACCCCTGATGACCCACAAGTATAGGGGATGTATCGTAGTACTTTCAATAAATAATAGTGTCGAACCCAACGAGGAGTAGAAGGTGTTGACAAGCAGGTTGAGTAAAGGATTCACTTTAAATACTAGCAAACATGTTTGTAGGGGTTTTTGATATAGCAGATACATAAAGTGCAAGTAAATAAAAGACAGTAATAATAATTGCAGCAAGTGGCCCAATGATTTTTAGATCAAAGGACAAGCCAGTTGGTTTACTTATGATGACCAAACTTTCTCGAGGACACATGGGAGTTTCGTCAAGCGATTTCGTTTCCTACAGTTGATTAATGTTTATTGTTTTGATAGGTGTTGTGTGGGTGAACCTATGCTAATGCACTGCCCTATTTGGACAAATACATACTTGTGATTATACCCCCTGCAAGCATCCGCAACTACAAGAAAGTAATTAAGATAAATCTAACTACAGCCTTAAACTCTGGGATCCTACACTCCCTCGTGCATCGGTTTCCTAACAGAGGTTTAGGTTTTTGTCAATCCAGCAACCCCACAATTAGTAGCCAAATACACAATGCATCCCTCTAGGCCCATAAATGTGAAGTGTCATGTAGTCGACGTTCACATGACACCACTAGAAGAATAGCACCACAACTTAAATAGCAAACCAGTAAATATTACTTCAACATAATTCCACCACTAACATCTTGACTTCTCCCATGTCCTCAAGAACTAAACGGACTACTCACAAGACATCATATGGATCATGATCAAAGGTGATATAATGATGAATAACAATCTGGTAATAAAGTGCAAACACCGATAAATCTCGTAATTATCAACTACAAACAAGTAATTCACACCGGGAGAGAGATCTAGTGGAAAACAACGACATAGAACCCTAATTGTTACAACGGGACAGAGTTCGGTGGTGAGGATGATGGTGCTGGTGGTGATGATGATGACGATGATGATGATCTTGATGATGCCTGGTACAATGACGGTGACGATGGCGATAATTTCCCCTCTCCGGGGAGGGATTTCCCCGGCAGATTTCTCCCTGCCGGAGAGCTTTTCCCTCTCTGTTGTTTTCTGGCCCCAGGAGGCAGCGGAATATTTCCTTGATGCTTCTCTCGGTCTTAGGGTTCCCTGGGGATGAAGTACGCCCAAGGGGGCTACCAGTGGTGGACCAGGGTGGCCACACCATGTGGCGACGCAGCCAAGGGTGGCGCCACCAGGTGGTGTGGGCCCCTGGTGGCCCCCTCTGGCCCCCCTCCTAGGTAGCTCCGTCATCTGGAAACCTAAGAAATCTCCGATGTTTCCCTTCTTCTTCTGATCTTCAGAAGTAGGGTATCTTGACGGTACTTTTTCCAGCAGATTTCTGGTCCCGGTGAATTATTCTCCAATAATTGTAAAACATGCAAAATAGATGAAATAACATAAGTATCATCTGTGAATATGAAATCGATGAATAACGGTAAATTATGATATAAAATGGTGATGCAAAATGGACGTATCAACTCCCCCAAGATTAGACCTTGCTTGTCCCCAAGCGAAACTGAACTCAGTAAACATGAAACATGACCACATGTTTATGGAGTGAAGTGTCGATAAATAAAATACGGACAAGAAGCGTCACATTTATCAATACACAAGTCATTCTAGACAACAACTTCCTCTCATATAACTTAACTTGAAACTAGTAGAGGGAATCACAATAAAGGTGCAAAGAAAAAATCATAGTTGGTTATGGCAAACTTTGCTCTTGGTTAGTAAACAATTAACATATTGTACTTATCTTTCAATTAGAGTCTTTATATTAGAGTTTATATTGCAGAGTTTACATACTCAATCGTAACAGTCTCCTTACAGTCATTGATAACTTTCAAACTAATATTCATTCAGATAAAAACATTGTACTAAACAAGCAAGGATAAAAGACACGATTGACTAGATCAACATATAGATGGTTGGATCACAACAACTCAGATGCTTGCTGAAGACAGAAAGAAGTGGGTTTACTGACTCAACATAAAAGTAAAAGATAGGCCCTTCATAGAGGGAAGCAGGGATTAACTCATGTTCTAGAGCTTTTTATTTGATAAACAGAGGTAATGAAAACAATTTTGAGATAGATGTATGTCTATGTCAACGAATCAGCAAGCAGACAGTACATTAAATCACAAGCTAACTAGACTTTACAAGAGTGGCTCCCATTGAAGGAATTCCTTTCTACTGGGGTCAGTAGATAATCCCTCTTCTCTTTTGTTTACACAATCATGCTTTAACTGATAAATCAGGGGCAAAAGAGTGAAGATAATTTATAGTAACCAAGTTAGGGGTTGGGCATCCCGTTGCCAGCTCTTCTAGCAGTTGGATAAGCGGATGTGCCACTAGTCCAGGTGTGTAAAGTGCAATCAATGAGTGAAATAAAGACCGTCTACCTACATCCTCATGAGCTAAAACATATCACAAAACAGGTATAGTTTTGAAGGTTTTAAAGGTAGCACACGAGCAATTTACTTGGAGTGGCAGTGAAATACCACATATAGGTAGGTATGGTGGACACAAATGGCATAGTTTTTGGCTCAAGGTTTGGATGCATGAGAAGCATTCCCTCTCAATACAGGTTTTTGGATAGAAAGGTTGGGTAGAAAGCATAAGAGTTGAGGGAAACAAGCAAATATACATGTGATAGAAACAATCATGCAATCTTCCTTGGAACTAAAAACGATTTTAACTTGAGAATACTAAGCTTATGAGCCAACAAGAAAGAAAGATAATGGAATAATATATCTACATGCATCTCCCTCTTTTCTACTTAAGCATCAAAGTATTGTTTCTACTGACCAATCCTATGTTTGCCAAAACCAAATAGATTAACTTGATGCTCCCAAATTCATACCAATACTATTAACAAGATCAATCATATAACAGAAATTGCAAACTAAAATAAGGTGTGCAGAAAATAAATGATAAAACTTCTCATTATATTCCATAACAGCAACTCACACCAAGGGATACATAGATAACCAACTAAATGAGAGATACTTCCACACTGCAAACCATCCTATATGATAACTTCTCTACTCATGATATGACTCTACTAAAAAGTAAAAAAGGTGAAAGATAATGGTGTGATACCGCGACACTCCCCCAAGCTTGGAACAAGCCAAGGGATGCCAATACCAATGAAGAATGACTCCTTCAGTGGTGGTGGTGAATCCTTCCCATCATCGGATTTCCAAGGTAAAGGCTCTCCATCAACAAACGATGAATTGGTCTCCAATATCCTGAAACTGGCAGCAGAACTTATACGTTTAAACCTGATCTCATACTCATAGTTTTGATTCTGCACGTCGTAGATTTGTGCTTGCAATTTATTGGTGGCCTCGTGGAGCGTGAAGATATCCTCCCAAAGCTTGGCAGTCTCCTTCTTGTGCTCGTCAATGAGTTCTGCATTAATTCTATGGATGATGCCCACTTCACGCTCCGCCATATTCTTGTACCTAAAGACTTCTTGCTCGAGCTCTTCCATCCTAGCTTCCATACTGCCTTCTCCTTTAGGACCCCGAACATCTTCTTTCTACACTTTCCCATCCTTGAGCAGAAACTCCTTGGGATGCGTCATCAACTTGTTCATGTACGGGTTGAGGACGTTCACAAAGAAGTTGTTCTTGGGAGGTCTGGAAGAGGATATCATGGCTCTAAATCTGAAGATGAAATCTGGCAGAAACAGATCGAAACAAAAACACAACAATAAAACGATATGCGGACCTCGGGGTATTATATAGCAAAAAGTTATGTAACAAAATGAAGGTGCAAGGCGAAAATGGGTCGGAGACAGGCTCCGTGGTTCGCACACCATGCGGAGGCGCGGCCAGGGGTAGGCCCGCGCCACCAGGTGGTGTGGTGCCCTCGGGCACCGTCTCCTACCCTTTTTCGGCTCATTATTTTTCATATTTTCTAAAAACAACAAATATATAAGTTGGAAGATAAAACGCAAACTTTTCCTTCCCAAAACGGTTACCTATTCGAAAACAGACTCTGCAGTTTCTGGAATCTTCTCTTTAATAAAGTCCTCCAGAGTTACCACTTGAATAGTATCAACATCTTCATCATAAGAATCTCCGGAAATATAATGTTTGAGTCTTTGCCCATTCACCACTTGTGTAGTGTTATCTTTAAGGAAAAAAAATTGATTGCACCTGAACGCTACACCTCTTCAATAACAAAAGGTCCTTCCCATCTCGAGAGTAATTTTCCTGCAAAAAATCTGAGACGAGACCTATACAATAGAACTTTCTCACTAACATGAAACTCTCTTTTAAGAATTATCTGATCATGCCATTTTTTTAACTTTCTCTTTAAAGATTCTGGCATTTTCATAGGCTTCACTTCTCCATTCATCTAAAGAACTCAAGTCAAGCATCCTTTTCTTAGCAGCAAGTTTAAAATCTCTATTTAGTTCTCTCACTGCCCAATAAGATTTGTGTTCTATTTCTAAAGGCAAGAAACAAGCTTTTCCATAAACCATTTTATAAGGAGACATACCCATAGGATTTTTATAAGCAGTTCTATAAGCTCATAAAGCATCATTTAACCTATCATCCCAATTTTTCCTAGATTTATTAACAGTCTTTTGCAAGATAGATTTAATTTCTCTATTTGATAATTCTACTTGCCCACTTGTTTGAGGATGATAAGCTGAGGAAATTCTATGATCAAAACCATATTTAGCAAGGGTTTTTCTAAAACCAGCATGGATAAAGTGAGAACCTCCATCAGTCATAAGATATCTGGGCACACCAAACCTAGGGAAAATAACATCTTTAAGCATTTTTAATGAGGTTTCACCATGAGCACTAGCTTCTACCCATTTAGTAACATAATCAACAGCAACAAGTATATGAGTATAACCATTCGAAGGAGGAAACGGACCCATAAAGTCAAATCCCCAACAATCAAAAGGTTAGATAACAAGAAAATAATTCATAGGCATTTCATTGCGTCTAGAAATATTACCAACTCTTTGACATTCATCACAAGATAAAATAAACTTCCGTGCATCTTTAAAGAGAGTAGGCCAATAGAAACCTGATTGTAGAACCTTCTGTGCGGTTCTATCTCTAGCGTGATGTCCTCCATAAGCACTACCATGGCACTTTCTCATTATCTCTCGTTGTTCATGTTCTGGAACACATCTTCGCATAATACCATCTACTCCTTCTTTATAGAAGTGTGGGACATCCCAAAAATTAATGGCTCAAAGCATAAAATAATTTCCTTCTTTGCTGAGCTGTAAAGGTGGGAGGCAAGTACTTGGAAAAAATAAAGTTAACATAATCTGCATACCAAGGACTATCTCACGAGTTTGCTTTTATTGTAGCCAGCAATTCATTTGGAAAACTATCATTAACAGGAATAGGGTCATAAGCAATGTTTTCCAATCTAGACAAATTATCAGCAACAGGATTTTCAGCACCTTTCCTATCTACAATATGCAAATCAAACTCTTGTAAAAGCAGCACCCATCTAATAAGCCTAGGCTTAGAATCTTTATTTCCATAAGGTATTTAATTGCACCATGATCAGTATGAATAGTAACTTTTGAATCAACTATGTAAGGTCTAAAGTTATCACAGGCAAAAACTACAGCTAGGAACTCTTTTTCAGAGGTAGCATAATTTTTTGAGCGGCTGATACGTCTCCAACGTATCTATAATTTCTGATGTTACATGTTGATATTATGCCAATTGCTACATGTTTTCCGTATGTTTTCCTACGTTTTCTTACGTTTTCCGGGACTAACCTATTAACAAGATGCCAAGTGCCAGTTCCCTGTTTTCTGCTGTTTTTAGTTTTAGAAAAGTTGTTCTAGAAATATTCTCGGAATTGGAAAATTCAAAAGCCATAAGTCTTAGATGTTCCGGAGGCTTCCATAAGTCCCGAAGAGCCCCGGAGGGGGGCCACAGGGTGGCCACACCATAGGGTGGCGTGGGTCCCCCTAGTCGCGCCACCTGGTGGTGTGGGCCCCCTGGCCACCCCCCGGCATCGCCCTTTTGCCTATTTATACTCCCCCAAGGGAAAACCCTAAAAGGATTGACCTTTTCCACAAAATACATCTGTAGCTCCGTCGCCGCTTCCAAAGAGTTTCGGGGGACAGATCTTTGTTCTCGCACCCTGCCCGGACGGGGAAGTGCCCCGGAAGCCATCTCCATCGACTCCACCGACATCTCCATCGTCGTTGCTGTCTCCTATGATGAGGAGGGAGTAGTTCTCCCCCGAGGCTGAGAGATCTACGATAGCTATGTGGTTCATCTCTCTCTCCCATGGTGTGATCTATATGTGATAGTGAGCTTTGTAATCTATTTGAATAAGTAGATGTTACTCTTCATCTTGTGCTACTCAATTATTTTATTAATATGAACTTTGGACACCTTGTCCCGCGGTATGAAGGTGACAGTGTGCACATCGTGTGTGTCTCCTCTATGAATTGTGGTGTTTTCCTAGTACCTTCTAGGACGCTCAAGTGACAGCGTGGGGTTAACTAGACATGGGAATGCTTACTTTAAGGAATGCTTTTTGCAGCCCGACGCAATGATTAGTGTTAGTTATCCAACCGGAGAGGGTTAAGAGTAGCATAGTGAAGAGAAGATATTTAGTTATTCAATTATGTGATCATTGTTGAGAGTGTCCACTAGTGAAAGTAGGATCTCTAGGCCTTGTTTCCAAGCATTGAAACACTGTTTTCCGCCTTTTCTGCTACATGTTTGCTTACTGCCATATTTATTTCAGATTGCTATTATTACTTATAACCATCCATATTACTCGCATTTCACTATCTCTTCGCTGAACTAGTGCATCTATATACCTGACAAGTATATTGGGTGTGTTGGGACACAAGAGACTTCTTGTATCTTAATTGCAGGGTGGCTTGAGAGGGATATCTTTGTTCTCTACCTCCCTGAGTTCGATAAACCTTGGGTGATCAACTTAAGGGAAACTTGCTGCTGTTCTACAAACCTCTGCACTTGGAGGCCCAACACTGTCTACAAGAATAGAAGCGTGCGTAGACATCAAGCTCTTTTCTGGCGCCGTTACCGGGGAGGTAAGGTAAAAGGTACTCACATCCTCGGGTGTGAGTGTTCAAAGTTATTTCCTTTAGATTCGTCAATTATATCTTTTTGTTTCTTGTTTTCACTAGTTAGGCTTATTTTTTACTTATTCCTTGTTTTTATATTTACTAGTTAAACTTAATGGAAAACAACAAAAATATGAGAGAACTTTATAATATTTATCTTGAGTTAGGACATGAAGTGTTTGAAGAGAAAATTAAAAAACCTATGGAACTTTATTTGCATGCTAGTGGCAATGTTGTTAGTATGAACTCTTTAAACACCATTATTGCTAATGCTATGGAAAAGTCTAAGCTTGGGTAAGCTAGTTTATATGAAAATGATATTTTTAGTTCCCCAAGCACGGAGGTGAAAATTTGCTTTGATGATGAGCCTATGCCTGTTACATATAGTAGTGATCATGATTGGGAAAAGCACACTACTTTTGATATTGAAAATGATGATAGAAATCTCTAAACTTGTGGATGATGTGTTTGAAAATCCTTTTGTTGTTGATGATTATATGCTTGATACATCTCCTCCTAGTAAAAATGGTGATATGTTTACAAATGAACACATTTTGGAGGATAACTACTCTATTTCTTATGATGATATTATTCTTCCTATATATGATGATTACGATGAATATGATATTTTCAGTCCACCTACTATTGAGGAGAAAATTTATTTTGATGATACTATGCCTCCTATATTTGATTATTATGGTGATGAGAATAATAATGATAGCTATTTTATTGAATTTTCTCCCACTACTATTAATAAGAATGACTATGCTTATGTGGAGAGTATTAATTCTTTTATGCATGTGGATCGTGATAAGAATTTATGTGATAGCTATATTGTTAATTTTATTCATGATGCTACTGACAGTTATTATGAGAGAGGGAAACATGGTTTTATGCATCTCAACGATATTAAGTTTCCCCTCTTTATGTTGAAATTTTTGAAGTTGCACTTATTTTGTCTTCCTATGCTAGTCACTTTGTGCTTCGTTGACTTGTTTTTCTACAAGATTCTTTTTCATAGGAAGTGGGTTAGACTTAAATGTGTTTTAAATTTGCTTCTTGATGCTATCTTATTTTTCTTCAACTCTTATTATTATGTGAGCATCTTTTAAAAATCATTGTGCCTAGCTGAAAGCCATTAAAAGAAAAGCGCTTCCGGGAGACAACCCGTTTTATTCTCTGTTTTCAACCCGTTTTCCGTCGTTTTTTTTCTTTGCACCTGGGTGTTTTCTATTCCCTTAGCAACCCCACTGTATCTTTTCTTTTGTGTCTTTGTTGAGCCAAGTAAAGCCTCTAGTGGAAAGTTGAGACTATCTTTCGGATTTCTGCGCAGAAAATTGATTTCTGTTGTCCACTGTTAAAATCGTATAAAATCACAGAAAATTCAAAATGACCTGAGTTTTTTTGTGCGTAATCCTGGGCTATATACACAAATTTTCTTATTTGACCACGTTTTGATTTGAGAAACAGAAAATTTTCGAAAAAATTGATCTTTACCTGTTGTTCTGTTTTGACAGATTTCTGCCAATAATTGCATTTGCCTCTTAATCTCTTTCTTTTGGTGTTCTTTTGAGAAAAGGAGTTTTAAAAGAAGTTGTGACAGTAGCTAATGTGTTTATTAATGTTACTATTGTGTTGAAACTGAACCATGTGAATTTATTATTTCGATTGCACTAACATTGCTAATGAAGATTGTGAGAAGTTTGGCGTGAAGGAAGTTTTCAAGGGTCAAGAGAACAGGATGATATGATGTGATCAAGAAGAGTGAAAATCCTAAGCTTGGGGATGCCCCGGTGGTACATCCCATCAAATTCCAAGAAGACTCAAGCATCTAAGCTTGTGAATGCCCAAGGCATCCCCTTCTTCATTGACAAATTATCAGGTCACTTCTAGTGAAACTATATTTTTATTCGGTCACATCTTATGTGCTTTACTTGGAGCATCTTTTATTTTTGCTTTCATTTTGTTTAGTTTTCTTTGCTGTAGTTTATGGTAAGATCTTATAATACTTGTGTGGGAGAGAGACACGCTCCGTTTTCATTCCTTAGAACACTCTAGTTTTCATTCTTATTGTTCTGTGAGTGTTCACTTTTTGCTAGTATTGTGTTTAGCTTTTGTTTTCATGCATCTCTTATTCAGAGCTGTTAGCTTTTGTAGTTAGGTGGTTATCATATGTGTGTTTTCTTGGAAATAGGAATGCTATTGTGATAGTTGGTATAGTGGAAAAGATTGCATGGTCTCGTAGATCACTAAACTGCTTCACTTGAATCACTGCTGTCGTTTTGAGATATTAATTTGCTTAATGGATAAACGGGAAGGACTAGTAAGTAGAAACTTTTAATGGCTGGTCTAAGAAACTTGAAGTTGTGCCACACTTAAAATTACCAGCTGATAGAAACAATGGTATATGATTGCTACGAGTGATACATTTTTGATCGGCCTTTTGTTACGCGCTACGGTCGGGGTAGCTAACAGTGACTTGTCACTGCCACGGACCCTCTTGGAAGATTTGCATTGTTCCTTGTAAGATGATTTGCTTGTTGTAATCTTTTAACTCGTGAGTCTATGTTGCGGTCCCTGGAACTTCCATAATCCATATTTGCTGGCCTCTTCGGTACTGTGCATTGCCCTTTCTCACATTGAGAGTTGGTGCAAACTTCGCGAGTGCATCCGAATCCCGTGGGAGGACTTTGTTCTCCTACACATAAGCCCATATATTCTTCCTCAAAACAACCACCATACCTACCTATCATGGCATTTCCATAGCCATTCCTAGATATATTGTTGCACAACATCCACCTCCATTATGTTACTTTATGATGAGCTTCATGGTTATTTATGCATACTGCTACACTGGCAGGAGCATGCAGTTAGAGACATCGGAGATATTTCTTTATGAGTTATGAGTACTAAAAGTTTGATGATTAATTGTAATATAGGATGTTTCCCCTACCGGTGAGGATATATAAATAAAAAAATGAAAAATCCCAAAAAAGAAAAAAAAAGTGCCAAAGAGAGAATAAAGAGAGAGGGGCGCATCACTATACTTTATATTCCACACATGTGCTTCATGTTTAGCACCAATACTTCAGTTTGGAGAAAGTTTTCATATTATCATGCATTCATAAATATGTGGGGAACTTTACATTATATAACTTGGCTTGTATATTCCAATGATGAGCCTCCTCAAATGAGCTCTAGGTCGTCGTGAGCAAGCAAGTTGGATGCACCCCCACTAGTTCCATTTGAGAGCTTTCATACACTTATAGCTCTATGTGCATCGGTTGTGTGTCAATCCCTACTCCTTAAATAGCTTCGGTTGTAATACTTTCTCTTGTCTAATGACCACTTTCAGCTTTGTGAGCCTTTCTTCCATTGACATTCCAAACCCACCATAATGTTCTCTTTGCCATAACATCCTGGTGCCAGGGACCAACGCAGAACACTTGCTTGTTTTTAGTGCACAAATAGTTTAAGATTCAAGCATTGCATCGTGTGGAAATCTTGACTTGATCCTAACAGGGGTTGTGAAGATCGTTTGACGTGCATGATATTTTTGTTCTTGAAAGCTTAAATCATCTCTAATAAACTTTGCACGGTTGATAGTCTTTTAGTATTGATTCATTAAAAGTTTTTCTTCTTTATTCTTATTTGTTTATGCATTACTTGTTGATATCAAATATAGATCACAGCTTTAGTTTAGTTGATCCTAGTTTACATGCTCTACTTTACATATTATGATCAAGATTGTGTGGCAGCATGTCACCTCAGAAATTATTTTGTTTTATCGTTTACCTACTCGAGTACGAGTAGGAACTAAGCTTGGGGATGCTTGATACGTCTCTAATGTATCTAATTTCTGATGTTCCATGTTGATATTATGCCAATTGCTACATGTTTTCCGTATGTTTTCCTACGTTTTCTTACGTTTTCTGGGACTAACCTATTAACAAGATGCCAAGTGCCAGTTCCCTGTTTTCTGCTATTTTTAGTTTCAGAAAAGTTGTTCTAGAAATATTCTCGGAATTGGAAAATTCAAAAGCCAGAAGTCTTAGAAGTTCTGGAGGCTTCCAGAAGTCCCGAAGAGCCCCGGAGGGGGGCCACGGGGTGGCCACACCATAGGGTGGCGCGGGTCCTCCCTAGCCGCGCCACCTGGTGGTGTGGTCCCCCTGGACACCCCCCCCCAGGCATCGCCCTTTCGCTTATTTATACTCCCCCGAGGGAAAACCCTAAAAGGATCGACCTTTTCCAAAAATTACATGCGTAGCTCTGCCGTCGACAAGTTTCGGGAGACAGATCTCTGTTCTGGCACCCTGCCAGAAAGGGAAGTGCCCCCGGAAGCCATCTCCATAGACTCCACCGACATCTCCATTGCCGTTGGTGTCTCCTATGATGAGGAGGGAGTAGTTCTCCCCCGAGTATGGGGGATCTACGGTAGCTATGTGGTTCATCTCTCTCTCCCATGGTGTGATCTATATGTGATCGTGAGCTATGTAATCTAGTTGAATAAGTAGATGTTACTCTTCATCTTGTGCTACTCAAGTGTTTTATTAATATGAACTTTGGATTCACCTTTTCCCGTGGTGTGAAGGTGACAGTGTGCACATCGTGTGTGTCTCCTCTATGAATTGTGGTGTTTGTCCCGTACCTTCTAGGACGCTCAAGTGACAGCGTGGGGTTAACTAGACATGGGAATGCTTACTTTAAGGAATGCTTTTTGCAGCCCTACGCAATTATTAGTGTTTGTTATCCAACCGGAGAGGGTTAAGAGTAGCATAGTGAAGATAAGATATTTAGTTATTCAATTATGTGATCATTGTTGAGAGTGTCCACTAGTGAAAGTAGGATCTCTAGGACTTGTTTCCAAGCATTGAAACACCGTTTTCCGCCTGTTCTGCTACATGTTTGCTTGCTGCCATATTTATTTCAGATTGCTATTATTACTTATAACCATCCATATTACTCGCATTTCACTATCTCTTCGCCGAACTAGTGCACCTATATACCTGAAAAGTATATTGGGTGTGTTGGGGGCAGAAGAGACTTCTTGTATCTTAATTGCAGGGTTGCTTGAGAGGGATATCTTTGACCTCTACCTCGCTGAGTTCAATAAACCTTGGGTGATCCACTTAAGGGAAACTTGTTGTTGTTCTACAAACCTTTGCACTTGGAGGCCCAACACTGTCTACAAGAATAGAAGAATGTGTAGACATCAGCGGCATCAAGAGTCTTACTAGTATAATGAATAACATTCAATTTCTTATCTATTCGCTGTCCAAGAACAGCCTACAGCAAAATCACTAGCATCACACATAATTTCAAAGGGCAAATTCCAATCAGGTAGTTGAACAATAGGAGCGAAGATTAAATCCTTCTTTAGAGTTTTGAAAGCTTCTTTGCAATCAACATAAAAAACAAAAGGTACGTTTTTTTGTAGAAGATTGGTAAGAGCCTTTGATATTTTAGAGAAATCTTTAATAAACCTCCTATAGAAGCCAGCATGACCAAGAACACTACGAATACCTTTAACATCCCTAGGACAGGGCATTTTCTCAATTCCTTCCACTTTAGCTCTTTCAACTTCAATACCTCTTCAGAAATTTTATGTCCAAGAACAATTCCCTCATTTACCATAAAGTGGCATTTCTCCCAATTAAGAACAAGATTAGTCTCCTCACATCTCTACAAAACTTTATCAAGATTGTGCAAGCAGTTATTGAAAGAAGTCCCATAGATGGAGAAATCGTCCATGAATACTTCCACAATTTCCTCACAAAAACCATGAAAAATAGCATACATGCATCTTTGAAACATAGCAGGAGCATTACACAAACCAAAAGGCATACGTCTATAAGCATAAGTTCCATAAGGACAAGTAAAACTTGTTTTCTCTTGATCTTGCTTTCTAGCAGCAATTTGAGAAAACCTAGAATAACCATCAAGAAAGCAAAACTGAGTTTTCTTAGACAACCTTTCTAACATTTGATCAATAAAAGGTAAAGGATAATAATATTTCTTAGTAACTTTGTTAACTTTCCTAAAATCAATGCACATTTTATAACCAGCTACTACTCTTTGAGGAATAAGCTCATCATTTTCATTTGTCACAACAGTAATTCCTCTTTTCTTAGGGACACAATGCACAGGACTTACCCATCTACTATCAGCAATAGTATAAATAATACCAACATCAAGGAGTATCAATACCTCATTTCTTACCACTTCCTTCATCTTAGGAATTAGACAACGTTGATGTTCAACAAATGGCTTTGCATCAGGTTCCATATTAATAGCATGCTGACATATAGCAGGGGAAATCCCTTGCAAATCATCAAGAGTATATCTAATAGCTCCTCTGTGTTTCTTTAATATTTCCAATAAACTTTCCTCTTCTTTACCTGAAAGTTTAGAACTAACAATAACAGGATACGTTTTCTTATCATCAATATGAGCATATTTAAGATTATCAGGTCAAGGTTTTAAATCAAAAACTGGATCCTCTCTGGGTGGTAGAGTGGTACCCAAGTCTTCCACGGGTAATTGTGTTTGAGCATAACTGGTTGACGAAGAAGAATATCATCAATCTCATTTCTTTCTTCCATAAAAACCTCGCTTTCGTGGTCCTCCATGTATTGCTGCAAATCATTATTAGGAGCAAGAGCAATAGAGGCAAGTTGTTCAACTTTAAAATCCTCATTAGGAAATTCAGATTCGTAAGAAGCTCTAGAAAATTTAGAAAAATTAAACTCGTAAGATTTTCCATCAAATTTAGTTAATATTTTATCTTTCTTACAATCTATAACAGCACCACAACTGTTCAAGAAAGGTCTACCAAAAATTATAGGACACGTTTTACTAGCAGCTGCACCAAGTACTAGAAAACCAGCAGGATATTTAGTCTTACCACATAAAACTTCTACATCTCTAAAAATACCAATTGGAGAGATAGTTTGTCTATTAGCAAGCTGAATAACCACATCTACTTCTTCAAGTTCACAAGGACCAATTTCATGCATGATTTATATATAAAGCTCATACGGAATAGCACTTGAACTTGCACCAATATCACATAAACCATAATAGCAATGATCACCTATCCTAACAGAAAGCACATGAATACTAGTTTTCTTAGATTTACTAGGATGTGAAACAATATTAGAAGCATCTTCATAGAAGAAAATGTGTCCATCTTGTACATTTTTAGAGACAAGGTCTTTAACTATTGCTACTGTAGGTTCAATAGTTATTTGTTCGTCAGGTTTTATAGGTTTCTTTGTACTTTTGTTAACCACACTAGCAATAATAGAATGTTCCTTTACCTTAGCAGGGAAAGGCATTTTCTCAATATAAGGTTCAGGCACATCAGGATTAACAGTATGAACTTCTATATTTCTAGTAGGTACACAATTAATAATATCTTAATAAAGTGCATGCTACGTGTTCCACTCCTTTTTGGGAATATCAATATAGGAGGCAAAAGCTTTAAAACAATTTTCAAAGATTTGAGAGTCCAGACCATAGACAACACTAACATTACAAAAATCATCGGTTCCCATAAAAGATTTAATGCATTCATAATCATAATTTATACCTGACTTTCTACCTTTGTCATTTTCCCATCATTCTGTATTTTCTTGAATGCGATCAATAAGATCCCATTTAGCTTCTCCTTTCACACGTGTAAATGATCCAGAACAAGAAGCATCCAATAAATCCTTATCATGAAGAGAAAGCCTTGCATAAAAATTATTAATAACAATACTACTAGGGAGTGATGTCTACGCACGCTTCTATTCTTGTAGACAGTGTTGGGCCTCCAAGTGCAGAGGATTGTAGAACAGTAGCAAGTTTCCCTTAAGTGGATTACCCAAGGTTTATCAAACTCAGGGAGGAAGAGGTCAAAGGTATCCCTCTCAAGCAACCCTGCAATTACGATACAAGAAGTCTCTTGTGTCCCCAACACACCTAATACAATTTTCAGTGGTATAGGTGCACTAGTTTGGCGAAGAGAGAGTGAAATACAAGTAATATGGATGATTATAAGTGACAATAGCAATCTGAAATAAAAATGGCAGCAAGCAAACATGTAGCAGAACTGATTGTAAACGGTGTTTCAATGCTTTGAAACAAGGCCTAGGGATCCTACTTTCATTAGTGGACACTCTAAACAATGATAAAATAATTGAATGCATAAATATCTTCTCTTCACTATGCTACTCCGAACCACTCTCCTGTTGAATAACAAACACCAATACATTGTGTAGGGCTGCAAAAAGCACTCCTTAAAGTCTCATTCCCATGTCTAGTTAACCCCACGCTGTCGCTATGAGAGCCCTAGAAGGTACTAGACAAGAACCACAATTTCATAGGGTCATCATCCAACACAAGATATAAATATCATGCTAAACCACATGGTACACACACTATCACCTTTACACTGTGATCAAAGTGTTTATGGAGATATCATAACAAAACCACTCGAGTAGCATAACATATGAATAATAACATCTACTGATTCAACTAGATTACAAAGCTCACGATCGCATAAATATCACACCATGGGAGAGAGAGATGAAACACATAGCTACCGGTAGAGCCCTCAGCCCCGGGGGAGAACTACTCCCTTCTCATCATAGGAGACAGCAACGGCGATGAAGATGGCGGTGGAGTCGATGGAGATGGATCCGGGGGCACTTCCCCGTCCCGGCAGGGTGCCGGAATAGAGATTTCTGTCCCCCAAAACTTGTCGTCGGCAGCGGCGGAGCTACGGATGTTTTTGGTGGAAAAGTCCGATTCTTCTAGGGTTTATGCATCAGGGAGTATATATAGGCGAAAAGGCGATGCCGGGGGGGTGGTCGGGGGCCCACACCACCTGGTGGCGCGGCCAGGGGGACCTGCGCCACCCTATGGTGTGGCCACCCTCCGGGTCTCTTCGGGACTTCCTGGACCTTCCGGGATTTCTAAGACTTACGGGCTTCGTGTTTTCCAATTCTGAGAATATTTCCAGAACAACTTTTCTAAAACTAAAAATAGCAGAAAACAGGGAGCTGGCTCTGTGGCATCTTGTTAGTAGGTTAGTCCGGAAAATCGATAAAATGACATAAAGTGTAAGGAAAACATGTAGCATATGGCATGAAAACAACATGGAACATCAGAAATTAAGGATACGTTTATGACGTATCAGGGAGCTCATGAATGGGGCATTTGAGCATTAGTAACTTCAGTCTCCCCCACGCTTGGGCAATACTCTCTCTATCATGAGGCCAGAAATTATATATTTGATTCCGATCCTTATGAATCTCAGTGGGAGGATAAAATTTGGAATAAAAGAGAGGTACAATTTCCTCCCATCCAATAGATCCACCATTCTTCAGCATCTTAAACCATTCTGTAGCTCTGCCCTTTAGTGATCAAGAGAATAACTTCCTCTTAACTTGGTCCATTGAAATACCTACACACCTGAACAACTCAGATAATTCATGTATAAAGAGTAAATGATCACCAGGATGGACTGTTCCATTTCCAAAATAGCAGTTATCCATAACACATTCAACAATTTTCATAGGTATTTTAAAAGGATCCAGTTGAGCAGATGTCGGGTCATCTACTACCCTAGCAGTGGCAGTAGTACTCCCAAATAGGGAATCAAATGGATATCTCTCCATAATGAAATAAAGCAACATACCTAAATAAAAATAGCACTCACAGTAAAAGTTTCCCTTACCAATTTCACTTACCAATAGCGCTTCACTCCCCGGCAACGGTGCCTGAAAATAGTCTTCATGATCCACAAGTATAGGGGGTGTATCATAGTAATTTTGATAAATAAGAGTGTCGAACCCAACGAGGAGCAGAAGGTGTTGACAAGCAGGTTGAATGAAGGATTTACTATAAATACTAGCAAACAGGTTTTTAGGGATTTTGATATAGCAGATAAATAAAGTGCGAGTAAATAAAATACATTAATAATAATTGCAGCAAGTGGCCTAATCCTTTATAGAGCAAAGGACAAGCCGGCTGGTTTACTTATGATGACCAAACGTTCTCGAGGACAGATGGGAATTTCGTCAAGCGCTTTCGTTTCCTACAGTTGATTAATGTTTATTGTTTTGATAGGTGTTGTGTGGGTGAACCTATGCTAATGCACTGCCCTACTTGGAATAATACATACTTGTGATTATACCCCTTGCAAGCATCCGCAACTACAAGAAAGTAATTAAGATAAATCTAACCACAACCTTAAACTTCGGGATCCTACACTTCCTCGTGCATTGGTTTCCTAACGGGGGTTTAGGTTTCTGTCACTCCGGCAACCCCACAATTAGTGGCCAAATACACAATTAATCCCTCTAGGCCCATAAAGGTGAAGTTTCATGTAGTCGACGTTCACATAACACCACTAGAAGAATAGCACCACAACTTAAATATCAAACCAGTAAATATTACTTCAACATAATTCCACTACTAACATCTTGACTTCTCCCATATCCTCAAGAACTAAACGAACTACTCACAAGACATCATATGGATCATGATCAAAGGTGATATAACGATGAATAACAATTTGTTCATAAAGTGCAAACACCGATAAATCTCATAAGCATCAACTACAAACAAGTAATTCACACCGGGAGAGAGATCTAGTGATGGTGACGATGGCGACGATTTCCCCTCTTTGGGGAGGAATTTCCCCCACAGATTTCTCCCTGCCGGAGAGCTTTTCTCTCTCTGTATTTTTTCACCCCCAGGAGGCAGTGGAACATTTCCTCGATGCTTCTCTCGGTCTTAGGGTTCCCTATGGATGAAGTCCGCCAAAGGGGACTGCTAGTTGTGGGCCAGGGTGGCCACACCACGTGCCGGCACGGCCAAGGGGGGCGCCCCACCAGGTGGTGTGGGCCCCTAGTGCCCCCCTCTGGCTCCCCTCTTGGCTAGCTCCATCATCTGGCAACCTAAGAACTCTCCGATGTTTCCCTTCTTCTTCTGATCTTCAGAAATAGGGTATCTTGACGGTGCTTTTTCCAGCAGATTTCTGATCCCAGTGAATTATTCTCCAATAATTGTAAAACATGCAAAATAGATGAAATAACATAAGTATCATCTCTGAATATGAAATATATCGATGAATAATAGTAAATTATGATATGAAATGGTGATGCAAAATGGACGTATCAACCCCTCAGAACAATTCTTAGGGAACAAACCCAATCTGCATAGTTACTTCCATTGGTAGCAACTGGTTTCTTCTCAAGTAGTGGACCAAGGTTAATAGTGGACGCGTTACGATCCGTTGATCTGCAAAAATTTAATAGCTCACTTAGACATGTTCATATTTATTTACCAAGCACTAGTTAAAGTAAATTAACTATGTGCTCCCAATATTCGTTGTGATCAGAATTTAGTGTACTACGGAATCCAGGCTCAACTCATAACCAAAGGATGTATCCACCTCAATGATTATACGCTTACAACAGGTAGGCCAAAATTGCCAATCACTTCCACCATGTATGTGCTCCGAGCTCATGACTTTCATGCCTTAATGACTAAGACAACCAATTGATCCTGCTGCAACAAGTGATGGTATGCTGACCCCTGTATCTAGGCGATGAACATGGACCAGCTTGATGCCCGCCTTCTGATCATAAGAACATGGTGACCCACGTATCGAGGTGATGAACGCGAACCTCAATCATCTTGGCGCTGCTACAGTTGGGATAGCATGATCTACTTGATATTTTAATGAGGAATCACCTAATAATCACGTCTACTTGTGCAATCAAATGACAGAAAGAAAACAAATATAACATGCACAAGTAAAACAACTAGTGATGTAGTATAGTCTTCTTGCATCTCCAACGGATCCTGCGTTGGTTGTGCCATATCGAGGTTCACGACAAGTGCAATCCTTCTCCTTCCTATCATCGCCATGATCACATTTAGGATGGTTTGCTGGATACAAAATAGTGTTAGGTAAAGCATCTCAAAATTCTAAACTTCGAGACTATACCACATCACATTTCATGCTAAAAAGAGTTAGACGCCTATAACGTTCGTTTGCAACTTTTAGCATGGTTGTAGGATCTATGAAACAAATCGTTAAGTAACCTATGTTTCCATAAGGCCTGATTATTCACGTTGCTAGATTCACCTTCCTGGGTGATTGAAGCACATACATTATGAAAATGTTTAGAGCCTGAATCTCAAATTATTTATAACCATGTCCCTCGTGCGGATCCAATCCACATGCCCCTTCCACAATGTTATTAATAAGACCAGCTATAAAGAGACCCAAAGCTACTGAAGCACTTCTTTGCACTAGACAAGATATGCCAGGGGCAACTCGAACGTCTTAGGATTGCCAGAAGTTTGTAAAATCTCGATATGCCGATGGAAACAAAACAAAGCTTGTTGGGAAGCAATCATGAATAATCTAAATGTTGGAGAACTTTACGACGTACTTTCACAAACTTATGCAATTCCGCACTCACCGGTGCTCTAGATCAAATCTTCTACCTACACATAGACCGCTCTGATACCATTGCTGGCTTGTGCAACGGTAATTTAAAAATTCACCATGAATGCTACGCTACCACCAAGATGTATCTATGAAGATACGAGTGAATAAAAATTCTAAGATCGTATACCAGACACCATAGTAGAGGAAGAGGTGTCAGTGACGATGTCGATGAAGCCTGTTGAAGATCCTCACGCACAAGACCGTGGGCGAGGGTGTTGCAGACACCATGTATCCATCAACTTGATCCAACAGAGTGAGGGTCTCACGTGTTACCTCTCTAAGTGTATTCACACATACATCGAGACTAGTTTTGCAGCGCTTCACCATCCAGGACTAGACGTCGCTGGTGTATATGAAGGTGGAGTTCTCAACATGAGAGAGAGAGAGTAATTAGAAGCTAGATATAGTTGGGAGAGGAGATCTCAAAACCCAATTATAAGAAACTCTAATTCAATTAGAGGGTCTCTAATTAGATGCTATAGTTAGACCATCTAATTCTACTAGAGAGAGAGAGAGAGGATTGAGAGCCAATTGTGTGTTTTGCGTAGAGCCTTGGGGTCCTTTATATAGGTGGATGAGGGGGTAGGCCTTCCTTGGGAGGGAGGAGTCCCTCCATAAGTCCACCAAGGGAGAACTAACCCACAAAGGGTGGCCTACCCCTCCCCCGCCCTCCTAGGAGGATTCGGATTGGAGTCCCCTTGTGGAGTCCAACTACACCTCCCTTTTCGCTTTTCCCTTTTTCCTTTTTTCTCTCCAATTAAATTACGGCAAAAAATGCAGGGAGGATGGTACGCCATGTGTGGTGACCTGGGGCCCACCTAGCAGCCGCCAAAATATGGGTGCAGCCATGGGGGCATTCCTGCCCCCCTCCGGCACTCCTCCTCATGGTTTTTGTCCGAAACTCTTTCGGAACCCTGTGACCCCTATATATAAAATCATCTACCTTATATAACAATGTCAGAAATATATTTACAACATCCTGGGACATCTCATCCCCCTTGCACTTGCTCTGTAAAGTCTGCAGCCTCATTTTATCTCTCAGAAAACTCTGGAATAAATTTCGGCAGTAACAGAAATGTTTCTATTACTCTGGGACATCTAATGCCCTCAATATAAATTCTCTTTGATATATAAAATATATCTTTCATGCAGAAAAAATATTCTGATGATACTCCTTGTTGATCCAGACCTACCAATATACACATAAACCGGCCCTAACTTAAGTGTGTTTCTCCTACATGTTCGATAGTGTGTGGACATGAAACTGGAAACTCTTTCTTTTTCAATAATCAATAGCGGAGCCATGGACGCCCATATTGACTCCCAAATACTATACGAAATAAATTGTTGAACCTGTTGGCAATTATACAATATTCCCATTACTCACGATACCGAACTTACCCGAGACTATGGATTTCGGTATTGTCGTGAAATAATCTTTGGTTCACTATACATGTATCTATCTTGTTAACCGGTAAGCTTCCTTTTACTTGCTACTGTATTATGATATCCCACATGATGTATCATCATCATGCATTGTATGTAGAACTTATGGATATCAATAATACCGAGTAGGCCCAGGCTTGTATCTTTCTTTTTAGAGGAGTAATTCCCATCTCAGAACATCGAGGCAATATACTCCTTTAGAATTACCCAGTGGTTGTCGTTATGTTCAGCCAGTTTACAGTGTGACTCTAGATAGTACCAAAGTAAAACCTCCAGAATATACAACCCCGATAACCTCATGGGCAGAGGATATGTTGTAATATAACTGTATTGTGATATGTCGCTAAGGACAAAGATGTCTCAATGGAATCTCTTAGCATATCAACTACTAGGGTATACCTAGCCTTATTGTTCTCTTTCAACAATATGCTATTAATTGATACTCACAAAAACAATGTCCGTGACCAGGAAAACACAGTGATCAAGCATCCAATGAATTAGCCAGTAAAAGGAAAGATTAGGGTTTGATACTTTGTTCATGTTACTGCACGTGAGGATGAGTTTTCCCCTGAATCTCATATTCAGGAGCCACACTAGTTATAAAATAGTAATATGAATCATAATTATGAAACATGTGTATAAATATTATTGCCTTTTTGGCATACATCCAACAGAATGAAGATCCATACGAAGGTACTAGGAGTGATCCTATTATGTCCGTAGATTCAGAAGGAGAAGTAGACATCGCTTGTAAAACCAAAAAGTAGTGGAAGGTTAGAAGGAGCCACAATCCGATTCTGTTTGATTCACATGAGTAGGGTACTAGTAGAAGGCGAGAATATAGGCCCAGGTATGATAAAGGATCGATTTCTACTCGCGAGCCTAAGGTGGATGTGTGAGTCCCAATGTATACTACTCCCTCCGTTCCATAATATAAGATGTTTTAGCATTTTGACACATTCATATGTATCTACATGTATGTAGACATGTATTAGTATAAGATGTTTTAGCATTTTGACACATTCATATGTATCTACATGTATGTAGACATGTATTAGTCTGTAAGTTCACTGATTTGAGTCCACACCTAGTCATCATGTGAAGTACCTAAAACGTCTTACATATGGGAACGGAGGGAGTATCAGGTAATGTATGAGTAATGTAAGGCTTGAGAGAATGCTAGGAGTAAGTTAGACCTACTGATTTTGGTGTTTTAATTTTATGTATCCATGTTTGTGATTGAAGCATGTACAATACATGGTATAAGTTTCGTATTCCTTTGATCTTTTGGATTTAATTGCTTTTTTGATTAGCTAGAACTGTGCAAGGAGTGGTTCCCAATGTGCATATGCATGGCGTAACATTGTGTTTACATTCTGTGTATCGGGACTAGGGGGAATGGCTTTTACAGGCGACGAGTCAGAGCAGGAAAGGATGGAATGAGAGCTTAAGGAGAAGAATTATACGGAGGCTAAAGCAATACCTCAACCACCGCCAGTTGTCACACAGCAAAATTTCATGCAGTATATGCAGCAGGTGGAGGACAACAAACGTCATGAACGGGAGGCCCAGAATAAATTCTTACAAGATATGTTATAGAATCAAGCAGGAAGAGCATGTGATGAAGCACCAAGGGGTGTAACTCTCTCAGATTTCCAGAATGTAAGACCGGTTCCATTTTCCATTGCATCATATTTGATGGATGTTGAAGATTGGTTGGAAGATATTGAACGTAGGATGCAATGATGAGGAGAAGGTTTGGCATGCCACTTAACTACTTTTTGTACCAACAACGTCATGGTGGGAAACCACTGTTTTATCGCAAACAAGCGGAGCCATTTTAAGTTGGGAGGATTTCAAGAAGAAATTTTGTGAATCCCATGAACTAGAAAATGTCATGGAATTAAAGAAAAGAGAGTTTGAGAATCTGTGACAGAATGAGTCAAATGTTCTGTAGTATGTCCAAACTCCAAAACTTTAATGTATTGTCTCACTATGCTAAGGAGAACGTAGACACAGAGGAAAAGAGAAAGAATAGATTCATGAAGGATCTCAATCCTTTTATGAAAATGAAGCTCATACTGGCAAAACCCAAAGAGTTCTAAGAGCTAGTTGATACTCCTGTGACCTTGAGGATGACTACAAAACACTCTAAGAGGAGAGAAGGAAGAAGACATGGATGGAGCCCAGAGGATTCCATTCCAGAGATCAACCAGCAACTTGCAGTTCAAAGCTAGACACAAGATTGAAACCAGAATGCCAAACATGCAAAGCCAGGAAATTCCTAATGCATCGAGCATAATCATTTTTCATAACTACTGGAAACCGAGGACATTTACAAAATTATTGTACCAAACCTAATATCGTGTGCTATGGGTGTGGACTTGGGTACATACTAAACCTAACCGCCCAAATACTTACACTATATCTAGACCAACCACTTGAGGAAATCAAGGACCTTCCAGATTCAAGCCCAGAGGCGTTGGATTTGGTCAAACATTAGGAGATAAGGCCAAAGGTATATCTTTGGGAAGTTCAAATGTACCGGATTGGAGCAATTCAACACCAACAGTCAAGTGGTGATCAATATGCTTCAAATATTTTCTCATCCTCGCAAATTTTTATTTGATATGGGAGCTACTATATCATTCATTTCAACAATTTTTTGATACGTACGGGGTTAAGTGTCAACCATTAGAATACCGACTACAATCATGTCGACATGGGGAAAATTTATCGTTACTCGGGTCAGAATGAATCAGATGATCAGTATTTGAGACGTCACATATGATGCAAATATATATGTGATACCCACAAAAGGCATATCGATCATCCTAGGAATGGACTGGCTATGAGACTTTGCAGCGCATATTGACTATGAAGCTAAAACAATGTCATTAAGAGGACCGGGTAGAACTCAGAATGTGTTACAAGGGGACACAGATACTTAGTTGGATGCAGACTTACATCTGAATGGTTTGAAAGAATAGCAGACTGAACATATTTGAAAGAAGAGAAGATAGAACTCGGAATGAGTTACAAGGGGACACGCATACTTAGTTGGATGGATACTTACATCTGAATGCTTTGAAAGGAGAGCAGATTGAATAGAATTCTTAGTGAATAAGCTTTTGGATGTATTTCCACAAGGAATACAAGGGATGTCGCTGGACCGAGAAATTTAGTTCACGGCCAACCTGATACCTAATGACCCACAAGTGTAGGGGATCAATCGTATATTTTTCGATAAATAAGAGTGTCAAGCCCAACGAGGAGCAGAAGGTATTGATAAATAGTTTCGAGCAAGTTTTCACTCTAAACACTAGAGAACAAATGTTTAGGGTTTTCTGTAATACTAATAAAGCGGTAACAAGTTAATAACAATGAAGGTAAATATTTTCTACAAATGTCCCAATCCTTTTTAGCACAAAGGACAAACTGGTGGTGTTTCTTATAATGGCTAAAACGTTCTTGAGGACACATGGGATGTTTCATTAGTTACTTTCATCACACACTATTGATTAATCTTTATCGTTTTGGTAAGTGTTATGTGAGTAGACCTATGCTAGTGCACCTTCCTATCCAAGACTAATGCACACTTACGATTACACTCCTTGCAAGCGTCTGCAAATACAAGAAAGTAATTAAGATATAAATCTAACTGTAGCAATAAACTCGTGGTATCTACTACTCCCTTATGTGAAATATTGCAAACTGGGGTTTAGGTTTCTGTCACTCCGGCAACCCACCATAAGCAATCCAACACACAATGCATTCATCTAGGCCCATAAAAGGTGAAGTGCTATCTAGTCGATGTTCACATAACACCACTAGAGAAATAACAACATAACTTAAATATCGAACTGGTAAATATTACTCAACGAAACATGACTACTAACAACTAGACTTCTCCCATGTCATCAAGAACTAAACGATCTACTCACAACACATCATATGTAACATGATCAGAGGTGATAAATGGATGAATAACAATCTGTCCATAAAGTGCACAGATAAATCTCACGAGCATCAACTACAAACGAGTAATTCACAGTTGTAGAGAGATCTAGTGGAAAACAATGATATAGAACCCTAATCGTTATATAGGGACGGAGGTGGATGGTGAGGATGATGGTGCTGATGGTGATGACCATGACGATGATGATCTTGATGATGCCTGGTGCGATGACGGTGACGGTGGTGACAATTCCCCCCTCCGGGAGGGATTTTCCCCGGTGGAATCTCCCCGCCAGGAAGGTGTTTCTTCTCTTTGCCATTTCCATCACAAAGAGGCGGAGGAAACATTCTACGAAGTGTCTCCCCAAGAAAATTAGGTCAGGGGGGTAAGTACCCCGGAGAAGAGCTTGAAGTGGGGCCAGGGGGCCACCAGACACGGCCAAGGGGGGCTGCGCCTGGGGGTCACTTGGTTGCCCCATGGCTCCCCCGATGACTTCTGAAGAAAATTCGTTTTCTGTTTTTTCCCAATTTTTTCGACGTTCGGAAGATATCCCCTCTCAAAGGTGCTTTTTCCAGCTGAATTCTGACTCTGATAAATAATTCCGTCAAACTGTAAAACACAAAGAAAACAATGAAATAACATGAGTATAGTGCTCTAATATGGAAAATATCATTGAATAAGGGGAAATTAACATATAAAATAGTGATGCAAAATGGACGTATCAACTCCCTCAAGCTTAGACTCCGATTGTCCCCAAGCGAAAACTGAACTCAGAAAACATGACCACAAGTTTTATGATGTGAGGTGTCGATAATAAAGAATACAGACATGAAGCATCAACAATTACTCAATAAACACTAACAATTCTATACAACGATCTTCCCAGAATTCTTCTCAAGGAGAAGTAACGATTCAATCATATAAAGGTACAGTGAGTGCAAATTCATTGAGCTATGGCAAACTATGTTCTTGGTCAGAGAACAACTATCATATCAATCTTATCTTTCGGAAGAGTCTATGTCAGAGCTATTAAGCAAATAACACGTGCTTCAATAATCACAAAGTCTTTTCATGAATGGAAAACTTTCAGGGATTATGTTCTTATAAAGGAGGTGAAAACAACTGACACAAAGGAAGATGCTAGTTAGCAAGGCTCAACTTTCAACTTGTTTACCATGATGGTAATGTAAACTACAATAAAACATGGTTAAATATCATCGTGGACATATAAAATAATGCATTCCATTTCAACATCATAACTTTGCTAGTATAGAATAGAGAGAATAGGTGAAACTGACTCGATTCGTAAAGAAAAACCCTTCGCAGAGGCAAGCAGGATTACTCATGTGCTAGATCTTTTTATTTAAATAAAACAGAGGTACTGAAAATGTAATTTTGAGAGGTATGTATGTCTATGTCAACGGATGTTAGTGAAAAACTTATCATAACCCATGTCAAGCAAAGTGTAGACTTTTGAGAGCGGTTTCCATTTCTTTCTTAAGGTTAGCACTCCCCCATCCCCCACCTTGCCTTTCACAAACCAGGGCTAGTCGTATTCACGGGTACCCACCAACATTCATCAATCCATGGGGAGTTACCTTTTTATATTATATTATTTGGCACCATCTCTCTTGCAAATTTAGATGAGCCGCTATTCCATACTCATCAGGTGAAATAAGAGAGAATGGCCTTGATTGAAATAAGACATGATAAACTTTGAACTACTTCCTCGTGAGCTAAAACGGGGACACAAAACAGGTTTGATATTTTGAAGGTTGTAAAGGTAGCACACGAGAAATTTACTTGGAGTGGCGGTGAAATACCACATATAGGAAGGTATGGTGGGCACTTGTGGAAAGTTTGTGGTTCACGTTTGGATGCACGAGTAGTGATCATACTCGGTACAGGTTTTATTGGGTAGCAAAGGCTTGTAGCAAACACACGATGTTGAGAGATGCAAACCGTTATAAAACCATGCAATGACATAAAACATGAAGTATTGCAATTGTCTTCCTTGTCAGGATAGCACATCAATCATAAGAACATAAACATGAAGGTTTTGACAGGCATAAAAGATCTATGGGGTAATATATCTGCATGTGAAATATCTCTTCTTTGTTCTAAGTCTCTAAGTGTTGTTGCTATTACCAATGCTATGTTTTCCAAAACTCAATAAATTTCGCTACTATGCCCAACATGAGGTCACTACTTTTCACAAGACAAGTATGCGAGAATAATTACCATGAATGGAACATATAGTGCAACTAAGTAAGAAAAAGACTTCATATCAGTATTTCATCATCGGCGAAACTCACACCAATGGATACGAAGCTTCACTTATAAAGGAGTGATAGCCCAACTTGCAAACAACCATACTATATGATAACCTCCCTAACTATGATAATACACATGACTCTAATAGTAAAAATAAAGATATTGATACTGGGGAAACTCCCACAGGCTTGGAATAAGCCAAGGCAGTGCATGTTACCCATAGTAATTAAGCTTGATTCTTAGGTGGTCCTTGGATGGCCTCAATAGGCTTCTCAATCATTGCCTTTAGATTTTTGATTTGAAAACTCAGGTTATGAATCATCTCGGTGTTGTTCTCAACACGGATCATGAGCTTGTCCATAGGTAAATCTCAACTCTTGGTTGAAGTTCCCCACTATTCTTTGACTTCATGACCAAAACTTTCTCTTCCTGGATGCTCAACACGATGCATATTCCAAAAAAAAAAGGTAATTCTCCCACAGGAGTGTTTCCAAGTTGATAATGGTGGAGTAATATGTGGAAGGGATTGGTGGTACGTGAAAGGGGAACTCTTTTAGCTAAATTTCCACGAGAGACCTTACCACCAATTGTACACAAACTAAGTGTTTCACCATGATTTTTTATGGACACATCTAACAAAAGTTTGAGCTCTCAGACCATGCCAAGGCTCGTCAGATGGCCTGGCTCCGCCACTGCTCGTGGATTGATTATGTGGACTGATTTTGAGTAGCTGATGTTGTTGAGATTCTATTGGTCAGGTATGTGCCACGGAGGGGTGGCGGTGACGTGTAGGTGGAGATGTTTCCACTCTCTGTTCAGGAAAGGTGTACTGCTTCTACTCTATGTGGGGAGCCGATCAGTGTGCTGCTGGAGCAGGAGGAGAGCTAGCGACCTCGATGGGGCGGCTGAGAAGGGGCGGAGCTACAGAGGCAAAGAAGTTGTTGAATCCTTCACGTGATTCTACTCCGGTGAGGCGAGCTCACCGCCGGTACGCGCCGGAGAACGAGGATGGCAATAGGCTCAGCATCGGTGGAGGTCGAGGATAGCGGTGGGTCAGCATCGGTATGCGCCTGACCTGTTCAATCGCGGTTGCGACCTAGGAGAGATTGGATCGGTCATGTCTGACGACCAGGGCGATCCAGGATCGATCGCGTCCAGCGGGGAGCTAGCTGGGATCGAGTGAGCTAGGATCTAGGAGCGAGGATGGATTAGCAAATTGCAAGGTTGATTGCGTCCACCAAGGAGCTAGCTGGGATCGATCGAGCTGGTAGCTGGGAGCGAGGCTGGATCGAGGTGGGATCTATCGTGTCTAGCGGGGAGGACAGATGAAGGAGGCGGATTTTGAATCGAGGCTTAGTTTGTGATAATTTGAATCATAGAGGGTTTTTATTGTAAATTGGTATTTGAATAATCTCATTTACAAATGGTGGTAGTGTATTTTATATCAATTGAGTTACTGTCGTCATAGCATGCTTGTATTTTGGCTAAATGTGTCATTGGTTTGTTTAGTTTGTTGTCTATTTTAATTACAAGGGTCGCGATGTTCCCTTCTTAACTTATGTTCTCTTCTTAACTTTTGATGATGATCACTTTTCCTCTCCTTCCGCTTTGAGAGTGTCTTGTGCCTCTATCCACCTGGCCCCTTCCCTTATCCTCCAGTGGCGCTGCTTCCTGGAGTGATGTAGGGAGATGAGGTTGGGTACTTCCTATACAGAGTAGGGGTAGGGTAGTTGTAGGTTGTGTTTTATGAGTCTTTGTCCTTGTGTGGTGTTTTGGAGTAGAAAGCCATATCTGGTGCGTCCCGATCTGGATATTCGCTATTGTTATTCTCTAGTGGCGGGAGGGGCTACATTGTGCTGCTGGGTAATCTCCGTCAATAAGGCGTTGATTTCAGGTTTTTCTTTGGTACACCCGAGCTGTGTTGGGGAAACGCTTGCTTTCTTCTTCCTTGTGGTGGTCCCATGGTGGGGGGTAGATGCGGTTTCGAGGAAGGGGATTGGCGTCCTGCTAAATAAGCTCGAGCATGGTGCTGCTTGGAGCCGATCAGGAGGCAAGGTTCGTTCTTCTCTCCCTGGTCGTCGTGGTGGCAAAAGGGAGGACGTGCGAGCGACTGCTGAAGATGGTTCCCGGTGGCGTTGGGAGTTCCAGGTACTATAAATTGATGAACATTCTCGATGGTCTGTGATTGCCCTCCAACTTAGAAGGCTCGGCTCCTTGTCACCAGCAATGGTTGGCGCTTTCTCAACCTCCATCAGGAGGCCCTGTGTAGGATGTGAGGTGGTGTTGTTATTCTCCTACGGACCAAGTGGTTATGTCCTCGATGCCAGATGCGATGGACATCTCCACAATCCTCTGTTCCATGGTGATGCCAAATGACCTGATTGTGTTTCATCAGTTAGTTGTAAGGTCCTTTTGCATTCTATATGGTGTGCATTGAAATAGTTTTCTTTCAGAAGGAACCTCGTGTAAAATGTACTGGCAATGCCTTTATGAATGACAATGTCTAATCCCTTCGTGGCCTCTCCCGGTTAAAAAAAAACTTTTGATCATGATCAGGCGGATATCCTTTCAATCCCTACATTCCTAGAAATTATGTGCTTTGGAGCGTCTGGCTTCTGAATCGTTTTTTCCTATGTTGTCCATATTTCTTATAAAACAGAATCCCACTAACATGCATTAATGATTTTTATATCTCAACATGTAAGCTATCCACATCATCCATTTTTCTAACCAATCAATTGTCCATATCATCTCCACTAATATTCCCTCTGTATCAAAATGTAAGATGTTTTACCGTTTACTAGACAACAAGTAACTAGACATGTTTTAGTGCAAGATGCATATGAATTTACACAATAAAATATGTCTAGATAGGTTTTGTCTAGCTAAAAAATCTTATATTTTGATATGTAGCAAACTACATATTATCTATTTTTAAACCATCCAATTATTCACGTTAATAATTTTAAAAAATATTATGATCAATTGAATTTTGCATATTCACTTAGGAAAAATAATAGATGCTCCAGACAAACCACACATTAATTAGTTAACAAGAAAGCCGCCTGGGAGGACGCGGCCTATGTGTTACGTAGCACCCACCCTAAGTATTGACAACCGTGGAAAACAATTGTGAACAAGAAACCATGAATCTGAAGAAAAAATTGAAACGGGGCAAATTTTTGTCCCAAATTATTAATTCAAAAGAAAAGAGTTTCCCGTTTAATTAAAGGAAAACCAGGCGAAAACCGTTGCAATAGGCCACTACCACAATATAACAACACCAAAGCAAGCACACAACCGACCGGCAACACGACAATACGGAAAGCCATAATCAAGCAAAACCGGCACCTTTCCTAACCCCATGAAGCTTCTTTCTTGTCCTCCCAAGAGACTTCTCCACCTTCACGATTACACCCTCTGAAGCCATCCCTGCCAAGACGATAGTGATGTTTTCATAATCAGGGTAAGATGCCTCCAAATCGGCGAGCAAGTCACATAGCTCTTTAGCAATGAGAGCCTCAGAGTTAGGTGCCAGCACACCTGTCTCATCCACGTCATCACTCAAAGATGAGAGGCCTACGGAAGCAACCAAAACTCCACTATCCACGTTGACAAGCGGTTGGCAAGACTATGACGATGGAGATGAGGGCACCATGGTCACTATCAAGGACTCTAATGAGTCCAGCTCCATTGAAAGCACCAAAGAAGAATCCCTACATAGCTCTTGCAGCTCGGGCGTAATTTTCATAACCTAAGCAACAACCTCAATGATGACTTCACTCTCAGGGATGGATGGCGTCGCATGGAGAGCACGAAGAGAAAATCTCCAAAGTAACATCCAACCCCCTCATCGGTGGAACCAATCTAGAGCTCAGGAAGCAGAGACAGAACTGACACAACCTGAAGCTTGGCAAGAGCGACATCTCGGTGCGAAGCATCTCAACCTCCCGACGGAGCTCCGTGTGCAGCAAGGCAAACTAGAACTCCAAAGCAGGTACCAAAAAGGCGCTGACATTGGAATCCTTGCAACACCTAGAAGGGGACCTCAACAACGAGTGACCCACGACCTAAACCCAATCCGTGGCCAGTGAAGGACAAGGCTGGACGGATGGAGAGAGGCCTCGCTGACAAGGAGCATAAGTGACCGGAGAGCAAGCGCGAGCGGCCAGAGAGTTGTCGCAAGCAGCCGAAGAGCGATCAAGGCAGAACTTCTCCCGATGACCAGGGCGACGACAACATATGCATCTAAAAGTCCCACGACATGCGTTGACTCGATGACCACACTCGAGACAAGGAAAACACCTTCCTCGAGCCCAACAGTTGAAGGCGAGGCAATGCTCGATACCTTCCCTTGATGGCTCAGTGAGAGGGCCTCGGCTAGAGCGGCGGCCTCGACCCACATGCACCCAGCATCCTTGCCATTGATAGAGGCTGCACATGGACTCCGACCCGCAAAAGGCGACGACCTCAAAGAGCAAGCCGTCGTGGCAACAGCGCCGAGTGGCCAGGTCGGAGTGCATGTTGCCGCCACGGGCCTACTGGGACGAGCCAAATCACCCCCGGCGGCTGGGTCAGCCTTGCGGGAGGCCAGGGAAGCCGCGGCCAGCGCGACGATGGATATGGTCGAAGGAGCTGGCGCGGCTGGCTCCGGCTGGGCCATCTTCACCTCACGGCAACCTTGCGGGAGGCCAGGGCGGCCGCGGCCAGCGCGTCGACGGATATGGTCGAAGGAGCTGGCGCGGCTGGCTCCGGCTGGGCCATCTTCACTTCACGGCAGCATTCAGCGCCACTAGTAAGCTCTACAAACCTTTGTTACAAATGCTTGGCAATACGAGAAGAAACCGCAATGCGTGTTCGCCCCACGCATGAAAAATCAGGCCCCAAAAATCCGGTATCACTTCCCCACCGCTCCAAGTGGTCTGCTCCGCCCCAGGGTTGGTTAAAGCTGAACGTGGACGGCTCTTTCAACGCTACATAGCCTCGGGACTCGGGAGGTGCTGGTTATGTCATTCGAAGAAACCACGGCTCGGTTCAGGTCGCCGCCTGTGTCCATCTCCCCAAATGCGACGAGGCCGAAGAGGCAGAAGTTATGGCTGCCCTTAGGCCATCTCCTGCGGGGCTGCTCAATTGCCCCGGACAGGCCGGATTTGAGCAGTCCGGGCCAAAACCAGGCCCCTACGGGGCTGCCCAACCCTCGCCTAGGTCTGTTTTTTGGTCCGTGGCTGCTCAAACCCAGACCAAATTTGGTCCAGAAACTAGCAGACCGCGGACAGAAAACGGAGACGCGCCTGCGGCCCCGTCACCGCTCGGTCAAAGCGCGTGGCCCACCGGTCAGTGACCGTGGCGACGGCTGGCCTCCCCCCACCGTCCTATTTAATGGGACCGCTGCCACGCGTTCGTCCCCACGCTCACCAGTCCCCACTCTCTCACCTCGTCGGCGAGTAGCAAACCCTAGCCATGGGTCGCGGGTGGCTCCCCTTCGGCAAGGCCAAGCACGACCACGAGGCCGGCAGCTCCCGCACCACCCCCACCACTGCCACCGCAGAAGCGGGCCGTCCCGGCGCAGACGGAGCTCCGGCCGCCCCTCCCGCACCCACTCGCGCCGCCCCTTCCGCATCGCGCCGCCGCGCGTCCGCGACCGGCCTTACCTCAACAAGAGGAAGTGCCAATGGTATTAGGACAACGCGATCCCGGTACCATGGTCGGACGTGCACCTGCCGGACGGGTAACACCTCAACCGCGACCGCATCCCGGTGTCGCCAGTCCCCAAGGGCGACCTGGATCGGGAGGTCGAGATCCACCGGCGGCGCAATGAGCTGCCGCCGGATCTGCGCGGCCATCCCGCGTTCGCCGTGAACAATCCCCACTGGGACACGTGGTTCACGGACGAACACGATATGCGCCGCCGCTCCTTTTTCGGGGAACGCCAGGCGCGCGGCCCAGTACCCGCCGCCATCTCCCCCACGCCCGACGCGGTGTGGACGCGCGGGGCCTCCCCTTCGCCTTGGCGACCCCGCGCCAGTCAAGGAGGAGCCACTGGAGGTGCCCCCCAGTGGTACGAGAAGGACGACGACGACGAGGAGGGGGCCATGCCCCAGCCCAGCGAGGAGCTGGAGCTGGCCATGGCCATCGAGGCCTCTGCTCGGGAGGCCGAGGAAGCGGCCGCGGCGGAGGCGCGGGCCGTGGCGGAGGCAGTGGAGGTTCTGGCGGCCGAGGAGGCGGAGGCCCAGGCGGCGGAGGCCGTGGTGGCCATGCGCGCACCGCCCGCGGCGGAAGCCTACGAGGAGGAGCGCGACGAGAACCGGCCATGCGAGCCGTGGTTATTGCCCCTCGTCGGCATGCAGTGGCAGTGGACAGGGCCACCGCCGGAGCTGCCCGTGGTCGCGGGTGCGCCGCCGCTCTCCGTCACGCCGTCACCCACCTCTCCGCGAGCCTCCGCGCTGCCCGCCCACCTCGTCGGCGGCCCGGAGTACATCATCCTGGAGTAGGATGCTCCAGGGATCCTCCGGCCGCCGCGCGGCCACTGGCCAGTTAGTTTAGTTTAGGCTTTTTTTTGGTTTAATATTGTAAAAACTATGGGCCCTTCTGGGCCCCTACCATATCTATGCAACGTCCGATTTTGGAATGAGCAGGCCGTAGGAAGCAGCTGGCCCGGTCACTGTCCGCGCAGCGCGGATCACAACTCAAAAAGACAAAATCCGGACAAATTGGGTCCGGATTTGAGCAGACCCGTAGGAGATGTCCTTATGGGTCCGCACCTTGCCGCCGGCCACAGATGCAGAAAGTTACTATTGAGACGGATTGTGCTGCTGTTGCAAAGGCCCTCAAGTCGACTGACAGAGACAGATCGAGGTGGTGCGCGATCAGCAGATCAGAAGGGATAGGAACTGTGTTGCTGACGCTCTAGCTAAGCTGGAGTGTGGAAGATGTCCCCGATCATGTAAGAGAGTTAGTAAACAACAAGTGTCAAGACCTTGTTGCCTGCATTTGGAAGTTCCACTGATCTATATAAGCTCTCTTTTCACAAGAGAAGGAAAAAAGTTCAGGCCCCGAGTTTTGCCTGCATTTGGAATGCATATAATGGTGATTGGCAGACATCATCACCATTCAGCATGCAACTGGCAAGAAACTGCAATACAGAACGAACTGCTCTTTTTTATATAGCATCCAGCAACCAGCAAGAAACTGCGTTCTACTTTAAACCGCGCCAGATCCTAAAAACTCTATAAATCCTAACCCACGTGCAACTCATCCGTTACACACGGTTCATATATACAACTGGCCAACTCCTGATGCTGTTATGCTACAGGATATAGCAAAAGCTGAAACTGGAGAACTTGAGATCTTTGTCCTAAATCTACTCTCAACGGGCATGCTAGTTAAACCGGCCACTGCTGCTGCGCACTACTCTGGATTCTGGAACACCGCTTCGAGTTGTGGAGTCGCTGAGATTGTGATCTTCTCGTAGGGGTTCTCTTGGTTGACCTCGATCAACCCACGGCTCTTGAGGATCTGCACAACAGAGGTAGGTTATTACTTGCATTTTTCATCCGTTAATTCATTTCCATGGTCGTGTTGGGGAAGAACATAGTTTAAACATATTAGAATTCACGATGCGGTAATCAAAACTTGCAAGATACACAGCAAACCATTCCACTGAAAGAGCACACATTAATTTCATTCCAGGGATACATGTTTCTTGCTTAGAGTGAAATGATATGGGTATGCATAAAATAAGATGATCAAGATTGGCAATTTCCCAGTGATACTAGTAACACAGCAAACCATATTCCACTGAAAGAGCACACGTTAATTTCATTCCAGGGATACATATTTCTTGCTTAGAGTGAAATGATATGGATATGCATAAAATAAGATGATCAAGATTGGCAATTTCCCAGTGATACGGATATGAAAATTGAGTAGCAATGCATGCCTTTTATTTATTTGGATGGATAACGTGCTTCTTATACAGTACAATCTTTCAAGAGAAGGACAAAAACACATGAAGTTACAAACTATGAAATAAGTTACAGCAGCTTACCAGAGTTTCATAGAAGAATCTTGCTGTGGTTTTCCTCTTGCTGCCTTCGAGGGCTTGACCGAGCGTGACTGGGACACTCTCTTGCTGCTGGCACTTCTGGTCCACAAATAGCTGATGGAGGCACTTTGCTACTGCCCTGTAGTAAACTTAACAGTGTTACAGAAAGATAACAGCAGGAAGAAGAGAAAGGAAGCAACGATAACATGTTTTCACCTAGTTCTTGTTGAAAGCGGAAAATCTGCAAAATAAACAGTGGTATAAGAGGATGACAAAGCAAAAACATCTAATAACAACAGAAGCAAAAAAACTAGTATTGGTAGTAAAAATATTACCTTCATCTCTGGCATGCCCTTCATCCATAGGAATATCCTGCAAGCAGAAATCATTCTCAAATGAATCAATTGCATCATAAATACAATCTTTTGCAATGAACCGAGATGCAGACGTTTCCTTACCTCATCTATCTTATCTATATCAGCCATCAATGGCTCATTGCGCGGTGGACTATGATTTTTTGATTGATACGATCTCTCTTCTGGCAGCCCTGATTCGAATCCATCAACGTGTGGGTGATTTTCATAGGGTGTATCACAATTAAATTCACCAACAGGAGTCTGGATACTATGTGTCAGCTCATCCGTTTCTGTATTGGGAGCTTCCTTGTGGGAATTGTTGGATTCAGCAGGTTCATATGAAAGGCACTTCTTTGCTTTAACAGATTCGGTGCATGGAATTTCAGGTGCAGCCGCTGTGGTAGAGTAACTAAGGTGCACTAAAGTTGAATCTGTGAAAATAAGATGGTCAGTTGAGCTTGGGATCAAGGTCTTCATCAATAATTAAGCCTGGTACTAAATGAATGATTGACTTACATTGAATCAACGGATCCAAGAAAGTTTCCTGCAGGGAACCAATTTTTGCCACCTTCCAACCATCAAGATAAGTGTGAGGTGCCTTCCTTCTTTTGCACACCAGGTCATTTGCATCCGCTATTATTTCTCTCATCATGCTGTAGTAAGCAGAAAATATTCCCAAAACAGTATCAATAAAGGGATCATGTTGTAAGCCCTCAATTATCAAACAAAAAAGAAATGTCTTCAGGTGCCTACAGTGATACCAACCAATCTCGATTGCAAAGAACTTACAGGCCTTGTTTAACTTAGCTTATTTGTATACCACTTTATTAGGTTTGTAGCTCATAAAAAATAGAGGGATTTTCTAAATTAGAGAATATTCCCAAAACAGTATCAATAAAGGGATCATGTTGTAAGCCCTCAATTATCAAACAAAAAAGAAATGTCTTCAGGTGCCTACAGTGATACCAACCAATCTCGATTGCAAAGAACTTACAGGCCTTGTTTAACTTAGCTTATTTTGTATACCACTTTATTAGGTTTGTAGCTCATAAAAAATAGAGGGATTTTCTAAATTATCGTCAAGAAACTATTTTTGGGCAACATCACTAAAGCCACTTCAATGGGTACGGAATAACTGAGCCGTAAATGAGATATAAAAGCCCTGAATGCACTACTTTTAATCCTAAGCAAGCTTGCTTAGGATGGCTGATAAGGAAGTTGAAACTGGCTGATGAGGAAGTTGCAATTGGCTGATGCGTAGCACACGAGATTGGCAATGCAACAGATAAAAGAGCTAGTACCCATAAAGCTATCTGGTTGCGACTGGCTGATGCGTAGAAGCACACAGGATTGGCAATGCAACAGATAAAAGAGCTAGTACCCATAAAGCTATCTGGTTAATGGAACATACGAGTCATAAATGAGCTAGTACCTATAAGGTTTTCTACTTTTAATCCTAAGAAGTTGAAACTGACTGATGCGTAGAAGCACAAAGGAAGGGCAATGCAACAGATAAAAGAGTTAGATGTTGCACTTACTCATTAGGTAGGACAATATTCTCATCACACAATACCAGTGCGCCCCTTCTCTTATCCTGCCGCTTGTCTTTTCTATCTGTTGTACAAATATAATCCTTGCTGTATAATCTCCTTCTTTTTCTCGCAACTCGGCGCTTCTCATTCATAGCTGGTGTTGCAACCATAAACTTTTCTAGCAGCCCTGGATAAAAATGAATGAAACAAATGTCACGAAGATGAGCAAGATAATTACCATAAGTAGAATAGGAACTTCTCACAAAATTAACCTGAGGCTCCTTCTCGCAGGGGCTCTGGAGTGGGAGGTGACAGAATGATTGAAGGTTCCAGTGACTCTTGTTCCTCAATGACAGGAATTTCTACAGATGCTGCTGTGTTCAATTTTCCTAGCAGTAACCCATTTTCTGACTCTTCAGGTACAGGACGGTTTGCATCAAGATCTGCAGACGTCGCGTTCTCCGCAATGTTCACGGATTTTTGGATTTCATGATTTCTGCAACAATGCATGCTTAATAACGTCAATATTATGGATAAATTTCAGGAAAAAAACTTGGAAGTAAGGAAAGTTTGCTGTAGCAAAAAGGAGTAGCAATACTCACCCTGGCGAAGGGATGGAACAAGCAGAATCGTCATTCTCTTCACCATTCACTTCTTTTCTTGGTTTTTTCACAATTCTGCTCTCTGGAAGGCTACTTTCTTCAGCCATCATATTCATCACTTCAGGTGGAAGAACACTGTTTCATAGTCTCATGTTAGAATGGATATGGAAAAAGGTCTGCTGTTATGCTGTCGTGACTCGGGACAGGAAGTGACATATACTTACTCCTTCACTGGTGTATAGCAAGCAGGGTCAGCATTCTGGTTATCATTTTCAAGTTCATCTATGACTTCATCCATGGCACTGATCACTTCAGCTGGAAGAGTGCTGCATCGAGAGTTCAGCTCAGAAATCGAAGTATTCTTTTAACACCATTAGGTAACGTAGCCTACACACTTACATGCATGCTGGCATAAAGCAAGCAGAGTCCAGATCAGCATGTGGCATCCTTTGATAGGACTGTTCCAAGGGATAGATTTAAGTTTTAGTTCCTCAATCAAAGAAATAAGGCATGAAAACATGAGGCGGCAATATTGCAAGGGCAAAGGAAATAGACGTATCTAAGGTGCACTCGTGGGTGAAATTATTTACAGACCACACAGATAAAATGGAGAGTAACACTTTAATAAGAGAATTCAAGAAACAGCCGCCACAGGAGCATGGCAACCTGGGAAGGTGACACGTGGGGCCTTCGGTGGTCAGTGGTCACCATCTGTGGTAGAACAAGATCAATCGGTGGAAGGTGCATGGAAAAAATACGGTGTAATTTAGTCTCCTCACACTTATGGACCAACATTAGGTGGTAGCCAGAATGACAACTTTCATGCAGGTTTTAGTGAGTCAGTAGGTGTCATGTGTCAAGTGTGACTTACCTAGACTACCAAACATATAATTTGTAAGCTCCCCAATTTATTCGTTTCGGATGTCATGAGAGGCATTTCACTGTATATGCATACACGTGTTGACTGAATGGGTGGATGGTAGGCAAGGGAGCTGCGTACCTCATGCATATAGGACGTACGATGATGTTCATTTTCCAGCAAAGTATCTACACAAAAGAATGAAATGTCATAAGTAAAGTGATTTCTTAGCAAGGACAGTGACATCAAATTCCAGCATTTCTTACCTTGCCGTGGCAACTGGTGATGATCGTCATCTTCATCCTCTCTACAAAGAAATTTAGAAGGACTGCCTGAGAAACCGCATTTCAAGCAACAAATAAATAAAACTAGTGTAGGACCATGCTTGCTCGTTACCTATTTTCAGGGATCTGTAGATCAAAAGAGTCGAGCTCAAATCTTTTGGGTATTGTGAAGATTGGTGGAAGATCAAGTGGTTCATCCGCTTCTGAGACTTCAACTAATGACATCACTCCATTTTGTGCCCTTGTAGTTCTTCCAGAACGAGCAGGTTTTTTTGCTCCCGCGGGGTCTTCTTCATCTACCACTAATCTTCTTGCACAAAACCCTTTCTTCACTCGCTTTGGAACTCTTCTCGTTCGTCTTGCACTTGATTCAAGAAGTTGATCGCACTCAAGGTAGAGGTACTCCACCTTCTTGGAGTAAATCCTAACAACGCCAAGCAGAAGCAGTCCTAATATCCGGTATGTCGTCTCTACATCAGGCAAAATTTTGTCTGCAAATGACAGGAAACGTGGTTACGATAATACTATCAGGGAAAAAGTTACTTCAAGAAAGGCAGTGTACAGATAGAAAACGAGAGTTCCGTATCAAATTCAATGGAAATTCGCACGATATTCAAACAGTTCGTTACTGAAATTTGTTGAAAGTAAGCTAGTTCACCATATTATATCCAGATGGTGCCCGAACCTAAAGTTCACTATCAGGAAAAAGTTACTTCAAGAAGGGCAGTGTACAGATAGAAAACCAGAGTTCTGTATCAAATTCAATGGAAATTTGTACGATACTAAAGTAAGATGGTGCCCGAACCTAAAGTTCATGTCAGGTGTATGCTTGGATAATACTTATTAAATACTCCCTCCGCTTCCTAATTCCTAAATATAAGATGGTCTAACTATTGCTCATGTTGATAGGAACGGAGGGAGCAAAACCGTATTTGGAAGCCCCTCCGTTCCCAAAAACCAAAAAAAAAAACCAAAACCGTGACCAAAAACCCAAAACTATTAAAAAAAATTGACCAAAATCTCCATAGTCAGGTCCAAGCTTTTAATCCACAGCCTATCATTCTAAAATCGTCTGATCTTTAAAAAGGCGCAATATGAAATTTGTCACGAAATCCGTGAACAGTGATGATAATAATCCACACAAACATTAAAAAACAAAAGATGGGTAAAATTTGTCACGAAATTTGTGAACAGTTATGCAAATAATCCACAGAAACAAAACAAAAAAAACAAAAGACGGGCAAATTTGTAACGAAACTCGTGAACAGTGATGCTAACAATCCACGCAAACATAACAAGAAAGAAAGATGGGCAAATTTGTAACGAATTTGTGAACAGCGATGCTAATAATCCACACAAACATAACAAAAAACCAAAAAATGGGCGAATTTGTAACGAAATTTGTGGACAGTGATGCTAATAATCCACACAAACATAACAGAAAACAAAAGATGGGCACATCAATACTTCCTAACATCGAGATGAGAGATAAAATCACCATTGTTATAGTTGAAGGGGAACTGAAGCCAGAAGAGAAAAAGAATGGTTCCCTTATTATATTTTTTCGGGTGAAGAAAAAGTAGAGATTCCGCTCCCGTGTCTCAGTGTACCACGTAAACCTCCACATAAACCCTTCACCTCTCCTAATCTACTGTTCCATTCGACTGAACCCGAAAATTAGAGTGAGGCCCCTTCCCTGAACACCCAACCAAGAACCTGTCGAAAATAAACCAAGAACCCACAAAAAGACACCTTTTCCCCAACTCGCACACACGAATTGGAGAGATTTCCCACCTCTCTTGGCCCTAAACCAGAACCAAGAACCCCTCAAAACCCCACAAGAAAGGAACAGCTTTTCTTTCTCGCATTGCAGGAGGCGAATTGAGAGAGGCGGGGGGCGTCGCGCGGCTTACCGACGGAGGCGGCGACGTTGGTGCGCAGGACCTGGTCCCTGGTGAGCGCCGCCACGCCGCAGACGCCGGCAACCCACAGCGTCCCCAGCGGGCCCTTCCTGGACAGCATCACCTTGGAGTAGAACATCCCGCCGGGCGCGAGCACACCAGCAGCGCCCAATGCAAGCACTTATCCCCCTCGCGACTGCGGGCGGCGAAGGCAAGAAGATCCGTGCGCGAGCGGGGCTCGGTGTCTCCTCGGTTCTTGGCGGCGGCGGGGTTGGAGTCGGAGTGGGAAGGGAGTGGAGAAGGAAGGAGGAGTAGGGAGAGTGGGCTGGCTTCGAGGGGAAGGAGGACTCTGGTGGGGGAGAAGAAGGAGACCGCAGCAAGGGAAACGGCCGCTGGGAGTTAAAAAGACGGGAGAGCCCCTGGCTGGCTGCGTGCGAGACGTTGGCCGAGGAGAGATCGTCTCCGTTGGGAAGTTGCCGATTGTGCGTGCGGTTTTTATGCAATGTTTTGAATTTTGATTTTGAGTATATCGCTTTCCTGTTTTATCGGTGTATACGTTGGCCGAGGAGACGCGGATGGAAAGGTTTTAATGTGGATTGATGGAATTTTTTGGGAGCGGTAATTGTGTGGATTGGTTGATTTTCTAGCCGTTGTGGTGATTTGTGAACGGCGCATTCTTGGGCTGTGCGAACGGGTTGCGGTTTGGTTGATAGACGGTGCGAACGGATAGCGGTTTAGTTGATCGAGTAGCAGTTTTTGTTTCATGGTCATCCGATGATTAAGAAAAATTGAAGCCTCCTTGCACTGCTACTCGTGCGATTGAAACTTTACATGCGCTACTAAACATGTATAGTCTTTGTGCTGTCTCTTTCTTATCATGAAAAATGTTTTATTGCTACGTACCGGAGAAAATGCATGAGTCCCTAATTTGTTTTTTTTTTTTTTTTTTGAGAGCAACCACATATTTCATTAATAGAAAATCACGTTACAATACGCAACACATATGGAAACTAAAAGACAAACCGGGATAAAATGATTATCCTGAATTTGCAGATAAAAACCTAATAGATCGAGAAATACAAAACGACCCCTAGGCTTTACTGCAACCACCTTAGCGAGCGGCCGTCGTTCAACTCCAGTGCCGCCGAGACGAACGCCGGAAGAAACGCCGAGCCTCCACCGTTGAAAGATCCGAGAAAGCACCATCGCCAACGAGGCTTTGTGAGTCGATGAACAGACCTGCTGCATGCAGCAAGGCACATATCGCTGTGGCACGTCGACCGGGGGACGTCCCCGTGCTATCTTGAACCAAAATCTGTCGCCTCCCATCGACGAAGTCGGGGAGAAACGGCAAATCCACCACCTCCGGACCAACATCCTCGCTCCAGAAGAACCACCTCGCCCCGGCCGCCAGCGCCGTCGCGAATAACCACGAACGCCAGCGACACACGGAGAAACTGATCTCGCCAGATCTGAAGAACGGCGAGAAGACCAAGCTGCCGATCTGAAAGACCAAGCAGCACACGTTGCCATCAACTCCGAGACGCCGCCGTAAAGGTCGCCGCCGGTATGGGAGTAGAGTTGAGGCAGATTTATTTGCCCGGACGCCGCTCCCACCACCCCAACGGCATCCCAAGGAAACACTAGGCAAACCCTAACTACATGCCGGCGCCAAAGCGCCATGGTCCCCACCTCCTCGCGTCGCCGGAGTGGCCGACGGAGGAGGTAGGGACCGGTGGCGGCCGGTGTAGTTGGGCTTAGATGCGATCTGGAGGTCGCCTCTAGTCCCTAATTTGTTTGGAGGCCGGTTTAGTCTCTAGGAGACACGGGCGGCTCTCGAGCACTCTCATATATATACTCCCTCCGTCCGGAATTAAGTGTCATAAAGTTTGATAAAAGTGGATGTATTTAACATTAAATTATGTGTACATACATCCACTTTTGTCAAACTTTGTGACATTTAATTTCGGACGGAGGGTGTACATCATTATGACTAACCTATTCACGGTCAGAAAAAACCGCACGGTGAACAGCGCGGGGGGTCTTTAGTGGGTTTTGCGCTGGTGGAGTGCACTAACGGTGGCACCAGAAGTAACGGCGGTGTAAAGTCATTCTTAGCGGCACAGGTAAACAAGCCTTGCTTCGGAGCGCGACTTCAAGCGGGTGGCAACGAGCTTTGAGGCCAGAACCATTTGGTTTCTGGTGAAGGGGTTCCTCCAACGTCCAGCGGCCCGACCAGATCGCGGTGGAGCAACGTTCTAAAGTGGTGTAAGGGGCGATCCGGGATGGAAACCTTGAAGGCGGCCATATTCCTTCGACGGATGCACCACATGCTGGCCAATCATGAACCACATGGCGATGCCATAGGGTCCTTAAATGGCTTTTTCGGCGGAGCCGGTGACCTTTCTCGCACTGGCTAGTTCGCGGTCTCCATGTATTGGTCTGTGCGGTGACAAGCTTTCTCGTCGATGGTAGCATGCTAACGCGGGCATGGTTATCGAACGTGTGGCAATGTTTCAAGTCGGGCTTATATGTGTGAGTTGTTGTCTACGGGTGATTCAAACCATGTTCGATATTATGAAGGCTAGGAGAAATGGTTATTACTCAATAAGTGGAGGCTTCATCACAAGTTGACTTTATTTTGCTGGTGCTCTTTTAGTAGCGAGTCCTGAGCTCCGGGGTGAAAAAATCAAGGCCAAACCTTCGTCAGTCGTACCTAAAAATGGTTGTGTATGCATCATTCCCTTGTTAAACGCATTTTCAAAAGATTGCTTCAATTTGCCTTTTAGGATTGGTTTTTTTATGGTGAGATCAGGCGATGCTTATGGTTGACCGCTTCGATTGAATGTCTCTATTTTCTGTTTTATTTAATGTGTTTTATAAATTTCAATCCTTATGATATTTTCCTATGAAACCCAAATTAAAAATGGTGCTACCTAAATTCATGTGGACATTTATAATTCAAATAAATGCCGAACTCCCTCCGATCCGAAATAAGGGGCGCAGATCCTGAACTATGCATGCACAAATTTGTGAAGCAGTTACGCCCATTAATTTGGATCGGAGGGAGTAGTATTATTGGATGATTCTTTGTTGTATTTTCTAGTGAAATTTCCACCCACTCGGATCGCATATCCCATTTTCTTTATTCGTTGTGTCAAACATCTTTGATGTTCATTTGTGTAGCTTTGCAACCACATGTAAGTGAACAGTACACGATATTGACGTGCCTTTTTCTATTTTATCCAAACGACTAGTTTATCTGTATTTTTGCAATAACAAATATCAAAATGTAAAATATTTTAGCATCTCCTAGACATCACATATTTAGACATGTTTTAGTGTGTAGATGCATATAAATCTGACACTACAACATGTCTAAATACGTTTTGTCTAGAAGATGATAAAACATCATATATTTTGATGCGGGTGGGTATGTTTTACTCCCTCCGTCCGGAATTAAATGTCACAAAGTTTGACAAAAGTGGAGATGGAGTACTATTTCAGTGCTACAAATATTCATTTCATTCTCCAATCCGTGTGTTTATCAGTTTGTGTTATAATAAAGATGGCATGATGTGCTTCGTCGAACGGTGGTTCGAATGTACAGATGCATTTGACGGTGCAAAATGCACTTTCACCGAGCAGTGAGGCTTCTCGGTCTCTCCACCCCCACGCCGCTTTGAGAGTCGAGGAGAGCGGTCGCGTTGACCCGGGCTGGAACCGAGCCTATCTCGCCGGCGCCGCCGGAGGGAGATGGCGAGGGGATAGCGCCGTGGGTAGTTGTAGGCTTAGATTAGTTTGCTTCCTTTGTTTGTGGCCCTTCGTGGCAGTGAGGAGTAGCTCCTTGGTCGTCGGCGGCCATGGCCAAGGGTCCCTTGTTCTCGTTCCCCTGGCGGCGGTGTCGGAGTGGCATCTGGCGGCGCTCAAGGTGGAAGGGGTCGAAGGCATCTCCGAAAATAAGGCTCGTCAAGGCAGTTACCCCGGTGATGTTGCGAGATCTTCACCGGAGTGGTTGAACTCCGTTTCTCTTTTTGCTTCATGGAGGAGGAAGGAGAAGATGCAGATCAATCACTGCCTAATAAATCTTGCCCCCCAGATCTGCGCGCATCGGAATCTTCTTCGCTCGCCCATCCAGGTCCGTGGCAGGAACTCCGGAGAAGGTGAGCTGTTTTCCATTATCCGCTGCGTCTGGATCTTTTCCACCTCTAAGCAGCAGAAGCTCGTCCTCGACATCTACTCGGAGGTCGCCGCGGTGGTGACCAAGATTGGAGGTCATGGATATGCCTTTGCTGGTTGGAAGTGGATGCGGAGTACTGGAACCAATCCTTCGAGCATCTTATCAGTGAACAAATCTGTTCATCTGACATCCATGGCCATGAAGAAGCCAAGCAAGCCGATGATGAATTCCGGCAAGACAACCTCCAATCGGAGGCCCTCGAGCTGTGCTCCTGAGGTTATCGCCAGGGCGGAGACAAGTGGTGCTATCCCCGTCGAAGCTCATGGCTGCAGGAGCAGAGCTCTCGTTGCTCAGCGCTGGAGAAGAAGGGGGACTCGATCGCGTTTCTTGTTTCTTTTCGGGGTCCTCCTTGCAAATGTTAGGGGCTCATGTGTAATTTTCCTTTCTTATGGGGCTCCTTGTATTTACTGGTCCATCCAGCGGGTGTAATCCAAGGTTCTGGTGCCCTTCGGGGACGCTCCATTGTACAAAAAAAAAATTTGACGGTACTCCGTCGGTTGCACCGTGAAGCCCTCGACTGTCATTTTACCTTGGCGGATGAGTATGAACTTCAGCTTCGGATGAGCTATGGGACTCTTAACCCGAGGCAGGCAGGAGATAGTACGAGAGAGAACTAGAGCGACCGACGATCAGGTAAAGAAACATTAAGTTCAGGTGGTGATCGGTGCCCTCTGGTCTCCGGGCCCACTTGTCAGACTCTTGTACCGGTTTACTGCTGCCCTCTCTCTTCCAGCGAGGGCCATTGGGTGGTTACCACGTGCCGACACACGTGACCACCACATATACTACTCTATCGGCAGGAGCGGCCAACTAGTCCTGTCGCCGACGAGAGAACTCAGGCTCCGGGGAATGTGAGATGGAGGAACTGCGTCCAAGGTTTGTGAGCAGATCACTACGTTTTCGGTGTCCTGATTTTTTCCAGTAACAGGCAGGAGAATAATTTTGTTCACAAAAAATGATACTAATTAATTAATGTATTTACACTCTTCCTTAAATTTACATGTAATCGTATCAAGTGTGCTCTCTGGAGCGGAGAGCCCTTGATTTGTCTCGATGGGATCATTAGAGTACGGAAACGGTAGATACAATATGGAGCGACCCAGATTGCATCTCCAGTTTTGGGTTGCACGTGCTCCTTGGCTACCCATCCAGATCGTCAGCTGCTCTCACTGTTGACCTGCAAGCCTACACATGGGACATGGCCACAATAATGGGCAGGAGAGCGAGGATACATAAAGATTACTGAGCCAGGTGTGATCCGGGGTGATGGATTCGGAGAACCGCAGTGTGAAGTACTGAGTACACAATTCGCTGAGCGAGAAGGCAACAAACACCAGGAATGGCAGTCCAGATCAGATAAAATTGAAAACATCTTGCGGCTCAGTACACCCAACAATAAATAAATACTCCCTCCGTCTCAAAATAATTGTCTTAATATCGACAATTATTTTGAGACGGGAAGTATTTTAAGGAAAGGCATCAAACTGACAAAAACTCAAAAGGTTTCTAATGATGCTCTTCTGCCAGAACGTAAGTAGGGTGGTTCATGCAACAAAACAGCATAATACGAGGTAGGAGCACTTGACGACGTGTATTGAATTTCACGAGGTGTGTTTCAACACCACTGCAGCTATGTGAACGTTTATACTACTCCCTCCGTCTCAAAATAATTGTCATTAAAATGGATGTATGTAGACATATTTTAGTGCTAGATACATCCATTTTAACCCATTCCAACGATATTTATTTTGAGACGGAGGGAGTACATTAACATGACGATTTCCTACTAGTATACTCCCTATGTTCCACAATGAAAGCCTTTTTTAGCAAGCTAGCTTCCTGGGCCCCATGAGCTAAAAATATATCATGAAGCCAAGCATATTTGCTTGGAGAACATAACACTTCAGGCAAAATGTACCAAACAGACTCGATGAATTCATTTGCTTTGAGAAAAATGGCGAGTAGCGACACAATTGTGTTGCAAGTTGAAACTATATGGAAGAGAAACACCAAAAGAACCTCGAAGCAGGTATGCACGCCAAAAAAAAAGGCGTATCAAACGCTGCGGCTCATTACAAGAACCAGACTGGATCATAATAAAACTGGGTACAGAGAGCACACGATGCTAGTCTTTCAGACTAAATTTGACTTGCTGTCCTCTTACAAACCTATGGAGGACTGTGCACTATATACAACGTGAGGCGCATCACAAAGGAAATGTTCTCCCGAAGGCAATGACAGATATGTCAGTTAAACAGAAACCATAACCTATGCAGACAAATAATAGATGACAAATCCCCAATTCAGCTACACGAATGAGGTACAATAATAAAAACAAGGAAGGATAGTAGACTGACCAGTGACCACTACGGTTCACTGAAGTAACAGGTGAACACACTTGAAGACCTTCCACAAAATTTAGGCACTTAGGTACAACAAGCTGACGGCCATCAAGCTTCCTATCTTGAAGCAGCCACAGCTTAAGCTGCAGACGTGTCACAGATACAACAGTCGGAGTGAGTTCAACTAACTCTCTAGCACTTGAGCAGATCATACAATTATATTACCAAATGCAAAGAACATAGAGATGGAGCATATCTTCAGATAACCATATACATTGGACAGAACAGCAATTTTCGACACAAATAACACACGGGGCATAAGCTAACAAGACTATTATTTACAGCAGTTAACATGTGAACCCCACTGTTTGATGAAGCGGATCCCTCAATTTTTGCTCCCGTTGTGAACAGGATATCAGCACCACAGAACACGGCAATGAAGGGAGATACCGAGGAGTAATTACATCAAAGAGCTCCTTGATGTTCTCAATTCGCTTGACAAATAAAGGTGCTGGTGTGCATGTCAAATTGGCACACTTACTACAGAAGAACACTAGCAATTTTTTTACTCGTGGCTAGATTGACATATGACCACCGGAGTGAAATACTAGCTTAGACACAGGAATTTTTCGTGGTGAATAATGTAATATCAACACAGGTTTGTATACACCATTGAAGTGGAAAACAGAATACACCAATCCAGGTGGTTTTATCATTTATGTCTTGTTTTCGCTATTTTATTCTGCCTCTTTGTCATTTTTATATTTTTCCATTTTGTTCAAAGAATTTGTAGTTTTCTCTACACTAGGGTCGTATACCATAAAAGATCCTAAACAGCATTTGTTTTAAATCATAAAACAGAGCCTTCAGTTATAAATGATCTTCCAGAATGTGCGTTGATCAATTTTTAATCAGCAATACATCACTTGAGGTAAATGACTTTTGAATATATTTACCTTTCAAGTTGTATTACTGCCCATGATTTCCTGGAGAAACATTAAAGGCATCCTCCCCCTTCGCCACTTTCGTTTCTTGCAAACAAAATGTAAAGATCAAAAGAAAAAGGCACTAGGAACATAGAGAAAAAATGATAGATTTTCTTATTGTAAATCCAACACAATGACCATTGCTTACAACGTACCAATCTGGAATATTTTACATACAGAACGTCCAAGGTGAAACTGGTAACCAATGCTAACAGGCCAAACCTTGATGAGGGCGGATTAGATTTGCTTTCATGATCAATGTGGTTGAAGTGTTAATCCTGTGAAAAGATTTCTATGATGGGCCACGGGCCACTTAAGCACAAAGCCTGCTAAAGAACGCTGTCAGTTGCTTGTAGACACCAAGAAGGTGTGATGCTTCATGTCCATGGCACATCTCACCTCAGAAGGCATCAGACCTCACTGATTCAGGTTGAAGCATAACAGTAGGTACGACAAAACCCAAGTGGTTTAAGCTCAGCCGAAAAGTCCACGGTTGCCTTTTCCTTGCAGTTCTTTCAACCGTTGCTCCTCTAGAGGATCAGGACTCTTCAAATATCGTCTGGTTCGCCTGTGTGTTTTATATAACATGAGAACTAAAGTCGCTATTGAACAAAAATACTCATGCATGAGACATTGTGAAATTAGTGATTGAAAAAATTACCTGTCCAGTTCATTTAAAGCAGGAAATGTAGGCATGAAGTCCTTTGACTTAGGTAGAGGAACTTCATGGAACCACTGATGCTGCAGGGCGGCATCCGCTGATATACGCTGTACAAGATAATCAATTTCACTTAGATGGTGAAATAAATGACAAAGCAAAAAATCACATAGTGAGCATTCGTTTTACCTTCTCAGGATCGTAAGTTAAGAGTTTATTCAACAGATCAAAACCAGCTTCAGATAGGTTTGGACGCGTGCCAGAGAAGGACGCAGCGGGGAACTTCTCCCTTAATCTATTGTACCTGACAAAAGATTCAAAAATGGGAAAACTGTCATATAAAATATCTTAATCTGTTGTGCCTGACGAAAGATTCAAAGATGAGAAAACCGTCCTATAAATATATACACTTGGCAGAGAAAGAATAAAAGTGGGTGTAAATAAACTTACGGTTGTTTGACAAAATTTACTTTGACGCCTGGTAATTTGGCATAACCAGGCCATATCTTCTCATTAGGTGTGCCAAGTGTTCTAAATATCTACAAGAAAAGTAGCTTCACCATGTCATATCATCTAATAAAAACTATCGACAGTTATAGCTATCTACAGCACAGAATCTATTGCATTGTAAGACATGTGGACAGCACACAGAAGACAGATGGAATACCTTGTCTAGCTGTTCGAACTCAGTTTTTCCGTTGAATAATGGTTCTTTTGCCAGAAGCTCTGCCATTATGCATCCCACGGACCACATATCAATAGCAGTAGAGTATTCCTTTGCTCCTAGCAATAGTTCTGGTGCCCTGTAGCCAGAAGGAGCAAAACAGGTTAGTCTTGCTGACAAAAAAAACTTACAGTGAAAACTTAGGTAGTCATAATACTGCTGTGGAATCTGATGTTGTCCGGTGGCATACCTGTACCACAAAGTCACAACCAATTGAGTATAAGGTTTTAATGGGCTCCCATATTGACGAGACAGTCCAAAATCACAAATTTTCAACTCACCACGGTTATTCAGCAATAGATTTGAGGTCTTCAAATCCCTAAAAAAAGAAAGGCTTCTCAGTACATATTCAACATCAGAAAAGATTAGATACTATCTGAAGTTGAAGAATTGAAGAATAAAAGGGAAGCCAATCATTACCTATGAAGTACCCAATTGTCATGAAGATATTTTACACCCTCTAAAAGCTGAAGCACCAAACATTTGACCTCGCTTTGGGTATATGGCTGCTTCATATTCTCCATGACACCCTTCAGATCATGCTCCATGTACTCCATCACCATAAAAATACTGTCTAGACTACTACCAACTACTACTTCCTTAACATCAACAATTGAAGGGTGATGGAAAGATAGAAGGATATTGATTTCCCTCAGAGAGGTCAAAGGGAAACCTTCTCTCTCCTTTTCCATCTTGACCTTCTTCAACGCAACAACCTCAGCAGTCTTCTTATCCTTTGCTCTATATACAACACCATACGTGCCCTCGTTAATCTTGTTGAGCCTCTCAAACACATCAACGCTTCTGCAACCTTGAAGCATATTGATACATCGATGAGCCGGCTTCACTGGCTCAGGGGTTTCCGACCTGGGTACTTGGTTCTCCGAACCAGAAGACAGACTGTTTACTGAATCATTATCACTAGCCTCATCCCTGTCAACATCCATATAGTCATCTTTATCTACTTCTAAATCTTCCTTCTCATCGTTGCCCATTCTCCCTGAATCAGTCGACCTTGACATGGTCCTCCCTCCAGAGATATCACTGGTCACAACCTCTCCAAGTTCTGGACTAGGAGTCTTCTTACCGCGCCCCAAGTCAGCAAAATCTGCAGGAGCTGTGCTTTTCTTCTTCCTGAGTGCTGCCCCTTCCTGCTCATCATCGTTAGCACCCGCCCACCTTGAAGTTGATATGTTCCTCGTTGTTGGGTACTCCTCTTCCTCAGGCACTTTACTCTCGACCGGCTCAAGCACTTTAGGTTCCTCCACCTCGAGCACTTTACTCTCCTCCCCCTCCGGTTCAGGCAACTGCTCAGCACCATCAGTATTAACAGCAAGGTCCACATCCATTGGCGACTTCTCCACCGCCAACCTCTTTGGGATGTGCCCCTCTGGAATCAGCGGAGGAGGCGGAGGAAGTTCAGCAGGCACAGACTCCAACTTTTTCTTGCCATTTGCTGTATCAGCAGACACAGATTCCGTCACTTCCTTGCCACTTGCGGTGTCAGAATGTAACGGTGGCTTGGGGCTATCCCTGTCCCAAATTATGGGCGAAAATTTCCTCTTTTTGCTGGACAATTGGGCCGCTGCCCCCGCTGCCACCCCACCATCCCTGCTAGAACTGGAGACAACATTGTCGGCCGCTCTGTGCAGCCTCCCGCCAGAGTCATCCGACGCGCTCCCGCTGAGCACCTCGCCAGGCTCCCGGTCCCCCAGCCTCCCCGAAAGGCGGCTCTTTGGCGGCTGCGGGCGGCGGTGGCCATATCCGTTGGAGAATTCCCTGCCGCCCCTGCTGCTCCCGCCTTCACGGCGGCGGTCGGCGTCGCTTCGTTGGCGGCCACCAGGGTGGTGCTGGTTTTGCTCTGTGGTCCTCCTGGAAGCCTCCGTATCGAGCTCCCGCTCTCTCGCCTCGTAATCCCTGTAGCCTCCGTTACGCCCAGCAGCCATAAGCACGAAATCAGAGCCACGGAGGAACCCGAGCGGATGGCGCCCCTCGAAATTCCACGGCAAACCCTAGATCCGTACCAAAACCTAGAAAAAAGTTGCGGCGCGATTCGGACCTGGGCTGGGGTATGGATCTGACCTCGAGTCGAACGTCCGCTTGGGCGAGTCGACGCCAGACGGCAGCGTGCCAAGGCTATGGCGGTGGCGGTGGCGGTGGCGGCGGCGGAAAGAGGCGAGGAGAATCCGGAGGGCGGGCGTCGTGGGGAGTCGGGGACGGAAGCGAGCGGGTAGGCGCCGCTTCGCGTTTGTTACGGTTTCGGAGGCTTTCCCTTTCTGGATGGACTTGGGGAATCCGTGGGCTCAGCGTGGGCGTGGTTTTGCAGGTGCATGACAGGTGGGACAGCGATGCGGGAAGTATCGTCGGTCCGTCGGACGGCAGGGCGTTTATTTGAAACGTGCCTACGATTCCAGATCGGAGTTTAGAGCATCTCCAACAGGTGCACAAAATTCCCTCAAAAAAAAAGCACAAAAATACGGGGTGCTAAAATTAGTTTACAGCGCGAATTTAGTAGTTTTACCGTGCCGACGCCAACGCCACTTTACCAGACTAGTTGACGTGCACGTGCAACGCACGATTCTACATGCATCTTCTATCTCTTTTATCCTACGGTCATTGAGGCTTGGCAACAATGTATCTATTGGATAGATTGCACCCATGTAAAAGCTAAAATCTTTTCTTAACAGGATAAATTCACATGTTCATATTGTTGATGTAAAAATATGTATCATGCTTCAGATGTATATAATGAACCATTCATATATTCACTTCACAAAGAGGATCAATTGAATCACATCCTCTTCTTCTTCCTCGTCTCTGCCCCTCGTTTCTTCATCCCTGACGCATGCGATGTCATACTCTCTCTCCTCAACAACCACCATCATCACCCATCGTGCATTGTTGGCGACACCGCGGGGATTGTCAAGGAGGCACGCCAGAGAAGACGGCAGCGAGGATAGAGTGAGCCGGACACGAGCAATGATCTTAACTGTAGAGATGCGGTTGCGCCGACGACGAAGACGATTTGGCTGTGTTAGACATTCTCAGTAGTGAAACTGCTCTAACATTTAATCGTACACTATATTTGAATACTCTGTGTAACCTTTGATTTTCCAGAATTGTCTAAAAGCTTTTCTATCTTATCCCACTACCATATTTTGGCAGTTTAGTAGCCTGGTTACTATTACCACTGTCCCATAATTTTCTTTTCTCCTTTCGAAACTATCATAAACTTAATCAATCTTGTGTCCCCTCCAGTTCAACATGCTTCTTCCATGACTAAAACTCCTTTGTCGAACCTATATTACCAACATACTCACAAAACATTTTAGTGCTCTAATTTTTTTTCTTTCGAGAAAGACATATTGCCCCAAACAAACCCATGGTAGCACCACATCCCGTTTGAAAAATCCCTTTTGGTTATATCCTTTGTTCTGTAGAAAATAGTAGAACATATAAACAGTTATCCTGAAAATAGAAACGGGTAAACAGAACAGCTGCATATGTGCAGAGAACTCTTTAGAGTGATCTGTCGGTTGATCCTCATCTGGATGCAAGGAGCTACCTGACGAGTGACGACACCATGTCGGCCATGCGTGACATGGTGTTGAATGAACACCTTCTTGGATCTTGAAGACAAGTTTGTTGCGAGCTACCGGGCTGCTCACATGACGCTGTTGTAGACGATTGGCCCGTTCTGCCTGCACGGCTGGGAAGCGTCTGGTAGGGCCAGGGGCAGGGCAACGCGTGGGGTTTCCCGGAGAGCGAGGTAACTCGCCATGCTTGCGCTAGAACGGGGCAGCGAGGTGGGCTGATTTTGGGGACGCATGGGTGTCCATGAGCTCGGCCAGCTCTGAACCCGACGTGGCGGTGGAGATCCTAGGGCGGCACGGGGAGCTGTCACACACCAGCGTGACAGTGTCAAATGCGAGCAGTCCCTCGTGTCATATGCAAGCAGTCCCTCTCCTCCGGCAAGGGGTCGAATAGGTTGCTTGCAGACCATGACCATCCCGGTTGCCGTCAAGGTCGAACAACATCAGCGCCAATTTCCCATGCTCTTTCCCTGGTGTGTACCTTCGAGTTCAAGAAGTCCGCTTCCACGTCGACTACAGCATTGTGCTTCTTGCACCGCCACAAGACCGTTCCACGTACAGCTGGACAGCTCTGGGGATGTTGGCGGCAGCCTCTGCTGCGACTCGGTGTGTGTGTTGGACATACGTTTCTTGTTCTTGCGTCGCTGTTAGCCTGTTACATGTAAAAACGAAACAAATTTTTTCTCAACACTCGGAGCATCTCGGTCGTTGATTCGAGGTTTTTGAAAGCATTAGATTTAATGTATCGCAACATGTTTCCTCTTTTATAAGTAGTATAGATTCATCTTTTCAGAATCTAGAGATAACGCTAACATGGTTGGTGATGGAGGTGGTGGCAGTGGATCACTATTTATCTAATTATGTGATTCTAAACCAATCAATTCCGAACATTCAGAAATCAGGGATGATGCCAAGATGGTAGGAACCTGTAGGGAAGATGCCGTGATGGTAGGTGAGGACAGTGTATCATCCAAAACACTTGATTCCGCAAATTTTGCTTTTTTTAAGACTGTTTATCAAAATCCTCGATGTTGGCCGTTGCAACATTGTGATCCATCTTCTGCACTCACGAGAAAATAATAATTTAGTCACGAGCAAATAATAATTCAGAAAAGGTCGCATGAGCTGCACATATATGAAGATTCCAAAAATTAACTTTTTTTTTGTCCAAGTGCTTCTGTTCTTATTTAAAAGGCTACTTTAAACTTTAGTCAATAAAATATAAATGGCAACATACAACGGTGAACTAAGGGATAGATCCATGCTCAGTTAGTACAAAATAAATGGCAATGTACAAAGGGTACTAAGGCATAGATCCATGCTCAGTTAGTACAATGTTCTTAGAATAGATATCACAACATGCGATGCTTGCTAGGTAGTGAGAAGTTCTGCTTGTACAAAAAAATATTTCTGATTGTGACACAAAAAGAACTTAGGTTCAACTAAATTAAACAGCTATAAGCATAACCATTAGTGTCCAAGAATTACAATCAAGATCAAAACAAATTAGGTCCAGCTAATTGAAATCAAGAGCAGGGGCAATGTGAGCTATGCGTTAATTATATCTGAGTATTTCTCTGCCTTACATCCGGATCTAAAAAGCTATAAGCATCACCATCAGTGTCCAAGAATTAAAATCAAGATCAAAATAAATTAGGTCTAACTAATTAAAATCAAGAGCAGCCGTAAATAGCTTGCTCTGGGCCAAGAACTTACGTAGGCACCTCTGAGCCGTGTGAAGCTGATCGGAGTTGGCGTCCGGCACATATACGTGATCCGATCATACAAAACTGTGAAGCTGATCAGAGCTGCTGTCTGGCACGTATACGTGATCCGTTCAAGCCCCAAAAGTACTCCACGGTGGTGCATCGCTGCTCATCGGGCTCACCTCCAGCGAGAGATTCGTCTTCGTGTATCCTCCTATGCCTAAGCTGGACGCCGAGGTCACGTCCACACCGGCGAGGATGTCGTCCGGCTACGCGACAGACGCCGAGGTCACGTCCACACCGGCGAGGATCTCGTCCGGCTACACGACAGACGCCGAGGTCACGTCCACACCGGCGAGGATGTCGTCCGGCTACGCGAGATAGCCTATCCACTACAAAAATGTATATTGTATGGCATCAGCAGGGCGCTCCCGAGCTTAGGCGCTGGCGGGGTGTCCACACCTGCGAGGATGTCGTCCGGCTACGCGACGGCGAGGATGCCGTCCTGCTATGCGAGCGAGCAATTTCGCTACAAAATGTATGTTTTCTCATACCATGCCTAAGCTGGACGCCGAGGTCACGTCCACACCGGAGAGGATGTCGTCCGGCTACGCGACAGACGCCGAGGTCACGTCCACACCGGCGAGGATGTCGTCTCGTCCGGCTACACGACGGCGAGGACGTCGTCCGGCTACACGACGGCGAGGACGTCATCCGGCTACCCGTGAGCAAGCCGATCCGCTACAAAAGTGTATATTGTACGGCATCAGGGCGTTCCCGAGCTTAGGCGTTGGCGGCGGGGACTCCAGTGCCTAAACAATGAAACACACGCGGGAGTGGCGAGGGGTTCAGAGCCATCGGTGATTCGGTGTTGCTAGGCCGGGCATGAACAGAACACATGCACGATCTCTAAAAAGAAAACCATGAGGCGGGGACTCCAGTTCCTAAACAATGAAACATACGCGGAAGTTGCGAGGGGTTCAGAGCCATCGGTGTTGCTAGGCCGGGCATGAGCAGAACACATGCGCGATCTGGAAAAAGAAAACCATGTTGAGTAGATGTCAAAACGAAACGTTTTTCTACTCAACATTGGGAGGATCCGGGCCATTGATTCGAGACTATTGAACGCGTGTGATTTAATGTATCCCGACATGTTTGCTCTTTTATAAGTAGTTTTAGATTAGATGCACAAATTACAACACGCGATCGTGCAGCGGTTTACCAGATGCACTAAAGTACAACACACAAACATGTTTCTTTAACAATCGGGTCCCTAGAGTTTAGAAATAAGCCCCTAATTTTTGTTTGAAAAACGCAATCTGCTCGCCATGGAACGCGTCCAGAGGTTTCTGCGGGTCGACGAGCTCGTAGCGCCCTGCCAAGGCGACGCAGCGCCGACGACCCACAACATCACGGCCCTCCTCGCCGTCAGCCCGGACTCCACCGACTTCAGCGCCGCGCTAGCCGCCGCGAACCTCACGGGCAAGATCGACGGCCATGGCACCATTACCGTGCTCCCTATCGACAACGCCGCCTTGTGAGGCTCACAGAGCGGGCGCTCCCACATGAGAGCATCACCCGCGTCCTCTCCATCCACTTCCTCCTCGACTACTTCGACGACGCCAAGCTCAAGGCCCTCAACGGCACCACGCAGGCGGCCAGCCTCTTCCAGGACTCCGCCGCCGCACCCAGGGGCGCCGACATGGTGATCATCTCGACGGTCTGCCGCCGCGGGGACTTCGGCTCGGGGGTCGAGGAGAAACGGGGTCGCGCCGCCACTACGTCTCGGTCTTCCGCGCGTGCGCGCGAGGGGAACTTCAGGCAGTTGGCTCTTTGCCCGTGTTGTCAGAATGTCCAGCGCGCTTTAACGAGAGCCCCAAATTTGAGGCGTAGGATACCGCATTGGGGGCGGCGCTGGATAAAAACTAGCGCGTGCCTATTTTTTCACTGGCGGCTGGAGCATCGTTTTTTGCACCGCGCGCGCTAAAATGGCTGTTTTTGGGCCCGGCGCTATTTTACAGCTCCTCTTGAAGATGCTCTTAGGCTTGGTTCTCATCAGAATACCGGCCAAGCCTGTGATACATCATACGCCCAGTTTTCTCACTCTTTCCACGCTAGCCAAGCCAGTAGATTGCATAAGGCGCGTGGTATGCATGTACTCCGTACAGTTGTATAGAATAACCATGTTCAGGAAAAAGTTTCTTTCACGGTGCTAAAAGTCCCCTAAGTCCTCGACCTAGGGTTTTCTGTCCTCCGGCGGTGATCGCCGTGAGTACCCTGGTTTTCACCGGCGTGTTCCTTTCTTGACTGCCAGACTCCATATCCCCTAACATTATTCCCTCGGGGATAGTTCTGTTGGGTTTTTTAGGGGTTTTCACCACGAAGTTTTGTGATGGAAGGATCGGGGAGTGGATCCCGATCAGGCGAGGCGAAGGATCCGAGTTATCTTTTGATGCGGTTACACCTAAAAGAAAACGAATTAGATGATCTGGTATGGGAAGAAGAAGTTGTGGCGTCGTCCGAAGTGCCGAAGTGGCTAGCCTTAGCGCGATTCCTCACCAGAAAATATTTCAGTCAAGGAGCGTTAATCGCAGATATGCCGGCTACTTGGAACCCAGGTGACCAGGAGAAGAACAAACCCTAATTTATTCTCGATTCAGTTCAAGTGTCTAGCGGATTGGAACAAGGCTGTGCACCAAGCTCCTTGGGAGTTCAGAGGGTTTGGTGTAGTGATTCTCACAGAATATGATGGTTTCGGCAATCCATAAACAATTAAACTTGATAGATTGGAAACGTGGTCCCAAATAAAGCTCCCGGACGCGGTTCAAAAAAACGAGGGTTTTGTGAAGAACATGGCAAAGCAGATCGGAGAAGTACAAGAAGTGCATATTACCCTCCCGAGTGGATTCATTGGTCAGTTTATTCGTGTCCATGTGAAGTGTGACGCCCCGGGATCGGGCACTATGCAGATTTCGGCATTTCCACCCAAATCCGCATAATAACCGATTTCAGGTTGCCACTTGTGATAACATTACAACAGTTCACGAATAATCCACAACAACAACAGAGGAGGTATATTCAAGACGACTCAAATGAGTCAAGGATACAACTGATACAATACAAAGATCCAAATGACAGCGGAAGAAACAGCATAGTGTCCGACTACGGACAAGATACAAATTGGACTAAGAGTCCTGAAGATAACCGATGGCGTCCAATCCCTGCCCAGGCCAAGCCGGAGGGATTCCCAAGCTAACATCGTTAGACTTCAAACCTGTTGACTGCAATGTGGAATATGCAGCCACGAAATGGATTCGTGGGTCAGTACTATTAAGTACTGGCAAGTGGATAAACCATACTCACAAGATACCAGCGTAACCAATCATCACAAGATACAAATACTCTGGGTACAACGGAAAGGAAGGGATTGTTGCAAAGAAGCGGCAGCGGGCTGCACTAACTAACTACGGAGACGTGCTACAACATCCGGCTAAAAGGAAGGGATAAGATAGCGCGACAAAACCAAATATAACTACTCACCAAACAATACCCATCCAATGTTACCCCCTACTAAGGAAGCAACCCAAGGAAACTCACACTGTTGATTAAGGTGACATTCATTTTTATGATGGAGGTAATCTATATTACTAGTCAAGTTATCATCGTTAAGTGTAAGTTGTCTGAGTACTTGTTAGCCAGCACTTTCACCAAGTCATCCATAACCGCGGACAACACGGCTTCTCGAGAAGATTTAACCCTGCAGGGATGCACCAATTTGGCCGTACACGTAAGAATAACCCGCCAGGCGGGGAGCAAACCCACCAAGCAGGCCACTCAACACAACCCAACTCTTCTTCGCATCAAGACCAAAGAACCATGTGATGTGTGTGCGCGGCTAATCGAGCCCCCACGAAGAAAAGGGGGACCCTCATAGCACTGGAAGACCACGCCGCCCTAAATGCCGACTACAAAAGTTCCACCCTGGCGCCAAGGGCTCGCACCTGCATATGCATGCATCAAATGGAAACCCCGAACTAAGTGTGGCGATTTGGACGAGATGCGAATCGAATCAGAATTGCGGGGGGCGCCCATACTCGCTTCCCACATGCGGTTAGTGCGCTCATCATGGATCGGAGGACAAGACCCTTTTACTAATTAAGTTCGACACTAGCAGGCCTCAAAACCACGCCGGGCCTCCTGCCGGTGCCTTATCATCAAATTATTATTACCCAAAACATTAACATGTTGTTGATTAAGTTGAAACCCAACTATCAACTAAACAGGTGATAAGACGGACAACAAGACTTAAGCGCAAACAACACTAAGCATGCAACTACAACACGAGGGCCAACAAGGTAAACAAACAACAGTTAATAGGAAGTGGAAGGAAGGCTATATCATGGTTGCAAGGTAAACATATGATAGGATCGAGACACAAGCATCGAATCATAAGGCTAGAATAAAGGCAACGGGAAGAATCGGTAACAAGTGATGAAAGGCAGCCATAGGTAGCAAGTGAGTATACTTGCCTGAGATCCAGCAAGTAGAGGTACATCCGAAGAACTTGTCGTTGCTCACATCATCTCAACGTCCTATCCGCGAAGAAGCAACGAACTAGAACAAACACCGGATGCAACAATTACTACTACGGCAAAAGATCCAGCATGATCCTATTTTATATGCATGACAAGTTAAATGGTGCATCAAAATAAACTAAAGGACACAAGGAACAATTTAAATGGGCCCATATGCAATTTGAATTGCATTTGGAAAATCCCATATGCATTAATAGTTGATTAATTGAACTACAAATAAACATCGAGTTAAAGTGGATTAAATGCAACATAATTGATGAAAACAGAAGGTAAACAACATTAGCTTCAATTTGATACCTCATTTGCCAAATTTGGAATTTTAAATATTTAATTATGAATTTTTGCAATTTAAAAGGTTTAATTAAAGCATTGAATTATTGCACCACTTTTAATTAGGAAAAACAGTAAACAAATTGTATTGAAAAGGTTGAAAACATGTAGCAAATGTTTCACTGAACATTTTGAGGTATTAAACATAATTTTTGGATCATTATTGAATTTATTATGCATTTTTTCATAAGCATTTTTATTCTGCCCCTTTTAGTAAACAGAAGGAAACATGTTCAAATTTAATTCAATTGTGACCAAATAAAATACCACTGTGTAGAGTTTGTTAAGACAAAATTTTAGAGCCAAAGTTTGCTCAAGTTGGATGAACAGAACTCAAGTTATGAATTTCCAAAGTTTCAAATTTTAATAGCCATTTCTGTATTTAATTATTTAGTGCAAAATTTATTACAGAAATATGTTGCAACTTTGTTACTAACAGAAAGAGCACAAGATGCTGAATCCATAGAAATTTGAATCATTGAAATTGGAGCATTTTTCAATTTGTTATTGATTTTACAAATAAAGATTTAGTTCTGTTTTTCTGGAGTTCGAGAAATAAAAGAAAAAATGGAGAAGAAAAAGGGTGGCTTTGCGCCTCGGGGGGGATTCGAACCCGCGACCTCAAAGGCGCGCGGACGGATCGATGGTCTAGCCATCTGGGCTGGGCTGCGGGTGTGATGGATCTGTCGGGCGTGGGGGTTTTGGGTGTATACAGTGCGGAAAACTGAAATACGAGGACGATCAGAACGAAGGCAGCGAGCTGCTGCGATCCTTTGCCCGCGTGTGCGAGTGCAGCGATGCAGATAGGAGGCGCCAGTACAAAGGAGAGGTGAGGGGATGAGGGTCCAGCGGACGGGACTCACCAGGGGCTCGTTGGGGCGCGGCGTGCCTGACGGAGCGGCTCCTGTCGAGGAACTCGACTGACGGAGGCGAGGACGCCGGCCGGGAATCGGTGATGCCGTCGGTGCTCCAGGGCACCTATTCCCCCAGCAAGGAGTCGAGGACGGAGAGGAACCTACCGGGGTTCCATTCCGAGTGTCGGATCTCCTTCTCGGACATCACCGCCTTGGCTCCGTGAGCTCCCATCTCCGGCCATGGAGGCGTTCTCGGTGGTTCAGAAAAAACAGAGAGAAACCAGGGAGATGAGAAGAAGAAGGGGATGTGGCGGCGGAGAGGGAATAGAGGGCCTAGGGTTTGGGGAAGAGGGGTGGCCTTAAGGAGGGGAGAGTTTGAGGGGGAGGGGACCAAGGATTGGTGGGCGTTGATAGCGACAGGAGAGATCACGCCTCTCCCGTGTGCTCTCTGTGTGTTCGTACGGAGAAGAAAGATGGCTGGGAGGTGGGCTGGGCTGGTTTCGGTGTGTGTTCTTTGGGCTTGGATGGCTGGGCTGCTCTCTCTCCCTCTTAAAACAATTTTTGTTTCCCAGAAATTGGTTAGGGACTATTAAAAAAATAGTTTTATGCACCAAACAAATTCTAGAAAGTTTTATAAGATAGGACTTGATGAATTTTAATTTGGTTGCAAGTTTTAAATGAACGATGATGCATTATGCCATGCCATGAAAAAGAAAAACAACAAACAATTTTATCTGGAGGAAAAAAAAAACCCGGGTGTTACAGACGACACCACTAACAAGGGATTGCGCCCTCGCAATCCACCCCCTAACCCGGGAGGGAGAAGGAGTTCGACTATCGATTCTTCATGCTTCCAGTTGATCTCCTCGACACCACTAACAAGGGCTTCTCGACACCACTAACAAGAGATTCTTGCTCGGAGTGTCGACGATGTTCTTCCATTGAGAGCCTTGCGAAGATCGAACCTATTAGGTTTAAAGGCTAAGAGAACGTCCAACCCACGTAGGATCCTAACACTTTGAAAGATAGATAAGGGAAAAGACTCCAAAACAAATAAGATGAGAGGATAAATAGAATAGAGATAATGAGATAACAAGAATCCTATTGAGATGTTTCCAAAATAGTTTAGCAGAAATAGTTTTTGACACTCTACAAACAACGACCGTTAGCGAGGTTATCCTACAGGCTTTGCGGACCCGTTGTTTCGATAACCATTCGTATCGAAACAACATCGGGAATCGGAAACCATGCTCTGATACCATTTGTGACGCCCCGGGATCTGGCACTATGCAGATTTCGGCATTTCCACCCAAATCCGCATAATAACCGATTTCAGGTTGCCACTTGTGATAACATTACAACAGTTCACGAATAATCCACAACAACAACAGAGGAGGTATATACAAGACGACTCAAATGAGTCAAGGATACAACTGATACAATACAAAGATCCAAATGACAACAGAAGAAACATCATAGTGTCCGACTACGGACAAGATACAAATTGGACTAAGAGTCCTGAAGATAACCGATGGCGTCCAATCCCTGCCCAGGCCAAGCCGGAGGGATTCCCAAGCTAACATCGTCAGACTTCAAACCTGTTGACTGCAATGTGGAATATGCAGCCACGAAATGGATTCGTGGGTCAGTACTATTAAGTACTGGCAAGTGGATAAACCATACTCACAAGATACCAGCGTAACCAATCATCACAAGATACAAATACTCTGGGTACAACGGAAAGGAAGGGATTGTTGCAAAGAAGCGGCAGCGGGCTGCACTAACTAACTACGGAGACGCGCTACAACATCCGGCTAAAAGGAAGGGATAAGATAGCGCGACAAAACCAAATATAACTACTCACCAAACAATACCCATCCAATGTTACCCCCTACTAAGGAAGCAACCCAAGGAAACTCACACTGTTGATTAAGGTGACATTCATTTTTATGGTGGAGGTAATCTATATTACTAGTCAAGTTATCATCGTTAAGTGTAAGTTGTCTGAGTACTTATTAGCCAGCACTTTCACCAAGTCATCCATAACCGCGGACAACACGGCTTCTCGAGAAGATTTAACCCTGCAGGGATGCACCAATTTGGCCGTACACGTAAGAATAACCCGCCAGGCGGGGAGCAAACCCACCAAGCAGGCCACTCAACACAACCCAACTCTTCTTCGCATCAAGCCCAAAGAACCACGTGATGTGCGTGCGCGGCTAATCGAGCCCCCACGAAGAAAAGGGGGACCCTCATAGCACTGGAAGACCACGCCGCCCTAAATGCCGACTACAAAAGTTCCACCCTGGCGCCAAGGGCTCGCATCTGCATATGCATGCATCAAATGGAAAGCCCGAACTAAGTGTGGCGATTTGGACGAGATGCGAATCGAATCAGAATTGCGGGGGGCGCCCATACTCGCTTCCCACATGCGGTTAGTGCGCTCATCATGGATCGGAGGACAAGACCCTTTTCCTAATTAAGTTTGACACTAGCAGGCCTCAAAACCACGCCGGGCCTCCTGCCGGTGCCTTATCATCAAATTATTATTACCCAAAACATTAACATGTTGTTGATTAAGTTGAAACCCAACTATCAACTAAACAGGTGATAAGACGGACAACAAGACTTGAGCGCAAACAACACTAAGCATGCAACTACAACACGAGGGCCAACAAGGTAAACAAACAACAGTTAATAGGAAGTGGAAGGAAGGCTATATCATGGTTGCAAGGTAAACATATGATAGGATCGAGACACAAGCATCGAATCATAAGGCTAGAATAAAGGCAACGGGAAGAATCGGTAACAAGTGATGAAAGGCAGCCATAGGTAGCAAGTGAGTATACTTGCCTGAGATCCAGCAAGTAGAGGTACATCCGAAGAACTTGTCGTTGCTCACATCATCTCAACGTCCTATCCGCGAAGAAGCAACGAACTAGAACAAACACCGGATGCAACAATTACTACTACGGCAAAAGATCCAACATGATCCTATTTTATATGCATGACAAGTTATAGGGTGCATCAAAATAAACTAAAGGACACAAGGAACAATTTAAATGGGCCCATATGCAATTTGAATTGCATTTGGAAAATCCCATATGCATTAATAGTTGATTAATTGAACTACAAATAAACATTGAGTTAAAGTGGATTAAATGCAACATAATTGATGAAAACAGAAGGTAAACAACATTAGCTTCAATTTGATACCTCATTTGCCAAATTTGGAATTTTAAATATTTAATTATGATTTTTTGCAATTTAAAAGGTTTAATTAAAGCATTGAATTATTGCACCACTTTTAATTAGGAAAAATAGTAAATAAATTGTATTGAAAAGGTTGAAAACATGTAGCAAATGTTTCACTGAACATTTTGAGGTATTAAACGTAATTTTTGGATCATTATTGAATTTATTATGCATTTTTCCATAAGCATTTTTATTCTGCCCCTTTTAGTAAACAGAAGGAAACATGTTCAAATTTAATTCAATTGTGACCAAATAAAATACCACTGTGTAGAGTTTGTTAAGACAAAATTTTAGAGCCCAAGTTTGCTCAATTTGGATGAACAGAACTCAAGTTATGAATTTCCAAAGTTTTAAATTTTAATAGCCATTTCTGTATTTAATTATTTAGTGCAAAATTTATTACAGAAACATGTTGCAACTTTGTTACTAACAGAAAGAGCACAAGATGCTGAATCCATAGAAATTGGAGCATTTTTCAATTTGTTATTGATTTTACAAATAAATATTTAGTTCTGTTTTTCTGGAGTTCGAGAAATAAAAGAAAAAATGGAGAATAAAAAGGGTGGCTTTGCGCCTCGGGGGGGGGGATTCGAACCCGCGACCTCAAAGGCGCGCGGACGGATCGATGGTCTAGCCATCTGGGCTGGGCTGCGGGTGTGATGGATCTGTCGGGCGTGGGGGTTTTGGGGTGTATACAGTGCGGAAAACTGAAATACGAGGACGATCAGAACGAAGGCAGCGAGCTGCTGCGATCCTTTGCCCGCGTGTGCGAGTGCAGCGATGCAGATAGGAGGCACCAGGACAAAGGAGAGGTGAGGGGATGGGGGTCCAGCGGACGGGACTCACCAGGGGCTCGTTGGGGCGCGGCGTGCCTGACGGAGCGGCTCCTGTCGAGGAACTCGACTGACGGAGGCGAGGACGCCGGCCGGGAATCGGTGATGCCGCCGGTGCTCCAGGGCACCTATTCCCCTGAGCAAGGAGTCGAGGACGGAGAGGAACCTACCGGGGTTCCATTCCGAGTGTCGGATCTCCTTCTCGGACATCACCGCCTTGGCTCCGTGAGCTCCCATCTCCGGCCATGGAGGCGTTCTCGGTGGTTCAGAAAAAACAGAGAGAAACCAGGGAGATGAGAAGAAGAAGGGGAGGTGGCGGCGGAGAGGGAAGAGAGGGCCTAGGGTTTGGGGAAGAGGGGTGGCCTTAAGGAGGGGAGAGTTTGAGGGGGAGGGGACCAAGGATTGGTGGGCGTTGATAGCGACAGGAGAGATCACGCCTCTCCCGTGTGCTCTCTGTGTGTTCGTACGGAGAAGAAAGATGGCTGGGAGGTGGGCTGGGCTGGTTTCGGTGTGTGTTCTTTGGGCTTGGATGGCTGGGCTGCTCTCTCTCCCTCTTAAAACAATTTTTGTTTCCCAGAAATTGGTTAGGGACTATTAAAAAAATAGTTTTATGCACCAAACAAATTCTAGAAAGTTTTATAAGATAGGACTTGATGAATTTTAATTTGGTTACAAGTTTTAAATGAACGATGATGCATTATGCCATGCCATGAAAAAGAAAAACAACAAACAATTTTATCTGGAGGAAAAAAAAACCCGGGTGTTACATGAAGTTGGATGTAAATCAAAAACTGACATGATTCGTGAGCTTTACAAGGGCTGGAAAAACTGAGTTTTATCAGGTCAAATATGACAAGTTACCCACGTTTTGCTATGCATGCGGTAAGCTGGGACATTGGCACCAGGAGTGTGGTACATGAGAATTTAAGGAAGATAAACTAGAGTGGGGTTCATTTATACTAGCTCCCCGAAGGGGTAGAGGTAATGGTAGGGGGTTTGTGCCCCAAAGTGATGGTGGCAATAGTGTCAAAGCTAACAACTCCGGTCTAGCCGTGGGTCGAAGTCGAGGTGGTTTTGGTTGAGGGGATGCGAGGAACCTTGGGTCGATAAATTTTGCTGAACAAAGATGCAGGTTTCATGCTATGCCAAATCAAGTCAATATTGAATTAGGAGTACAAAGGAGTTCTAGTGAAAAGGTTTAGGGAGAAGCAGTACTGAATTGTACCTTCGGCACGGAAACGTCTCTCTATGGATATGAGGCCAATTGAGACTGAAAACATGGTAATCGTTGTGGTTGAGAAGGATTCTATTGTAGTATGGAGAGTTGACCAGTTTGAGACGGATATGAGCACTATCTGGCAGCACCATAGAAAATTTTGAATAAAAATAAGCAAAAAAGTAATATGAGTGAAGTTGTGGATACTCGTACTAGCAAAGTTGAGATGGAGGGCGCTAATGACTCTGCAGTCAGTGCAGGATTAACTCAGAATATGGATGGAGATAGTAACGTGCGACTAAATGAAGGTGGAGCTAACTCCTCTTCCACGGAATTAGCGGGTTCCAGAGAGGGACCCGTCCGGTTGCAATGAAACTTATATCTTTGAACTGTCAGGGTTTGGGGAATACCCCGACAGTTTGTTCGCTTTGGAATCTCCGAAGGCGCTATAAACTTGATGTGTTGTGTCTCTCGGAGACATGCCTTGATGATTTCCAAGTTGATTGTTTAAAAAGAAGACTAGAGATGGATTGTAAGATTGTTAACCCAAGTGATGGTAGGTTTGGTGGCCTTATCATGTTCTGGAAAAAAGAGATAGAGATTCAATTGTTTTCCGCGCCTAAGTATATTGATGTCAAAGTGTTTGAAGGCCCAGATAGAATTTGGAGGCTGACGGTGTTTTATGGAGAATCTCGATGGGAGGATAAATATAAAACCTGGGAGAAGATAACATAGTTGAATGAAAATTACAATATCCCATGGTTAATTATGGGCGATTTCAATGAGATTCTCTATTCACACGAGAAAGAAGGAGGTAACCCAAGACCACAACATTATATGCAAGCTTTCGGAGATATGTTAACTGATTGTGATTTGGAGGACCTAGGTTTTTCAGGGAACATTTTTACGTGGAAAAGGGGGAGAATTAGAGAGTGCCTTGATCGAGCCATTGCTAATAATGCTTGGAATACTCTCCATCCTAGTGTAGCGGTCCAACATTTGGATTATATTAAATCCAATCATAGACCTATTTTATTAGATACTGCTTATCAAGTTCAAAAAAATTCTCAACAGGCTAAACCACGGAGGTTTGAGGCTAGATGGATTCATGAAAAGGGGTTCAATGAGGTGGTTCAACATGCCTGGGAAGCGGTAAGCTCGGCATCTCCGCAGAGTGGAGTGTTGCACAATATGGAATACATGCATGGTGCTCTCCATGCCTAGGATGCCTCAGTTTTAAAAAGACCAAATAAAATATTTCGGGACACTCAAAAGGAGCTAGAAAATGCGATGAATGGTCCGATGAATGCTGAGAATAGAACAGTTGCAAGAGAAAAGATTGCAGTTATTGAAATACTTCTAGAACAGGAAGAAGTGCATTGGCTTCAAAGGGGCTTCCTAGATGGGGACTCGATTCGAGAGGGTAGAATGTTGGGAGACACGATATTTAGCACGGGGTGGCTCAGATCTGCCGCGCGTCGGAGCTCGTCGGGCAGGGTACACGGCGACCATGGCGGCACGCGTGTGGTCATCAAGAGAGGGGAAAATATTGTCTGGAGGGTGGAGAATGACAAGAAGCTACTCTAGGAACCGATATAGAGGAAGCAGTTGGTTTGTAGCGAGTGGGAGCCCGAGCTCTCATCTTCCACCCGCAGGTGTTCGGCAGTGAGCCGAGGGAGAAGGAGAGTGAGTTGGGGACAATGAGGGGCACGGGTGTGCTCGTGGAGGTCCCTGAAGCATGTAGACAAGGAGAGAGGGTGAGGTGCGCTGCCCACGCGTAGGAACGCGAGCGGCGTGTCGTGCGTGTTCTGGGCGCCATGGTTAGCTCATGACCAAGGAATAAGGAGACAAGGAGAGGGGGAGGGGCTATGCCAGAGAGTTCACATGATGCAATATGAGCCTTGTGGCGCAAGGGTTGCTTCTGGTTTGGATAGGGGAGGTGGAGTGAAAAGGAGGAGGTGATCACCTTCCTTGTCCACTAGTTGGTGGATGAGAGAGAGAGAGAGAGAGAGAGAGGGAATGGAGCATGTAGACCATGTCCAGGGTGTTAATTGAGAAGATTTCCATCTCCCAGAGCAAGAGAGAGGTAGAGAGAGTGCAATGATTGACCAGGGAATGCATGAACTCAAAAGTGTCCAGGAATAACAGAAATGGTTTTTGCTTGTTTCGACCAGAATTTTGAATGGAACATATGTAGAATATCATGTCCATTGGATAGAGAATGAAAAATGGAGTCTAGGGATGGTTGCCTCGTAAGTTTTTGAAAATATTTGTCTCGCATAATTTTGGAAATTCAAAAACCATTGAAAATCTTTTTAAATGTTTTATTCAAACTTTTCGACACAAATTGCAAATATTTTGTATAAATAAGTTCCACATCACCATAGGCATGTTGGGTAATTTTTCCAAGATTTTAGAAAATACTTTTATTCACAAAATATTTAAAAGTCCATTTTTGGCCTTTTGAAAAATGAAAAATAATAAATAGTAAAAATCTATTAAAACAAATATTTTTGAGTTGGGATGAGAGGGTATATAATATAGGTCTAAAATGTTATTTTTAATAAACAACTCTTCTGAAAACATTTGAGGTTCCAAGTGGGAAAGGGTAAAAAACAGGGGTTTATTTAATAGGCAAAAACCATGAGAGAAGGATAATTAAATGGCCATTGAAAAATAAATGGACCACATGGATATGATGTATAGGTCATGGAGGTGACAAGGGTAGGTTGATGGAGCTCAAAAATTAAGAGGGGTGATTTTTAGTAACATAGCCAAAGTGCTTCAAGATAACAGGGATATGATCATTATTTTGGGATGCCTTCTAAAGGACTTTGAAAGAAGATACCAAAGTGTTTCAATATCAAAATTATCAACTTGTATGGAGATTATAGATATTAAACAAGATACCCATGAAGGTTCATTGATCAATAGATCCATATTTGACATAGGGGCATGTCTCCAAAGTTGGAAGGTTTTAAGAAAATCAAAAGATGATATAGAAGTAGGATGGAACATGGTATTGATGCATGGTCTTGTTATTACTAGGTTTTATTCACTTAAAACAACACACATGATCAAGAAAAGTATATAAACACTTCAAGTAAAACACAAGATAATATCACACAACAAGCTGATAATAAACACACTTTAACAAGTTAACTCAAGCTAGTAAGTTCTTCAATTTCATTTCCAGGATGTTTTCTCAAGTGTTAGTTAGAGGTAGTGATCAAGCCACACCATGATAAGAGGATTTTGTAAAGGGGTTCAACTCAAAACTTGTCATTCTCAAAAGAATATAATTGAGGTAAAACACGGGGGTAATATAATCCCCACTTATGATTTTTGCAAAAGAAGGAAGTGAGAAGGACTTCTTGAAATACTTGCAAAAACATCTCGGTTGCAAATAGGTAGGAGATGATTACCTCCAAAATAATTTTCATATAGTTTTGGAAAATACCTTTTTGTTTTTCTCAAACGCCTGGCCTTTGGGTTGTTATTAAAACCAAATCATTTTCAAAAGTGTTTGGCCAAATTAAGAGGATAGATGAAGGTGATAAGTTTTCTTGACGTAACTTGATCATAGGGGTTATATTTTAAAAGGGTTATGCTCATTGGGTTTATTGTTAGGTGTTAACAAACACAAACACAAACACAAACACAAACACAAACACAAACACAAACACAAACACAAACACAAACACAAGCACAAGCACAAGCACAAGCACAAACACAAACACAAGCACAAGCACAAGCACAAGCACAAACACAAACACAAGCACAAGCACAAGCACAAGCACAAACACAAACACAAACACAAACACAAACACAAACACAAACACAAACACAAACACAAACACAAACACAAACACAAACACAAACACAAACACAAACACAAACACAAACACAAACACAAACACAAACACAAACACAAGCACAAGCACAAGCACAAACACAAACACAAACACAAACACAAACACAAACACAAACACAAACACAAACACAAACACAAACACAAACACAAACACAAACACAAACACAAACACAAACACAAACACAAACACAAACACAAACACAAACACAAACACAAACACAAACACAAACACAAGCACAAGCACAAACACAAACACAAGCACAAACACAAGCACAAGCACAAACACAAGCACAAGCACAAGCACAAGCACAAGCACAAGCACAAACACAAGCACAAACACAAACACAAACACAAACACAAACACAAACACAAACACAAACTTTTCTATTTTGTATGGAAAAGTGAACACAAACACAAACACAAACACAAACACAAACACAAACACAAGCACAAACACAAACACAAGCACAAACACAAGCACAAGCACAAACACAAGCACAAGCACAAGCACAAGCACAAACACAAGCACAAACACAAACACAAACACAAACACAAACACAAACACAAACACAAACACAAACACAAACTTTTCTATTTTGTATGGAAAAGTGATATGTGGTTTTCATTGTTTCGGATATGTTTTCAATCTTATTGTTTAGGGAAAAGGTTCCAATTTGTTTCCTTCCATGAGCGTAGTAGTTTTTTGGACTATGGATCTATGGTAATTATATTTGTGAAAGGAAAGATTTAAGGGGGAAGCAGGTAGAAGGAGGTATTTTTTTGTTGGAATTTTGTGGCTATCCATTTGTTTTCCATGCTTTATGTCTGTAGATAATCCTTTTTTGTTTGTTCATTCAGATCACCTAGTAATTGTTCAGTTCAGTTTTCGGTGGTTTTGGGCTCAGCAACATCGTCTTAGTGATTAGTTTAAGCACTTGGTAAACGGCCCAGGTACGCGATTGAGGGCCCAAAAATGAGTCATGCCCAAGAGGCACACGCTCGCGGAAGTACTTTGAGCGGGGGAGAAATTTCTTCGCATTGACCATCGCACGAAGGTTGCCTGTTGCGGCGCCGTCGGGTAGTCCTACCCAAAAAAGAATGTTGCAGTGAATTCTTTTCTGTAGGCGGTCCGTGCGAGTAGATAGATGGTTTTTATATATAATACTCCCTCCGTTCCATGTAGTATAATATTATCTAATCTAAACTACTTATAAAAGATCAAATTTCGTAAATACAATTGATCTCAGTCATCAAACTAGGTGGATAAATGGACCAGGTTGCTCCATTGTTGACTTGCTCAACACAATTCAAAATTACAAAAGTTTCCACCGCTAAACCTACCCTTCCAGCAGCCCGATCCCCACGGTGAGGTCAATGGCGAAGAGAATCGTCTCATGGAGGAACTTCTCAGCCCCGCGCCTGGCCGATTGTGAGGTCATGGCGAGGCAGCTCGGCTCACGGAGGAACTTCTCGGCCACCTTGCTGGCACGTCGTCTCGTCTTGGTCTTCTCGCCCACACCGGCATGATCCTCACAGTGAGCTCAATGGCGCAGCAACTCGGCTCGGTGATGACACAATGCTCCATCGGAACAGGCCCGCTCTGGTAGAGCGCGGAGGGGGGCTCATCCCTCTAAAGGGGTGGTCCAGGGTACATGGTGAGAGGCTTATCCAAGAACTTGCTCAAGATCTTCCCATAGAACGAAGATGTAGTGAACCCAGATGCTATTATGAATGCTCGAGATTCGTTGTGGTTGATTATCTCTTTTCTGAATATGAACCAAAATCTTGCTTGCAGTTTTATCTAGGAGATTGGAATAGTTGCTTTATCCAATGTATAATGAGCAGATTTGGTCAATCATCCGGTTCATTTTACCTTCTTAAATTAAATATTTTTATTGCAAATGTTGGTTGCATTATACTACAAACATATATGTAGATTTACACTGGCGGAGCTAGGTCATTTGGGGAGCCTGGGCAAGACTTAAGCTATGCAAACTTGGCTAGAAATGCCCACGACAATTAGCAGTAAAACACTGTGTTGTATTAGAATTAGTGAAGTGATTGTGAGTGGATCCCGGGCAGCTACCCAGGCTAGCCGGGCCTTGTCTCCGACACTGTAGATTTATATGATGAATTCAGAGCCTATGAAACAGTTCATGCTTATTAAAATACCAAGGTGATTATCGATGACAAGAAGTCGTGAGTTGTTTGAAGTGTTGTACCTCCCAAATGATATGACCCCCCTCCTATTTTTTCCTGCTTCAGTAGTAGTAATCCGGTGAGACCTCATTGTTGCTACTGCATTTTTGGTATTTGCAATGTAGTTTGTGCACTTGGATACCTTAATCTCACATTCAATGAGGTGAAATGTTTCATATTTTGTTAAGTTAACTGGATAATGGCCTTAGTGAAATACACTATCTTGTGGTCATCAATGGGTGTGGTTAAAAATTTCTGGTTCCATGTTATTTCTTTGGGGTGTTAGATTCAGTCAAGTGCATGTTGCCTTGCAGTTAGTCAGTAAAGTTGACGCTTCTAACCTAAGCGCATGTTATTTCCATGTGATGTACTGTTGTTTGCATTTGGAATACAAAGAATTAGCTTGCATGGATCGCAAACTTATCCAAACTGAAATTTGGATGTACATCTGTTAGCAAGATGAATAATCAGTTTGTTAAATTTACTCCACTCAGTTTAAGAAATGGCTAATAATCCGTGGCAGGGTGATCTTATGCACCTAGATCCTACTTGTTTGGATCTGTTTCAAAATAAATGTAAGATATTGGAAATTACATTTGGCTAACACATGGAGTAGTCCTATAAATGTAAGATGTTGGAAATAAATGTAAGAGATTGGTTAAGGAGGCGACGACGGCTACATGGCAAGCTCGAGGTGGGTGACCCAACCGTGGAGGGGGTGTCGTGGTGGCCATCTCATACAGCGCTGCCGTGGTACGTCCTCGTCAGCGGAGCGACACCTGGCCTAAACTAGTCTTATTTAAAAGCAAGATATTGATTCAAAACTGTCGGTGATATTGTGAATTCAGAAAAGTGTTTGTGCATACGCTGAAATCAAGTTGACAGATTGGCAGAATCAGTGTGGAGAGAAACTTGCAAGTCATCTTGGTACATGTGGATTTGATTCTCGCACACAAGGTAAAAAAAAACTTGATTTCTTTCCTTTTCTTACCGATGGCTAGCTAATGTATTTTTCTTAACATGAATCAACCATTTGCTTTTGATTACTAATCTCTTACTATCCTGCATTTATCCTTTTTTGGGGACTCCAAATACATGAGAATGTCAGCCAATTCTTCAAACCTACTGTCATTTGTATGTTACTAGAAAATATGAGAATTTAACATACAGAAAATCACCGGGTCTCTAGTCTGTTTAAAGATTTGTAGCAGCTAACAACACTTGCAACTTGTGCTCTATTGCACGGACCGCCGCTGCTGCACTGGACGGGGCGTCGCCGAAGCCACAACGCGGAGGTGCGACGCAGTGAGCTTCAGGCCGCTAGAACCCCGCGCTACGCAACTATGAATGCCTGAGCCTCCCTCCACCCTCCGATGGGATCTTCAAATCGCCGGGACGTAGGGATCTTCAAGCAGGTGAGAACACCGGCCCGCCACCAGGGTTTAGCCTGGATGCATCCTCCGACGGTGGTGAACAGAGGGAAGGAGGAGAAGAGAGGCCATGCGCCAGCGGCAGCTAGGTTTCGCCCGTGCCGCTTAGCCGAGCGACGCGGGGGTGGGTGGAATTTTTTTTTTGTTAATTTTTGTGTCAATGTTTTTTTGGAACGAATCGACGCTAGCTAGGAATAATCTAGAATTATTTGAGATACTTGTGTTCCATCTATATCTGTATCTATGTACAAGAGTGTATTTCGTTTTGTATCTTGTATTGAATCGTCATCATGCTAAGTTAGTGTAGAAAACTGAGATTACAGTTGCTCCCTTTCTTTCTATTTGTACGCCAATGCTGCTTGCCGCCTATGCTGTTTGTTGTCTTTACTGCTTGTGCATGGATTAACCGAATGACACCAAATAGTAGGGATTGGTACGGATTGTGGGGAGAGGGATTTGCGGGAATTAGGGTGACAAGTGGGGTTCACCCAATACCTGCAGGGGTTAGAACCACTAGGGGATATAATCTCGTGCAACCGAACAAGGCCTCATGCATCGGTTTCCTAAAGAGGGTTTGGGTTTCTGTCACTCTGGCAACCCCACAATTAGTAGCCGAATACACAATGCATCCCCCTAGGCCCATAAAGGTGAAGTGTCATGTAGTCGACTGTAAGGTCCGCCCCAGAACCACTGTTCAAGGACACCTTCGATATGCATACATTCACGATCCCAGATCACACCAGTCGTGAACAACATATCAAGTTGGTACACAGATACAATATCCATTACACGGTTGCATAAACACTTGCAAAGAGACGTGGTCACATGACCAAGTCCACACAACTGCCACACAGGGCAACACACAGCACACACAGCGGAAGACTAACACACACAAACGTAGTAGAACCCAAGTCACGCCTTAACCTGCAGGCTGCTGACCGGGAGACGATCCAAGTTCGCAAAGCCATCAGCTCCGTACTCTTCTCCGTAGATCTCCTTCGGAGGCTCCTTCTCGATGTGTGGCAAGTTGATACCAGGGACGAAACCAATATGAGTACATTTGAATGTACTCAGCAAGACATCCATCATGTAACTTACCAAATGCAAGTATGCTTATATAGTGGAATTGGTAGGCTATACATAGGGTTCACTATCCATGATATATGTAAGACATATCATAGTTGATTTTGAAAATATTTGTATCTTCGTTGAAGAAGATACTTCAAAAGAAAATAATATAGTTTTCATTCTCATGTAGATATCACATGTACCAGAGGTTTTGTAAAACTTTTGTTAAAAGAAAGTTTTCTCTTTGCAAAACTTCTTGTAATCAACTTCGAGTTTTTTTCTAGAAAAGAAAAGTTTTCTTTGCAAAACTTTTTGTAAAACAACTTCTGAGGCTTTTCCTCAACGGTACCTCCACGGTACAAGATTTCCTCCTTTCGGTACTTCACAAGTCCAACTCCTTTTTTGAAAACTCCTTTTTGAAAACATTGACATAATGCTAGCTACATGGCCTTTGAACTGTCCATATCCGAGGACGTGGCTACTTAGAAATAGTTGTACTCTGCAGAGGTGTACACATCCACCAGATCCAGTACATCCGCCGTGAACAACCACGGACTGTAACAACAGTATGTAAACATCAGATAACTGATCCTAACCATCCACTATTCAATTGGGTTTGTTATCCCCGGCACCATGTCGCACATCACCACGGCAGGAGACCCAACTATCGCACCCGGGGGGTAACTTAATCCCTCACTTTGTATGCCTCGTGTTTCATGAGTTGACGACATTTTGGTTCGAGGGTAACTCACATCCCTTATAGAAAATTGAGATAGAACACACACTAACAAGAACAAACTTCAAGTTAAGCCCCGTGCCCATGTTGGGATAAAGTGGCAGTACGGTAAAGGTTGTCCGGCGAAGACTAGGTTAGGTGTCATCTTTGAAAACACGTTTTTCCCAAAAAAAATGACCACTCCAACATTCCTCCGGTGAATAAGGATCAGCCTTTTCTCCGGGTTTTCCATAAAGTCTTTGTTTTGTAAAAACATACTTTTAGAATGTCCGTTAGGGACTTATAGTTTTGAGTGTAATATATACCATATGGTGGCTATGGGCTTGGTAACACCAAGTATCAACTACTGGCGTAATAATAATGATATATAATATTTATAATAGTAGTATTCACCCAAAAATAGTTTTTTTGGAAATCAAGGTTTTTATAAAACTTTCAGAGGTAAAACATGCATGATAGATAATGATAAGTGTAGTATAACAGCAAGCATCGGGATGGCTTGCCTTATAACTCTTAGTGTCCCTGGCCTTGAAGTAATTTGAACTTGACGCACAGCTCAACAACTGCTTCTTCTTCTTCGTTTTCCAACGTCGTAAAATAATAAAAGACACACACTCAGAACTAAAGACCAAACAACTAAACTAAACAACACATACAGCAAGCAAACTTATACTAGCGCAATCACTCCAAACGTTATCGAGAAATCTATCTCACATAACTCTCATGGTACAAAATTGTCGTCAGACAAACATATGGTTTAGAAAACCATATCCCACATCTTAAATACCATATATGGAGTGGGTGTGCCACTCTCATAATAAGATATTCAAGAAGCTAAAAATATAGCTTGTGGGTGCAAAAGGTGAGGCTACTAAAATAATAATAACAATCAATCAAAGCAATACCCATGGCAATAGGTATTAACAACACACAATCAATCAAAGTAATACCCATGGCAGTGGGTATTAGCAACACACAAGCAAGTTCATCACCAACCAAGTTCATGACTATACTAACGCATAGATAACAAGATACTAATAAACACAACAACAACACTAGCACAACAATAACATAAGTATAATACTCATGCTAAGGCAATCACTCAGACAATTTCCAAACAACAAGCAAACACATCACAAATGAATAAGCTAGTTATAGACTATGCTTATGTCTACTCACAGCTATGGAATCCATCGATCATGAAAGTAAAGAAAACAAACCAGTAGCTAAATAAATGGTAACAAGTCATAAAACATAATCTAAAACACAACATCACAAAAGGTAATGCTCCTTACAAATAATCATAAAAACAGGTGTGCACTAATAGCATACTAGTATTGAATTCTACACAAGCATGCTATAAGAAATAATTGTATTCTACAACTAGCAACAAGCAAATAAAGATGTCATGGCATAATAACAGAAGTAATAACCTTCTAAACATTCTATACTAAAGCATGCACTCAGAAAATAAAAAGACAACAACACTAGAGCAAACTCCTAATATCTAGTGGTGACACTAGTTCAACAGTAAAGAAGCAAACATCACTATAAGGATGCATGATACTAAACAAGCAACTCAACAAGTCATGTCATAATAACAGAAGTAACATCATCCTAAACATGCTAGGATAGTCCTACACTCAGAAAATAAGAAGACAACAATACTAGGTAATCTCATAATCTCTAGTGGTGACACTAGTCCATCACTAGAGAAGCAAACACCACAACAAGGATGCATAATCTTAAACAAGAAATACATGGATATAAATACCTACTAAAAACACACACATTTTACACTTTCTAGTAAGCAAATACACCAAAATAATTCTATGAAAACATCTACTAAGCAAACATCAATCCATTCTACTAATACATGCTTTTCTAATAAATTAATAGCAAGCAACCAAGGTGCATGATATATAACCAGTATCTAAGCACTCATCACAAACTTAACTAAACACTTTCAAAAATCCAAACACTCAATGAAATCTATTTACAAATAATTTATCAATCACTAGGAAGCATTCTATTAGCAAATAATATTTAATTTACCAAACAACAGTGAAACATTCCTTAACATGATAGCGCTAAGGGAATATTATGTTAACAAATGAATCACAACTAAACCTACTAGGATTCACAAAGGAATACTAAAATCCTCACTTACATAAGTGAAACAAACAATCTATTTTCCTTGGTGGGAAAATAACAATCAAACATATAGTAATACATGCTAAAATCACACAAGTGTATGGTAGGGGATTTGGATCCCTAACCAAAGATGCAATGGGACCAGTGGGTTATGGGCCCACTAATACCAAGGCAAGAAGAGGTAACAAATCCTCTGGTCACACATGACAAATTAATCCAACCAAGCAAACCATACAAGGCTATTCATACTAGTGAAAATAATACTAGTGAAAACAAGCAAACAAATGCTACACATGCATCTCCATAAAATCAAGTGCAACCTAACAGAGATACTACCATACTAATATCAGTACCAAAATGGTACTGTAATCAACTTAAATACATCAAAAACTTAGGTGCACAGACACACAAAGATTTTGCTCACACAACTAGTCAAAATAAATACTAGAAAACAAACAACAAATGTTACACATGCTTTGCTATAAAATAAGGTGCAAGATAACAGAGATAATAACCTAAAAATTATCAGTACCAAAGTGGTACTAGACTCAACTCAAGAACAACACAACTTAGGTAAAACAAATCTACCAAGATTGGTCCACACAATAATCCAAATAATAAAACTAGGAAAATAACAAATGGTACTCATGCTTTGCTACAAGATAACATGCAAGTTAACAGAGATAATAGCATAGAAATAACAGTACCAAAATGGTACTGTACTCACCACAATCATAGCACAAACTTAGGTAACAAGCACACAAAGATTTGGTTCACACAAAACATCAAATAAATAAAGTAGGGAAATAACAAATGCTACTTCTATAGCCAAAAGATTTTCCAAACATACACACACTTTGTATGGTAGATGTAATGCAAGAAAACAACCTAATAACAAGATCCAACACATCCATACATGCTAGGAAACAAGTCTCAATAAATCACACATTTTATTTCAAACAATCACACAAGTAACAATGAAAACAGAAAAGCTGTTGTATCTAGTTTTGCTCACAAAAAATAATCTATGGCTCCAAAAATTAATACAAGCTAGGATTAGATATATCTAAACATATTAAAACTCATCCAATTGGATTCACCTCAAAAATCATTTTTAAACTCCTTCTAAAAATCCTAGAAAAGCCTACTGGTCATTTACCAAAATGGATGGTATTTCCATTTGGTAACTGGAGTTGATGTGAGGCCAAGTCCTATGGATAGATCTACTCATAGGCTACTCGAAACAACTTGAATTGGCCAAAATGGATACAGATTACAAAAGTTATGACAAAAACACTTTCACACACACTCTGTGGCAAAACATTTGTTGTAACGAAAATAAAAGTGCAAACTTGGATCTACCAACGCTACATGGTTAGGAAAACGTATACCTAGTGCTGTGAATTTTTGTAGAAGTTAATCTTCGCGAAAACTATTTTTCACAAGCTCAAAACAACAAGCAAAAGTCTGCAGGGATTTGAGGTTCCTCACCTCGATTTCAAAAAAAGGTCGGCGGCGATTTTGGAGCTCATGGAGCTCACAGGGCTGTCTCAAGGCTCCTCTCAGCTTGGGGATGAAGTGTGGTTGTGAGGGGCTGTGGAACAAGAAAATAACAAGGGATGGCTTATAGCCAATGGTATAAGGGCAAGGGCATGTGTGGCTTGGGTTCATGCCATTTGATGGCATAGGAGGTGCTCAAGGGGCTTTTTGGTCACATCATAACAAGGCAATGAAGCCAAGGGGCAGGACCACGAAGGGGCAAGTCAAATGCTGGCTTTTCGAGTGAGGAAAATCAGTGTCTTGAGGTGCAAGGGTCAAAGCATGGTGACCCATACCTTGCCACGTCACCATGTTCCCTCCCTCTCTCTCACTTGTTTCCTTCTCACCAAAGGCTCCTAGAATACAGGCCAAGCATCCAAGATGGACTACTAGTTGTGGTCAACACAAGGGACAATGACGAAGATATGGATCCAGGACCCTGCGGGCAAGGACCCCCCATCTCAGGCCCAAGGTTAAGGCCCAAGAAGAGGAGCCCTTGGAATATTCCAGAAGGCCCACGTGAAGCCCACCCGCGCTAACTTGCGGGTTAAGTTAGGAAACATGTAACCGACCTAATTAGAGTTCGAGTCCTCTCCGGGTAGTATTCGAGACCTGGCCATCTATATAAGGCCAGGAGAGCCCCCCGGAAGAGGACCAAGCAATACCGCACGACCAAAAGCCTTGAACTCGAGACCTTACTCTCGATTCGAGCACCACCATTGTAACCGATCTAATCTTCAATACAGATCGACAGAGGCAGGAGTAAGGGTTTTACCTCTACGAGGGCCCCGAACCTGGGTAAATCTTGCCCCCTGTCTAGCCGACGATTCCACCAGCGCTCATGGGTTCCCCTAATCGAAACCCGATAGGTTCACCGAAGGGATTTGTTGAGTCAGGGATTCGACAATTGGCGTCGTCTGTGGGAACGGCGGGCGCTGGATCACCGGCATCTTCGGCTTCATCGACAACCAACTCTCGTTGGAAACCATCGACTACGGCCCCGAACAATCCTATACGGATCGGGTCCGTCGTGGTCACACCTCACTCGCCGGAATCGCGCCCGGTATTCGAAGATCTGGAGAAGAGCGTCACCTTGACGTTCGGGAGCCTCAAATTCGTGACGAACAAAGACGGAATCCTCCACTTCTCGGATGAATCGGAATCCGAATCTGGAGCCGTCGACTCGCGCTTCCCTCTGGAAAAAAGTGGCGAATCCATCCGCTTCAACACAAACGACTACCATACCCTCTCGACAGAGGAACCATCTCGAGTACTGAAAGCTTTCCAATCTACGCCTAGGACGCTCGGGCCACGACTGGCCCAAGTCTGCATGGCAGGATCAGAACAGCCGCCGGAAACCGAAATCAGCGCGACAGAGCGCGACATAATCGGCGTCACGCGGGAGGCTTGGAATAGAGAGAAAGAGGCCATGCGAACAAGTAAGCCACCCGCGGCAGGGGCGCCACACGAAGATCTGATTGCCTACCACTATCATCTGGTGAGAGCGGCATCGACCATCAAAGACGCTCGAGCAGACCTGGCCCGTCGCAGAAGAGTGGCGGATGAATCAAGCCTACGACGAGCCGGACTATCCCATGCGCCCTCGGTCGGTACCCAACCAACGAGGAAGGGACACGCATCATCGTCCATGGACTACGAGTACTTAGCCGGGACCAGCAGGTCAGTCGCACCTTCCTTCATGAGAGTTGACGACGACGGCAACGTCTACCCGCAAACTCCTGCTGCCGCAGTTCTAGCCGCGGCAACTTACATGCAGATGAACCAACCGACGGAAAGTGACCCTCGGGCAGAGCAGTACAAACAAATACACAAAGGACTAGGACTGGCGGCCGCAAGGCTCGCCTCCCACGACCGCAAGAAGGCTGAAGAACAGTTGGAGAAGGAGCAACAGGAAAGGGAGAAGGAGAAAGACAAAGAAACGCCCCGCAGGCACAGAAGCTCCTCGCCGAGAAAAGACAAGTCGCCACGTCGCGGTCGAGGAAAAGAAGCCCGACGCCGCGGCGACAGTCAAAGAAGTAGCGAAGACAGCCCGAGAGACAAAAGTTCGCGACACCACAGCAGCCGCTCGCGAAAACGAAGCAAGGAACCGCGGAAGGACGCTGATCGCGACCAGCCCGGACGTGACGCGCGATCTGACATCGCACAAAACAAGGTGGACAAGGCAAGGGCATCGCGATATCGCGACCGATCGTCATCCGGTTCCTCGGATGATGAAACCTGCGGTGCACTCTGCTTCGCCCGCAGTATTCGCGAGGCGCCTCTTCCCAGAAGATTCAAGCTCAGCACGGAAGTGACAAAATACGACGGCTCACTCGAGCCCTCTCAATGGCTAAGGGATTACCTCACGGCAGTAAAATGCCAACGTGGGAACAAGAACACGGCTATGCAATACCTCAATTTGCATCTCGTCGGCGCGGCCCGCAGTTGGCTGGAAAGGAGACCAAGATCTTGCGACGCATCGTGGGATGACTTGCACCGCGACTTTTGCAAAAATTTCCAGTCGACCTACAAGAGGCCGGCCACGATCGAAGAACTGCGAGCTTGCAAGCAAAAAAGCGGCGAGTCTACCCGCGAATATATCCAGCGGTGGACCACGCTCAGGAACACTGCAGGAACCATTTCAGAAGAAGTAGCGATTGAAGCCTTTGCAAAGGGCGCCAGAAGAACCGCTTTCGGAGAAGAGTTAGGCAGAGCTGCACCCAAAACTATTGGGGAGCTAATGATCATAGCCGAAAAATGGGCTAAAGGAGAAGATGCAGTGCGCAATGAGAGAGCATCATCACCCGCACACGAAGACGACCGCCATGGCCGAAGAAAAAGAAGAAAATACTACGATCACGAGGATAGAGAGGAATTGGTTGCAGCGGAGTTCACGGGAAGTCGCGACCCTGGTCGCCGTGGAAATCGCGAGTGGAAACCAAAGGCTGAAGAAAAATCCCCCGAGGAAGACCTCGATGCATACTGCTCGCTACATCTATTTACAGATAAGCGCACGGGCAAAACTAAGGCAACACACCTTCTTAAGGATTGCCAAAAGTTTCTTGACATCTCAGACGCCCTCGCAAGGAAAAGATCCGCATCCACTCAAAATTACCCGCCGCTGCCAGGGGGAGGACACCAAGGATTCCAGCCGCCACAACCACCCCCTCCACCAGCAAATCCAAACATGGCGCTAGCCGCACTGCCTGCACCACCGCCGCAAAACGCCGGAGCCAATGCGTACCCGAACCCGGCAGGACAACTCGCGATGATCCAGAAGGTATGCCCCTCTCGCAGAGCTCAAAAGACTAACACAAGGCAATTATGCATGGCAGTGCAGACACCGCCAACAAAGACCGAGTACTTGAAGATGGCAGATCAGCCAATCACGTTCTCGATGAAAGATGACCCACCACGAGTCTATCGACCAGGACACGCCGCCCTCGTCATCCAAGCGCAAATTGGCAACTACGACTTAGCCCGCGTATTCATGGATGGTGGCAGCGGCATCAACATTATCTACGCGGATACACTCCGTCGGATGAACAAGAACTTGGATGGCCTCCCGGAATCAGAAACATCCTTCCACGGGATAGTTCCGGGCAAGGCAATCCGTCCACTCGGAACAATCAACCTAGAAGTTATGCTGGGCACTAAGAGCAACTACAGAAGAGAATTCCTCGACTTCGAAGTCGTCGATTGGCCTTCACAGTACCACGCCATTCTTGGTCGAACAACGTTCGCCAGATTCATGGCAGTACCGCACTACGCCTACTTAAAGCTCAAGCTACCTGGAGAATATGGCGTAATCACCATCGACGGAGACTTCCAGAAATCAAACAAGTGCGACATCGAATTCAATGAGATCGCAAAATCTTTCGGGATGCAAGAAGAACTTCAAGAGCTGGCAAAGACCACGGATCACTCCGTGATGCCCCTCACGAAGAAAAACGCGCCTGAACTGGAGCTCAGCGCTAACAGCGACACCCGAAAGCATCAAGTGCACCCGACAGATTCTGCGAAGACAGCGATGGTCTCAACCACCCTCCTGCAAGCATAGGAAAGCGCGCTCGTCGAACTCCTCCGTGAGTACTGGGAAATTTTCGCCTGGCAGCCATCGGATATGCCAGGAATACCCAGGGAGTTTGCCGAGCACTCACTCGAAGTCTTTCCAGATGCCAAACCTATAAAACAGACTACTCGAAGATTCTCAGAACCCAAGCAGAAGGCGCTTGGAGAAGAAGTAAACAGATTGCTAGCAGCGAAATTCATCAGGGAGATCAAGATATCCACTTGGTTAGCAAACCCGGTGCTGGTCCCCAAAAAGAACACGGACATCCTTCGGGTATGCATCGACTACACGTCGTTAAACAAGCATTGCCCCAAGGACAACTTTCCTCTCCCACGAATCGACCAGATCGTGGACTCTACGGCAGGCTGCCAACGCCTCTCCTTCCTGGACGCCTATTCGGGATACAATCAGATCCGGATGAAAAGGGAAGACGAAGAAAAAACAGCATTCATCACACCTCACGGTGTCTACTGCTACACGACAATGCCCTTTGGGCTGAAGAACGCAGGCGCAACATATCAGCGCTGCATGCAAAGATGCCTCACCAAGCTCATCGGCAAGAACGTGCAGGTGTACGTTGACGACATCGTCATCAAGGCTCGAGTTGAGGACACGCTCCTCGAGGACATTAGAGAAACATTTGACGCCCTTAATGCATACAGGATCAAGCTCAATCCGACCAAATGCGTCTTTGGCGTCCCTGCAGGAAAACTTCTCGGGTACCTGGTATCCGCCAGAGGCATTGAAGTCAACCCAGAGAAAATACAAGCAATCTTGACCATGAAGGAGCCAACCAATCTACGCGGAGTCCAACAGCTCGCAGGGCGACTAGCCGCCCTAAGCAGGTTGATCGCACGATTGGGAGAGCAAGCGTTACCCTTCTACAAGTTGTTAAAGAAGACGGACAAATTCGAGTCGACACCAGAAGCTAAGAAAGCGTTCGCAGACTTGAAGCGATCGTTGCAAAGCAGACGCGTCCTTGCAACACCGCAAGAAGGGGAGCCACTTTACTTGTACGTAGCCGCCACAAACCAGGTCATCAGCACAGCAATCGTGGTCGAGCGACCTGAGGAAGGCAAAGCGTACGGAGTTCAACGACCGATCTATTACATCAGTGAAGTGCTCTCGCCATGCAAGCAACGATACCCTCATTACCAGAAGCTCGCATATGGAGTTGTTCTTACAGCCCAAAAACTCAAGCATTATTTCGAGGAACACACCATCACAGTGGTTAATGATGCGTCACTCGGGACAATCATGAACAACCCTATGGCATCCGGAAGAATAGCAAAATGGAGCATCGAGTTGGGTGCTTGGGACATCACCTATGCAGGACGCAACGCAGTCAAATCCCAGGTACTTGTGGAATTTCTAAGCGAATGGACAGAACTACAAACGCCCGGACCGCCTGAGTACACGAGCAATTGGATAATGTACTTTGACGGGTCCAAAAGAAACGAAGGAGCAGGAGCTGGAATCGTTCTCATATCGCCTCGGGGAGACAAGTTGCAATACGTCCTACGATTGGACTTTCCACCAGATGATCCAGCATCGAACAACGACGCAGAATATGAAGCCCTGTTACATGGGATGAAGATGGCAGTCGCCTGTGGAGCTACCCGATTAATGATCTACGGCGACTCCAATCTCATCGTGCAGCAGACAATGAAAGAATATGACGCAATCGCTGAAAACATGGTCGCGTATCGAGACATGTACAATCTACTCGAAGGAAGTTTCAAAGGGTGCGAGCTGAAGCACATTGCAAGATCCAACAACGAAGAAGCAGATAGACTGGCAAACATGGGTTCCACAAATACACCATACCGCCAGGAATATATTTCGAACGGATGATCAAGCGATCGGTCAAAGTCAAGAAAGCTACAGGAACTCCCGCAGTGCTAGAAACAGAGGTCAGCCCGCAAGTCGCCATTATTGAGCTTATTCATAACATATCACGACAGGTTTTTCTGGTCGAACCAGTCTGGACGCAGAAATATCTCGACTACCTGACCAACAGACAGCTCCCGGCCGATCCACGCGAGGCTCGACAAATAATCAGACGCAGCAAATCCTTTCGGGTAGTCAACGGAGAATTATACAAGCAAAGCATCTCGGGTATACTTCAGCGCTGCATCGCACCCGAAGATGGCAAAGAATTACTCCAGGATATCCACCAAGGAGACTGCGGACATCATGCTAGTTGGAAAACAATCATGGGAAAGGCCTTCCGAGCAGGATTCTATTGGCTAACAGCAGCTACCGATGCAAAGGACCTGGTCGAACGATGCGATGCTTGCCAGCGATTCGCACCAAGACCACATGCACCTGCTACGGAATTGCACATGATACCCATTGCCCGGCCCTTCGCACAATGGGGGTTGGACATGGTTGGACCACTACGCAAGTCCACGCTGGGCGGGTATACACACTTGCTGGTCGCAGTCGACAAGTTTACCAAATGGATCGAGGCCATGCCAGTAACTTCGGTAGCGCCCAATGCGCTGTCAAGTTCCTCGACTCCATTGTATGCAGATTTGGGGTGCCACACGACATCATTACAGACAATGGTACAAACTTCACAACAAAAGGAAACGCAACAGTTCTGCGAGGAAAAGGGCATCAACTTCAAGTTTGCTTCAGTTGCCCACCCGCAAACGAACGGACAAGTCGAAAGATCCAACGGCTTAGTTTCAGCTGGCATCAAGAAACGCCTACTCGATCGTCTACACCCGCAGCAGGACATTGGGCAGAAGAGCTACCCTCCGTACTATGGAGCCTCCGCACAACTCCAAACCGATCCACAAAATACACACCATTTTTCATGGTATACGGGGCAGAAGCAGTCCTTCCCGAGGATGTTAGATTCAGCGCCCCACGAGTTGTGGCTTACAGCGAAGAAACCTCCAACAAGGCACTCGCGGAAGATATGGATGCACTCGATGAGATGCGTGACATTGCGCTCGCAAGATCCGTAGTATATCAGCAATCACTGCGAAACTATCACAGTCGCCGCATACTCCACAGAGCATTCACGGTTGGAGATCTAGTGCTGTGGCTCAAGCAGAAGGAAGGACACAAGCTCGAGCCACCCTGGGAAGGACCCTTCATCATACACGAAGTCATCCCAGGCGGAGCCTACAGGCTGAAGAATCCATCGACTGGGGGAATCTATTCCAATCCCTGGAATATTGCACACCTCCGCAAGTTTTATCCCTAGGTTTACTTGTTCTCACAACAAATAAGGCTATACTAGCCACTCTTGTAAGCTCGAATACATGGCTTCTCAGTCATTGCAATAAAACACATGATTTCTCCATCATATTTACTCGAAGCTTACTATTCCTTACATGCTAAATAGTTACAGGTACACACCCCATAAACACACGGGGGCTACACCTACAACTAAGCATCACAGGAAAAATTATACATACAAGGTTGCACACCTTACAACAGTTTTTTCAAACTATACAAAATTACAGGATATGTACATCCGACAATCAATTAAAGCGCTGAGCATTCTCAGTCGCCAAATACTCTATCTATTTCCTCAGAGGTTAGTCGGATGATTTTCTCTGCTGCAGGACGAACAACATCATAGTATGGTGAAATATCATCGATTGGACCATCTCGGAGCCTAGCTACGGAGTTAATATTTATCTCAGGATGCCATATCCGGACAAAGGAGAGAGCTACAACCGCGCCGCAAGTCATCTGATTGCGCACACACGCGCGAACCTCTCCCTCCCGTCCGAACAGCCTGAGAAGATAGCTCCAGTCTTCGGGACCCCTTTCGAGTGGATAGAAAGCAGCGTTCATCGCGACCAAAACCTCGTGAAAGGAACTCACGATAATTCTCGCCTGAAGGACATGGAACTTCAAGGTGGCCATCACAAATCCTCGACTGCGATAAGACCAGAAATTTCTCGCATGAGGCTTCGAGCTGCCAGCCTCTTGAAGAATGTGGTTTTCCACCCACTGCTTTTCCTCCCTATCATCCGGGTTAACAACTGAATGCCAAACATGCTTAATCAGCTAAGGAAACAAGACAAAAGAAGACACAGGGGCTGTATTACTTACACAACAAATCCCTCGCAACCGAAGCTAACTCGTCCATCAGAAACTGTTCGCGTTCAGTCGCCAGTTTCTGCTTGGACTTCGCCACATCGGCTACACCGCGCAGAGCTTTCAGCTTGCGCTCACCCTCCTGGACCCTATCACGAAGACCCGCATAGGTCCCAACAGCGGCGACAAGAGGATTTACTGGAATAGCACATCCACCTGAAGGTTCTGCGGCAACCCCAGTAGCCTGGAAGAGTACAAGGAAAGAAGTAAGACGCCCTATTCGAAGTATCTCTAGTCGCACGTTTGACGAGTGCTCGGGGGCTACTCCCATCGGGAGGAAATATACAAACAACAAGAAGCAATTTCCAGACGAACATCTCGATTAAAGATAATGAAAATACGGGAATACATCCCAAGGTTCATTACAATCAAGTGGGAAAAGCAAAAGAAAGAAAACAAGACTAAGAAGCTACAGTGGTGCTCCCACTAGCGGCAGTCGCCCCTCCCTGGAGTCGAGCAAATAACTCAAACAACTTCCGAGCAAGGACGGCGGCTTGCTCGCTAAAACAAGAGAGCCGTACCTTTTTGCCCGTGGAGGGGTCGACTGGGAGAGCCGAGTAGGCCTCCTCCAAACTATTGACTCCATGCGCCAGCGCGAACTGGATCGCCGTCTTTGCGCCAGACTCCGACTGGGCGACTGCGTAGGCATCCAGGAGATTACTCTCCGAAAAAATCTTCAGCAGGTCGTCTAGCGCGGGTGGAGATGCAGCGTTGGCGAGGAAGCGACCGTGCAGTTGCGTCAACACTTGAGTGGTATTGCCAATCAAGGAGCAAGCTCCTTCGACATGCCTCTTGAGTTGAGCAAGAGTGTCGGTTAGCACGTCTACCCGCTGGATCCCAGGGATCTCCAAAGGAACACCCAGAAGACCTGCAAGAGAAAAGAATCTCAAGGCTCAGCAAGTTCACCAGGACAGAAGATGAAATTGCGAGAACCAAAAATTACTTACCCGCAAGACGCTCAGCAAGAGGACGAAGGAACGTGACAAGGTCAGAATCCGCCTTATTGCTAGCATCCTCCAAATCCTTCAGAGCTTTCCGAGCATCCGCGAGTTTTCCTTCAAGATCCTCCGATCGCATGCGGGAGGCTTCTAGCTCTTGTCGGACAGCCGCCAGATCAGCCTCCTGAGTAGTATCCCGCTCGGAAAGACTATCTTTATCGGCCTCCAAAAACTCGAGTCGAGCTGCATGGCGACATTTATCAGAAATCAAAAATTGATGAAAGAATAGAAACAAGAGAAGATGTTAAAACTTACTTCGAAGAAGTTCGTTTTCGGTACGGAACCGACTACGGTCTACTCGAAGCGACTCGCATTCCGACTCGGCGAGAACGACGCGGCGACCAATCGCCGCAAGGGAATCAACGAGCGACTATAAAAATACAGAGATAGAAGAATTAGAAGACATACTTTGAGCCTGTACCCGATTGCAATCAATCGACTACAGCCTCGGGGGCTACTCCCATCGGGAGCACTGCCGTGCACCCGATAAAATCAAGAAGAAGGAAAAGACAAGACTTTGAGCTTGTAGCCGATCGCTTGCGATCGACTACAGCCTCGGGGGCTACTCCCATCGGGAGCACTGTCGTGCACCCGATAAAAATTTGAAGACAAGTAACAAAATTTACCTGGCCCGTGGCGCGGGAGAGGGGATCTGCGGAGCTATCCGTCACCTCTTTCGAAGTTGAAGCCCCGGCGGCAAATCCAGGAACTTCACGTCCCGTAGTCGCCGCATTGGGGGCTGCACTGGGAGAATTCTGGACGGTGCCGGCAGTGGGGGTCTCACCCGCGGCTCCTGCTCTATTCCTCTTTTCGAGAGGAAGTGAAGAAGCGTACCTGCGAGGGCTAATGGTTTGCAGACTGCAACAAAAAGAAAAAACAAAGCGTCAACATAGATGGAAAGAAAAATGTTCGACTAAGAACAAGGAGAAGAACTTACTCATCATCTTCATCTTCATCCAGCATATCCGTGTTCCAAGCGGTTGCGATTACTGGAAATGAAGGAGAAGGGGCGAGTGAGCGAAGTGGAGTCGCGGAGATAGGAGCCTTCCCGGGCAATTCCTCCAAGGAGTTATCCTTGGAAGTAGCCTCGTTATCCTCCACTCGACGACACTTGCGGTGATGGAGGCCGCCATTCGAGCCCTCTGCACCATCCGAGGAACCGTGCTCGGAGCCTGAAGAAGCATCGGCGACGCTGGTATCGGCTGGGCCGTCCAGGTGACTCGCCAATAACTCTGAGACGTCCTCTCCCGCAACTGGAGGGTAGCAGTTGGCCACAGCTAGGCTCTATAAAGAAGACAAAGGAAAGCAAGAAAAAATTGAATCGACTAAAAGTTCAGAGCAAGGAAGAAAATAATAGAAGACATGAAAGATAAACTAACCGCGGCGGGTGGAGGCTTCGAAGCGTCGAAGGCTGCGACTGTGCAGTCGGGGAACTTCTCTCCCAACTTCAAGCTAGTGATAGCCGCGATTTTCTTCTCGAACTCAACATTCGAAAGTTCCTCGCGGCTCACTCGGCTGGGATCTTCAGGGCCTTGGTATTCCCACATGGTGGAAGGCCTGTGCTGCAGAGGTTGGATCCTGCGCTTCAGAAAGATACTCGCCAGGTGCAGCCCGTTGAGTACAACTCCAGCAGCTTGATCCCGGAGAGCGCCCACCCTTGCGAGTAGGGGCGTAACGACCTGGGTTTCTTCGGCTGACAACTTGTGCGCCCAGGACTTCCGCCTCTTCAAAACAGCGAACGGGTGGAATTCCACGATCCCACCCGAGCTGTTGACGATGACGTAAAACCATTTTTTCCGCCAGCCTTGGGCGGAGTCGATGAAGTGCATGCTGAAGTAGCTGGTCTCCAGTCGCGCTTGGATCCCGAAACCACCCGTGCGCAGCGGCTCGCCAGGCTCGGAGTCTACCCGCGATTTCTCGCGGAAGATCCGAACTTTGAAGAGGGCCTTCCAGAGCTCCCAATGTGGGCGAATGCCAAGGAAGCATTCGCAGAACACGATGAAGCACGATATGTGCTGCATCGCGTTTGGGGGAAGATCGTGAAGCTGTATGCCATAGACATACAACAACCCGACTAGGAAGGGATGAAGAGGAAAGGAGAGACCACGAGACACATGGTCCGCGAAGACCACGCGCTCGTTCGATTGCGGGTTTGGTACCTCTTCTTTCTTCCCGAGGCGCACCCGCTTCTCAGCTTCCGCCGGCAGCAGCCCCTCCCGCTGCATCTCTTTGATGCTCTTCGGGGTGGTGTTGGGCGAACGCCAGTCGCCGGCACGGGGAGCAGGTTGCGCGGAGGCTTCTCCGGATGCGGAAGTGGCAGCGCCACGTCTTTTGCCTCCATCCATGACTGACACTGCGAGCTTGAGCACGAGGAGGAAGATGAGCACGAGGAAGAAGATGGATTGAAGGCGAACGCTTGGAAAGTTTTACCGCAGCGCTAAGACCCGTACTTATACACGGAGCGGATCAATCCCAGCCATTCGATGCGCTACGTGGCGCTTATCGCAGCCACCACGTGTGAAGATGAAACGAGGAGACGGTGAACGCTGTTCCGTGCCACGATCTTAACAGAAGATCGTGCGCATTTACTGCACGGTTCGCGTAAAAACCGGGAGCGACGTCTCGTTTCCCGGTCAAAAAGCTGACTAGGTGGGCCAGCCCATCTGCTACCACTCCGTCACGTCCCATCGGGAGGAGAAAAGTGCGCCATGACGTCATGGCATGCATCATCAAATTCAAGAAATCTTCGAGTGGAAAGTTCAAACACGAAAAACAACTTCGTACGAAACTCCTTCGAATAAAGGCAATTCTTCTGTGAACAAATCATGAAGCAAGACCTCTTTAAACAAGAGAGAAATACCCTATACACGAAAACTCTTTCATACGGGCACGACATCCCAAACATGAAAACTCTTTCATATGGGCATAATTTTCCTAAAGCACGAAAATTCTTTCGTATGAAACTCAAACGATTACTCGGGTAGGCAGAACCTACCTCTTTTCATACATGATATTTTTTACATCATAAAAACCTGGATTGTTCAGCCGACTAGGCACATCCGGATGCCATATTCTTCGAATATGAAGGTAAGACCCAAAAAGATCTTTCTTTAGGGCCTAGAATCGCACTCGAAAGCTGCGTCCTCCGGTATGATTCCGTGTCAACAACACGAAGAAAAATCCTAGCGGACGCGCCGGGTACCCCCATAGGTTAAGTTCGACTCAATAAGACCACAACGGCCCAGTCGCAAGGATCACCTTATCGGGTTCGAGTCGGAGGTCTCGAATCTATGTAGGCCAGGAATGTTTTTGCCCTAGTCGCAATTAATTGGCCCTGATCTCTCGGGAGAGCCAAGCCACTGTGCCACATCCTTTTGCGATAAAAAGCTACAAAAAACAGGCACTTGTATTGCTCGATACTCGAGCATGAAGACCTATTACACATGGAACATACCCTTTAAAACTGGAAACAACCAAGCTGGTTATCCGTAAGAAAGATTTGACCGTCTACTCGACTGGAAAAATCCCACTCGAGCAAACGCTCGGGGGCTACTGACGAAGATATGGATCCAGGACCCTGCGGGCAAGGACCCCCCATCTCAGGCCCAAGGTTAAGTCCCAAGAAGAGGAGCCCTTGGAATATTCCAGAAGGCCCACGTGAAGCCCACCCGCGCTAACTTGAGGGTTAAGTTAGGAAACATGTAACCGACCTAATTAGAGTTTGAGTCCTCTCCGGGTAGTATTCGAGACCTGGCCATCTATATAAGGCCAGGAGAGCCCCCCGGAAGAGGACCAAGTAATACCGCACGACCAAAAGCCTTGAACTCGAGACCTTACTTTCGATTCGAGCACCACCATTGTAACCGATCTAATCTTCAATACAGATCGACAAAGGCAGGAGTAAGGGTTTTACCTCTACGAGGGCCCCGAACCTGGGTAAATCTTGCCCTCTGTCTAGCCGACGATTCCACCAGCGCTCATGGGTTCCCCTAATCGAAACCCGATAGGTTCACCGAAGGGATTTGTTGAGTCAGGGATTCGACAGGTCTCACTTCGAAACTTTCAAGGAAAGGCAATGAAAACATCTGCCCAAAATCGTATGTGTTACTGTTCCGAAAATGTAGAAAATTCTCTAAGTGTTGGAAAACAGAAGAAATGAGCAAAAGGTTTGGATTGTTTTCAGAGACCAAATGGATTCCAATTTCTGTTTTCCAAGTTGGAGTTTGTTAAACATGTTATAAACTTTCATAAAAAGCTTTTTAAAACAAATTTGAAATAGTTTAAGGCTATGAAAACAATGTGGGAAAAAGTGTACTTTATGTTTTTCTCTGTTTTCCAAAAATGCCTTTTTCTGCCTTATTTTTATACCACAAAGACAATAAGCAAAAGATCATTTTTATTAATCCAAAACTAAAACCAAGCTTATGTGATTGTAGTACACATATCAAGGCACACATGAAAGTCAATAAAACATAAAATAACATTTTATAGCCTAGTGAAAACAAAGGTGGAAAACATGTACTTGGCTATATTTTCAGGGAATAGTTTCTATAGAAAACTTAGAAGAAAACTTTCATAAATCATTTTAAAATTTGTTTTCTTGGATCCTACAAACTTAAAAGTTTATTTTAATATTCAAACAAGAATGATCCAAGTCTTGGAATAAAATTCACCCAAGTAATCAATAGAGAAAACAACAGGAAAAAATTTAAAGAATTGTTTTCAGGAAAATTTTAATATTGGTTTTTAAAATGAAATGGGACTTGTGTTGAAAATATGATTAAGATTATAAACACATGTTAGTTCAAACAATCATGTTGTTAAAAAAAAATTGGCCCAAATTTTTGTCTTCTTGAACAGAGTACAAGAATCCAAAAACTGGGGTGTGACATCGGCGTTCACATGACACCACTAGAAGAACAACACCACAACTTAAATACCAGACCATTAAATATTACTCAACATAATTCAACAACTAACATCTTGACTTCTCCCATGTCCTTAAGAACTAAACGAACTACTCACAAGAAATCATATGGATCATGATCAGAGGTGATATAATGATGAATAACAATCTGGTAATAAAGTGCAAACACCGATAAATCTCATAAGCATCAAATACAAACAAGTAATTCACATCAGGAGAGAGATCTAGTGGAAAACAACGATACAGAACCCTAATTGTTACATCGGGACAGAGCTGGATGGTGAGGACGATGGTGTTGGTGGTGATGATGACGATGATGATGATCTTGATGATGCCCGGTGCGATGACGGTGACAATGGCGATGATTTCCCCCCGTCGGGAATGAATTTTCCTGACAGATTTCTCCCTACCAGAGAGTTTTTCTCTCTGTTGTTTTCCACCTTATGGAGGCGGCGGAATATTTCCTCGATGGTTCATCGAGTCTTAGGGTTTCGGGGGGATGAAGTACGCGAAGGGGCACTGCCAATGGTGGTTAGGGCCTCCACACCACATGTCGGCACGACCAGGGGGCGTGCCACCACATGGTGTGGGCCCGTGGTGGCCCCCCTTTGGCTCCCCTCTTGGCTAGTTCCGTCATCTGAAAAAATAGGAACTCCCCGATTTTTTCCCTGACTTGCCGATCTTCAGAAATATGGTATCTTGACGGTCCTTTTTCTAGCAGAATTCTGGTTCCAGCAGTTAATTCTCCAATAATCATCAAACATGCAAAATAGATGAAATAACGTAAGTATCATCTCCAAATATGAAATATGTCAACGAATAGCAGTAAATTATGATATAAAATAGTAATGCAAAATGGACGTATCAGCTGGCATTTGCTTCCATTGGCGCCCTCGGGTGTCTCCTTAGGCTCAAGATGACATCCATTCACAGTTGTTGATGAAGCCCTACTCACCATGGCTGGACCTGGTGGTGCTCAGCTGGCTAGCTCTTCGGCCCTGGATGCTACTTCATAAACGCACTTCAGATCGCCCTGCTTCGGTTAAATTACCTGCTCTCATCATGTTGATCAAACCTCGCTGGAACATTATGGCCAATTGGGGTTGGGGTTGTCACCCCCTACCACGAACCTCCGATATGTCAACTTCCTGAAAGTTGCGACTTCTGATTTCTGCCTCCGCGAAGCAATTCTTCGCCTACACTACTACGACATACTTCCCCAGCATCACTGCATGCTCGAATACGACATCGACGCTTCTCTAATATCTCCACCATGTTAGGCCTCATCCTTGATATTCTTTGATAGAATGTTCGATGATGCAACACACGCCATTCCACCATGCCCGACATCGATACTAGACAAGGTAAAGTCACCCCTATCTCTATATGCCTTTGGTGTCTTGGTGGATGGTGCTCTACCTCATGGATTGCCCCTATACATGCCTAGGTTTGATCCTACCATCAATCCCAAGATGATGCCCAAGATTCTCAAGACGTTGCGCAAGAAGCTACGGAAGAAGTTCGAGAGGAAGGCGTTGAGGAAGAAGAAGAAGAAGAGAAGGAGAAGGGAGGAGGAGGACAGGGGAGCCGGCCTCAAACCCCAGCCAGGTCAGGCCCCTGCCAGAGGCTGCCGGCCCCCACCCCGGCCTCGTGACGACTCCACGACGCTTCAGGCCGGCCAGCCTTCCGAGCAGCCCGGCCCCCACCCCGGCCTCGGGCCGGCTCTCCTCTACGCCAGGCCGGGCACCCACCCGAAGGATCCAGCGTCCACCCCGGCTCCAAGCTGGCGTGCATGCGCTGCTAGGCCGGCTGGCCAGCGGCTGCTCCCAACCCGGCCTCAAGGGTCGGCCAGGCCGGCCTCCCAGGCCGGCTGCCCTGAAGACACATGAATGAAGGGAAAAGGCACCTTTTCACCCCTCACCTACCCCATTGGCTATATAAGGAACCCCTTGGGCTAGATCTAGGGTTAGAGATTATTTTAGACATTTGAGTTTTGCTCTTGTACCCCTCTTGTGAGGCTACTCCTATTATTTGTATCTAGGACCGTATCAAGGCTACTCCTATGATTTGTATCTAGGTTCGTACCAAGATTCACCAAGTTACCTATACTTTCCCCTTGGGATTCAGTTAGGGACTTCCCAATCTTCCTCAACTAATCCTTGAGGTTCTATTGGCGTGGTGGACCGGCCACGGGTGTGAAGCGGTTTCCAATAATGTGAGTTTGGTTGTATCGATCGTTCCGTAGGCGGCCGTAGAGGCTTACTTAACGGGGGATTTGGGTTCTTCAGTTCTTACTAGTTATCTCCCCTCAATTTTCCTCGAGTTTCCCTTGATTTCCCCCTCTCGTGTTCATCATCCGTTATGCGTGTTCTTGGTAGATTCGTAGAGATCACGCCACCCAAGAGGTTAATCCCCCCATCATCTTGTATCAGCAGCTAGATTGACACGAATTCGACCCCCACAATCCCCCTCTTCCACCCAATTTTTCTTTCCCCCACCTTAATTTCAAAAAAAATCACAAAAATAGCCTCAAAAGGGATTTCGACTGATCTATGGATTCGTTGAGATTTTCGTGGTTTTTTTCGTGGATTCGTTGCCAAAGAGCATTCTCCACCTTTCTATTCAACCAGTTTTCTCGAATTTGTCCCAAAAACTTCTTGGATTTCAAGGAATTTTGAATTTGAGCAAAAATCACATAAAATTTCAGCTCTTCGATTTCTGGACAGATTTTGTAGCTTGTTTTTCTTTGTCGTCGTTGATCCGATTTGAGTGATTCAAATTTCCACGCGAAGCCTACAACATTGTCTATGCAATTACATAAATGGATCGACACGACATCGACAACCCTCAGCCGCAAGTCCGTAATCATCAATCATATAGGTATAGCTTGCTTCCGCTTGAACTAACTCATTGTTCGTGTACCTTGCCCATTCAGACTAGCTCTTTTACATCGCTTGGCATTGCACTAGTGGCATCGAGAGTGCGTGTTTGGCACTTGTGAGAGCGTAGTTCGACTAGGCTTGGCATTTGTATCACCATATAGCAAAAGTGAGAAGAGAAAATAAAAAAAGGAGAAAAAGAAGAAAAATATCGATGCCAAGTGCAATCCCTTGTAGGAACGTGTAGCTTCGCGTCGCAAAAGAGAAGAGAGTGACCGGTTCCCACGGTGCGAAACTTGTTGCCTCTTATAGTTTGCGGTTTGAGCTAGTGTCCTCCTTGTGTTGGTGTGTCATTGAGCTTAGTCTTCGATAGGTACATTTCGTCTTCGCTCGTTTATTGGCCGCACTAACCCCATTAATAACTTGTGTGTGTGTTCCATTTCTGTTTCCTCCACAGGGTTTGGTTCTTGTGATAACATTTTATTTCGGTTCTTTTCCACGTTTTACAACAAACTTTTCTTCGGATTTGTTTCTTTTCGTTGCCACTTTTCCTCACCCATTTGCCTTCCACACAAAGCGTGTGTGTTGTCGTTCGCGGTTTTCTTTCGATCTTTTTGGACTCACTTTGGACATACCGCCCTACACCTAGGCTCGTCCACTAGCATCAATACAACAAAAAAAGGTAACGTTGGGTAAGTGAGACATCTATTCTTCATATAACACTTGTGTGTTTTTGAGATGGCTAGGTAAGGAGTGTTCACAAGTCCGAGCTCGGAAGATGAAGGAAACCCGTTCTTCCACGACAACGCCCAAAACTTCGTCAACCGCCACGAACATTTTCATGTTTGCCAACTTGCTCGTGACGGATTGGAGCGCTTGGACCATCAACTACAATCTCATCACACTTGATTCAATGATCACATGGCGCGTATCGACATCAACTTGGCCATCCTCGCCAACCTCCATGGATCATCATCATCCTCTAAATCGCAACGTTCAAGCCACCAACCCCAAGCGTGTCGCCATGATCATCACCTCCACATGGAAGAGCGTGCTAAGCCTGGCTCTGATACCACCGCACCACCCCCTACTCCACAAGCTCCTCGACGACATTGGTTTGAGCATAGCTCGCCATCACCACCTCCACGACACCGCCAAGGCCGTGGTGAACCTCTTCAAGATCACCCTCTACGACTGAATCTTTCACCAACATCATCACCCACCGCCACCAAGATCCACTCATGACTATGGTCTACCTGACTTCGTGGATGGTACTCACCCACATCCAAGTCTTCCAAGGCAAAATGCGCGTCACCACCACAATGACCGCCAAGAGCAAGACCCTTATCGAGAAGGTGACCATGACAATGATGCTAGTGGTTGCCGTGAAGCATGCCTCCAACAACTTCACCACAATGACCACCGGCTCCGTCCTCTCCATCATGACCGCCAACGCCAAGCCAAAGAGGATGACCCACATGACCTTCCACCTCCTTTCTTTGATGAAGACCCAAATGAGAGACCTCATCAACAACAAGAAATTGAGGATGCTCCGCATGGCATGTCATTCCTTATCTTTGATAAAGACCCCAATGGGCGCCCCCATCGACAACAACCAAGTGGGGATGCTCCACATGATATTTCACTCCCTATCTTTGATGAAGCCCCAATGAGCGCCCCCATCGACAACAACCAAGTTGGGATGCTCCACATGATCTTTCACTTCCAATATTTGATGAGGACCCATATGAGTGACCCCATCAACAACAAGCAAGTGAGGATGCCCCTCATGATCTCTCACTTCCAATGTTTGATGAGGACCCACATGAGCGACCCCGTCAAAAGCAAGCAAGTGCGGATGCTTCCACTGATCCTTCACCTCATCTCCTCGATGAAGACCAACATGAGCAACCCCATCGACCACATGAATACAACACTTTGAGCGCCCTTTGCCTCAATGTCCCAAGGTTCAAGGGCCATGAGCGTCATCATCCTCATGAGGAGTGGGAGCCTCCACCTCATCGCCACCAAGAATGTAATTTCTCGTCGCGCCCCGCCATTGACAAGGATCAAGGCCAACCTCGACATGGACATTATGATACTACTTCTTCATCAAGGAAAGAGGCGAGAGGTACTTCACCACCAACAACGATCCACAACCTCCATGCGCGACATAATTTGAGGAAGGACTAGCCTTCACGATCAAGAGCATGATCATCCTTCATCACCACAAGCACAACAACAACATCAAGGGTGCAAAGTTATTCCTCCAATGCCACAAGATCAACATCACCATGATCATGAGGATGCAACTCCACCAATCTATGATGAAGACTTTGATGCATGTGACCTTGTGAAATATGCTCGTCCCTTTCCACCCTCTCAAAGGCCATGTCCTTGTCACCATTCTCACCAAGAATATCATCTTCACCGTCATCAACCACTTGAGGATGCTACAAGGCATGGCTTACACTACCACGTCACGGAGATGAACAAACCTTCTTCGACAGCCATGACACTGCCGCCTCCTACAAGCAATGCAACAATTTCGACAAACCCGCACACCTCAAGTGCCAACAATTTGGAGACTTCTATTTTTTCCTCACAAGCTTGTAGTGAGATGAGTGGTGAGAGAGAGATCCACCATTCTGTCACATCCCAGTTTTTGGACTCTTGGACTGTGTTCAAGAAGACAACTATTAGGGCCAACAAAGTAATTTTTACAACAACATGATTGTTTGAACTAACTTGTGTTATGATTTTAATCATATTTGCAACATAAGTTTTGTTTCATTATAAAACCAACACCATATGTTTCTGAAAAATATTCCTGATATTTTTCCTAATGTTTTCTTATTATTACTTGAGTGGATTTTTATTCCAAGACTTGGATCACTCTTGTTTGCATCTTAAAACAAACTTTTAACCTTGTTGGATCCAAGAAAACAAGTTTCCAAAATGATCTATGAAAGTTTCCTTTTAACTTTCCTATAGAAACCAATTCCTGAAAATAAAGCCAAGTACCTGTTTTCTACCATTGTTTTCACCAAGCTAGAGATTGTTATTTTATGATTTCTTGACTTCTAATTAATCCTTGATATATGTACTACAAATCCATAAGCTCACTTTTATTTTGGGAGAAATAAAAACTATCTTTTGCTTGTTGTTTTTGTGGTATAAAATTAAGGCAGAAAAAGGCAGTTTTTAGAAACAGATAAAAACAGAAAGTATACCTTTTTCCACATTGTTTTCATGGCCTTAAACTATTTCAAAATTGTTTTCAAAAGTTGTTTCTGAAAGTATATAACATGGTTAACAAGTCCATGTTTTGAAAACCAATTTTGGAAAGCATTTGAACCCTGAAAACAAACTCAACTTTTTGCATCTTCTATCTGTTTTCAACACTTAGAAAATTTCTAAGTCATAAGACTGAATTTTCTGAATTTTTGTCGCACCCGGACTTCTAGGGGATACTCGCAGTTCCGTTGAACAGCAGTTGATTGGATTACAGGGCTTACCTGCACCCGCATCTCTTACGAGTAGGCCAACACACGTATGTGTGACAACCAAACTCTACTGTTCATCGTCTACGTAAACCATCCCATAGAAATCAGGATACTTCCATTGACGTACTTCAAACCATACACACATGGTACGTCAACGGCGTTGAACAAAATGATAGCACAACATATCTCTAGGACACAAAAGATGGAAATAAGTTGCAAATAGCTCTCACTAGAGCAGAGATAGCAAATACAATCATCCAGAGGACACATGTCCCAACATATCATCATTACATCACAGCGGAAGCATCCAAAATGTCTGAGTACAGACAAGATCCAAATAGGCCTAAGAGGCCGGAAACGAAAAGACGGAGACCATCCACGAAGTCTCGGATCCTGCCCGGGTCCGCTATCTACTCGTCAGCAGTCTCGTCATACTCCACGTAGTAGCCACCATGGGGATCCTCGGAAACATAGTCTGCGGAAACCACAGCCCCAAAGGGGTCAGTACATAAACGTACTGGCAAGCAAGACTCACAATTCACCAAAGTGTATCCCGTCAACACCAAGAACAGATGCTTTGGGTTCAAAGGAAGAAAGGGGATATAAAAGATGCGGCAGCTGGCTGCTCTAACCAACTACAGAAACATGCTAGAACTTCCCGCTAACAGAAAGGAGATAAGATAGCGTATCTTAACCAACCTACCAACTAACCACCAAACAAACCCATCCTGGATCTCGCCCCTTATCCAAAGAAGCAATCCGAGGATAACTCACACAGTTGGATTAATGGTGGTTCAAGTTATTGTGTCAATAAGACTATTACTAGTCAAGTTATCATTAGTTAGGTGTAAGTTGTTCTGAGTACTTGTTAGCCAGTACTTTCACCAAGTAATCCATAACCGCGGAAAACACGGCTTCTCGAGAAGATTTATCCCTGCAGGGGTGCACCAATTTGGCCGTACACATAAGAATAACCCGCCAGATGGAATGGCCTTTCCACCAAGCGGGGCACTCAACACAACTCAACTCTTCTTCACATCAAGCCCAAAGAACCCCGTGCAGTTGAGCGCACGGCTAATCAAGCCCCACGAAGAAAAGGGGACCCTCATAGCACTCTAAGAACGTGTCTCCCTAAATGCCGACTACAAAAGTTCCACCCTGGCGCCAAGGGTTCGCACCTGCAATATGCATGCGGCAAATGGAAAACCCGAACTAAATGAGGCGATTTGGACGAGATGCGAATCGAATCAAATTGAGGGGGGCGCCCATACACGCTTCCCACATGCGGTTAGTGCGCTCATCATGGATCAGTAGACAAGACCCTTTTCCTATTAGGGTCAACACTAGCAGGCCTCAAAACCACGCCGGGCCTCCTGCCGGTGCCTTATCAGCAAATTATTATTACCTCAAAATTAACAGGTTGTTGTTTAACATCGAGCCCCAGAACATAATGATATAGTAACAGAAAGTAACGGGTAACAGACTCGAGCAAAACAACCCTAAGCATGCTAGTAAGACACGGGCAACAAGCAAAAAGGTTATAGGTGTGGGGGTGAGGCTATATCAGGGTTAAAGGATAACATGTGGTAGGATCGAACAGAAGCAACGATTCATAGGGCTAGCAGAATAGACAACAGAAAGTATCGGTATCCAATGTTGAAAGGAACACAGTGGTTCATGTGAGTGAATACTTGCCTGCAAACTCAGTAGCCTGGTACCGAGCTAACTCCTTAGAAGGGGTGTCGTAAGTATCGTCGGTCTCAACGTCGTCGTTCATCCGAGAAGAAGCAAACAAACAACGCAGAGAACAAACAATCAATATCATGGCATAGTGCACAAACATGGGATGATGCATGACCATTTAATTGATGCATCAAAATAAACTAGTTGACAAGATAGCAACATGATTAAATGGACCCACATGCAACTTGGATTGCATATGGAAAGCCCATGAATTAGGGTTGAAATAATTGTTTTACAACTAACCAACATGTGTAAGTGAATTAGCATGATGCATGGATGAGGAAAACAGCAAAATAACAACAATAGAACCAATTGGAAATAAGGTTTACCAAGTTTGGAAATTTGTTTATTAAGTGTTGGAATTTTGGTTACTTAAAGGTGTTACACAAACATTTGTTGTTTTCACCAATTTTAATGGTTCAAAATAGATTACAAGGTTCATATTTGAAAATAACACACAATTTTGGGTGGATTACATGTTTCAATTATTGAAAAAGGAATTCAAATAAATTATTTATGAATTAAACAAGTTTAAGCAAAATTAAATGAATTTTAATTCAAACATGAACTTATTTGAAATTTTATTTGTGCACAACATTAGATGAAGTTCATATTTGAAAAGTTTATACTTTTAGGGTTGGAAAACATATTTTATATGTCCCAAAAGAAATTAGTTTGACCAAGTTATGAATTTAACAATTTTAAATGATTTAAACAAGGTTTAAATTATTTAACCAATTTTAATTATTCAAAACATGAAACAAATTTTATATTTGAAAAGGTGGTTTAATTTAGCATGGAAAACATATTTCATTTGTTGAAATTGGATTTAAAATGAGCAAGTTATTAATTTGGCAAATTTAAATGCATTAAACAAGAAACAGTTGTTTTCAGCAAATTAAATTATTCAAAACAGAAAACAAAGTTGATATTTGGAAAGTACATGAAAAGTTGATTGGAAAACATATTTTATTTGTTGAATTTGGAATATTTATGCCCAAGTTATGAATTTTGCAAATTAAGTGAATTAAACAAGTTTTCAAATATTTCACCAATTTAAAATATTCAAAACATTAAACAAATTGCATTGAAAAGGTTGAGAACATGTAGCAAATGTTTCACTGAACATTTTGAGCTATTAAACATAATTTTTGGGTGATTATTGAATTTATTATGCAATTTTCCATAATCATTCTTATTCTGCCATTTTTAGTAAATAGAGGGAAACATGCTCAAAATTAATTCAATTGTGACCAAATAAAATACCAATGTGTAGAGTTTGTTAAGACAAATTTTTAGAGCCCAAGTTTGCTTAAATTGGATGAACCAAACTCAAGTTATGAAATTCCAAAGTTTCCAATTTTTATGGCATTTTCAGTAATTAATTATTTAGTGCAAAAAGTATTACAGAAACATGTTGCAATTTTGTTACTAATGGAAATAGCACAAGATTTTAGATCCACAGGAATTTGAACCATTCAATTTGGAGCAAAATTCAATTTTATATGGATTTTAGAAGTAACTGCTCAGATCTGAGTTTCTGAAACTCGGGCAGAAAAAGAAAAAACCAGAAATAAAAAGGGTGTGGCTTTCTGCCTGGGGGGGAATTCGAACCCAGGACCTGGGCTTGTGCGCAAGGGGTGCTAACCAGTGGGGTGGCTGCTCGCTTTGTGACAGAAGGGGAACGCGGTGGGGATAATGTGTTGCTCGCGGCTGCTTAACTGAACCTTACTGAAACCGATCGCTGAACAGATCGAGGCGAGGTCGCCGGCCTGCTGCAGCGAGAGCGGGAGGCGCTGGGGTGGCCGTGGGTGCTGGGGGTGAGGAAGGTAGAGGGAGGAGAGGAGGGGAGCGAGAGGGAAAGGAATCTCACCGAGGGGAAGGTAGCGGGCGGAGAGGAGGGGTCGGTGCAGGGGTGGCGAGCAGAGGGCGACGGTGGCGATGGGGAGGACGGCGGCGGCGACCTGAGCACTCTCGGTCCAAGCCGAGGGGTCGAGAAGGAAGCCCGCGGTGGGGAGGCTCCATTCCCGCCCTCGCCATGGCCGGGGGGAGTCCCTAGCTCCGTTGATCGCCGGAGGGAGAGGAGGTTGCGGTGAGGAGGTTCAGAGCTTCTGTTACAGAGAGATGAGAGCAGAGGGAAGATGGAGGCGGGGGAGAAGAGAGGAGGGAGAAGAATAGGGGTGCGCTAGGGTTGGCAGGAGCCCTAGGGCTAGATATAGGAGGAGGGGGAAGCTCCTGTCCGTTCGTGCTCCTCTCTGCTACGTGTACAGGTACGATGGAGTCCGTACCGAGGTTGAAGAAGGGTGGGTCGAAGGGGTATGGGCCAAGGGGGAAAATGAGTTGGGCTGGGCTGCTGCCCCTCTCTCTCTGGTGGTTCTTTTTATTCCTTTTTGCTCCTTTTTTTTTTTTTTTGCAGAAATAGAAAGGAGAGAAAAGGTAGGGTTTTTAGGTTAGGAAAAATTAGCGAAAAATTTGTGTAAGCTAGTTATTACAATAGCAACAAAATGCCAATTTTGGTTTTCCAAAAAGTTCAAATTCTATTGCTGTTTTGTAAATGATTGAATTTGTATGAATTTTGAAATATGGGGTGATTTATTTAAAAGAAACATTTCCAAAAGTTTAAACTCTCAATTTAGTTGAAACAAATTGCTTAGAATTGTTTTGTAAATTTCAGTAATTCCAAAGGGTTGATGTTTGGAATTTTGTTTGAATTTGAATAACATTTGGATTAAGTGAACTATTAAAAACCACAATTTAAATAGTTGAACCTTATGGATTAAATGGAAACAATTGGGGTTTTGAGTTGAACTTTTTAATTGAAAAATTGTAACATAACAAGTATGAACAATTATTTGGATGTTGGTTTGGAATTTCAAATGTTTTTGGTATTAGATGAATTTTGTTAGAAACAGATCAATAGTTTGGAATTACAACTTTAATGGAAGCAAAATTGTTTTGATTTGAAATATTCCTTTTGGAAATTGTAACATCACAAGTATGAAACAAAAGGTTTGAAATTTGATTTGAAATTCAAATAGAAAACAAAGGAAAACAGAGGAAAACAGATGGAAAATAAGCAAAACAAATGCAATGAACATGATGCCATGATGCAAAACATACAATAACAGAGAGCAAACATTCTAATGGCTATTTTTCATACTTGGGATGTTACAATTTTGCAAATGAACAGTAAGGGATACACTTTTGCACACCTATTTTATTTATGTTTCTTTGAATTTTTGGAAGCATGGCCTAACCTAACTTGTTGACCAACTATTGAACTCGACCAAAATGCATTGGATACCTTCTAGAAGACCTTAGGGATGAGAATAAGAGAGGAGAGAGATTGGTGAGTAGGATAGGGATAGGCTTCCATACCCCTTAGATATTTTGATCTTTTCCTCTTGCCACTTGCAAAAATGGGTCCCACTTGCTTGCATCACCATTTTTCTTCAATAGGACACCCATTGCACTCAAGAGGAAATGACCAAATGCCCAAAAACTTGCCAATGCCATTGCTTGACATGCCCCTTTGTGACCACCATGCCCCTCTCTTCACTCCCTCTGGTATAAAGGTCCAGAGGGCACCTCCTCACGCCCTGGCCTCCCTCATACCTCCCTCTACCTCCCCAAAGCAAAAGAGACCCAAGCCCGAGCCCCTGGAGCGCTCCCGAGCCGTGCCCACGCCGGCGGTCACCACCACGGGCACGGCACGGTGCAGCTCGGCCCGAGCTCTCTCTTCCCCTCCCACTGCCCTGAACGAACTCCCCTAGTCCCTTGGACCCTCCCTGACTTGTTCCCGTGGTCCCTCGTGCGCAGGATAGCCGCCGCCATCCGGGAGCGCCGCCACGAGCGTCTGCGTCGCGCCGCCGCTCGGAGCCGTGCCAGTCACCGCCGTCACCGCCCCTCGACACCCTCGTCAACCAGGGACGCCCCCGAGCCCACGCAGCCACTCCCCGAGCTCCCCACGGTGAGCCACGGCCGCGTCTTGTTTTTCTCCGATCGGGACAGAGAGAGAGAGTGAGGAGAGGAAGAAGAAGGTGAGGAGCCGTTCGATCTGAGATCGACGGTCCCCTTCAAACGGCCTTTTTCCCGCGCCGCGTGCGCGCGCGCAAGCGTGGTGGGCTGCGCTGCCGCTAGTTGGGCCGTCGCCTCGCAGATCCGGCCCACCCGCAAGTTTCCTTTTATTCATTTGATTTTTGACAGAATCTGAGGCATTTACTTTGGGCTTGTGAAAAATATAAAAGTTGCACAATAAAATCTGAGAAAATTCATGGACATGAAGACATGAAATCTAAGCCATGCAAAATTTGCAGATCTGGTTTTGGACCAATATTTTGGGCACAATGACTGTTTTGCCACAGACTATCTCTGAGAATGTTTTGGCCATAACTTCTAAAATATGTAATCAAATGGAACAAACTCAACTGGTCTGGATAGGTATTGAAAATATCTATCCAATGAACCAAACCTCACATCAAGGTGAGTTGTATAATAAAAATGCCATCCAGATTACTAAAGGACCAGTAGCCTTTTCTTTGATTTTTATAAGGAGTTTAAAAATGATTTTTGGAGCAAACCAAATTGGATGAGTTTGGTATTGAGTAGATCTATCTTATCCTAGCTTATATTAATTTTTTTGAGCTCTAGATTATTTTGGTGGACAGATCTAGAAACAGAAGCTTTTCTGTTTTGATTTCTTTGTTTGATTGTGTTGAAATGAAATGTTTGGTTGCTTTAATATTTGTTCCTAGGATGTAGAGATGTGTTGGATCTTGTTATTAGGTTTTTTTATTGCATTACATCTACCATACAAAGTGTGTGCATGTTTTCAATATCATTTGGCTATAGAAAGTAGCATATGGTATTCCCCTAGTTTACTTATTTGTTGTTTTGTGTGAACCAACTCATTGTGTATTTGTTACCTAATTTTGTGCTATGAGTGTGGTGAGTCCAGTAGCATTTTGGTACTGTTATTTTGATACTTTTGTCTCTGATAGCTTGCATGTCTTTTTATAGTGAAGCATGTGTAGGTTTTGTTATTCTTATGCACTAGTCTTGTATGCACTAGAATAAATAGCCTTGTTTTATTTATTTTGTTATTCTAATGTTTGTCATGAGTAACCAGAGGCTTAGTACCTCTTTTGCCTTGGTATTAGTGGGACCATAACCCACTGGTCCCATTGCATCTTGTTTGGGGATGGACATTCCCAACTATGCACATGTGAGAATTTAACATGTTTTAATTATGTGGTTGATAGGATATTTTCCACCATGGAAAATATAATTGTTTGTTTTCACTTATGCAAGTGAGAAGTTTATTTCTTATAATTACCTACTAGTATGTTAGGTGTGATACATTTGTTAGCATAATATTCCTTAGGAGTATCTTGTTAAGAGATGATTCACTATTGAGTGCTAAATTAAATTGTTTGCAAATAAACTAAATTCCTTTATATTGATAGATTGTTTGTGAATGATTGTAAATTGAGTGTTTGTATTTTTGAAAAGGTTTAGATAACTTTTCTTTTATTTCATAGCTACTGGTTGTGTAAGTTATACCTTGCTTGCTTGCTAGTAATTGTTTAAGAAAAGCATAAATTGCTAGAATTAATTTATGCATGTTTAATAGTTGTTTCATGGGATTGTTTTGATGTTTGTGCTTACTAGCATGTGTAAGTTTTGTGTACTGTTATTAGGTACATTTTATGATCATGACTTTCTTGTTTAGAATTAAGCATCATAGTAAAATTGTTTGCTTCTCTAGTATTGAACTAGTGTCACCACTAGAAAATGGTGATTTTTGCTATAGTATTTTCATCTTTTATTTCATAAGTGTATGAGTTTATTATAGCATATTTATGAAGTTATTACTTCTGTTATTATGCCATGAATCATTTAGTTTCTTGTGCTATAGTTGTAGAAAATAAGTTTTTCTTATAACATGCTTGTGTAGATTTTCCATACTCGTGTGTTATCAGTGCAGTCCTGTTTCTATGTTTTTGATAGGGGTATTACCTTGAGTGATGATTGTGTTTTAGATTATTTTTATGACTTGTTATCCTTGTTTTTAGGTACTGGTTGTTTGCTAGTTTTTCATGATTGATGGATTCCAAAACCTCTAGTAAACAATAACATAATGAATAAATAGTCTATTCAATTGTGGTGTGTTTGCTTGTTGTTTGGATTTTGTTGGAATGTTTTACCTTAGCATGGGTTTATACTTGTGTTATGCTTGTGTTTAAGAGTATCTTGTGAAACTAAAACATCCAACTAAAATCACGAACACATCAAGTGATAGTTCCTTGTGATGAGTAATACCCACTGCCATGGGTATTGTTCTGCTTGCTGTTTTACCTTAGCAACCTAATCTTTTGCACCCACAAGCTATATCTTTAGATTCTTGTATATCTTATTATGAGAGTGGTACACCACTCCATATATGGTATGTATGATGTGGGATATGGTTTTCTAAACCATACATAGTGCCTGACGACAGTTTTGGGCCGTGAGAGTTATGTGAGATATTTTTCGCGTTATCGTTTCGAGAGAACTCGAGAGTGAACATTTGTTGCTGTATGTGTTTCTTATCTTAGTTGTTTGTCTTTTAGACCTGAGTGTGTGTCTTTTATTTCCTTTACGACGCTAGAACGCGAAGAAGAAGAAGAAGCAGTTGTGGAGCTGTGCGTCAAATTCAAGTTGCTTCAAGGCCAGGGACATTAAGAGACTTGAGGCAAGCCATCCTGATGCTTGCTGATACAATACTTATCATTATCTATCATGCATGTTTTACCTCTGAAGTTTTACCAAAACTTGATTATCAAAACTATTTTTGATGTGGCCATTACTACTATACTAGTATATAGGTTACTATCATGCCAGTAGTTAAACTTGGTAAAACCAAGCCCATAAGCCACCCTATGGTATTTATTACCATCAAATATACTAGTCCCTAAGTGGACACCCTAAAATTGTGATTCTACAAAACAAAGGCTTTACGGAAAGAAAACCGGAGAAAAGGCGGATCCTTGTTCTCCGGAGGAATGTGGAAGTGGTCATTTTTGAGAAAGTGGTGTTTTCAAAAATGACACATAACCTAGTCTTCGCCGGACAACCTTTACCGTACTGTCACCCTACCCCAACATGGGCACGTGGCTTAACTTGAAGTTTGTTCTTATTAGTGTGTGCTATCTCACTTGCTATAAGGGGCGTCGTACCCTCGAACCGAATGTCGTCAAAACTCCCAATGTTGAGGCATATAAAGTGTGGGATTAATTTTCCCTCCGGATGCATTCATTGAGGCTCCCGGCTAGGCAGGGTGGGACTTGGTGCCGGGGAGAACAAAACTCAATCGAGAGATAGACATATACTAGCTTGAACATAGTGGATGGTTATGATCAGATACCTGATGTTTACATACTGTTGTTACAGTCCGTGATTGTTCACAAGAGGTGTACTGGATCTGGTGGATGTGTACACCTCTGCAGAGTACAACTTTTTCGAAGAAGCCGCGTCCTCGGATATGGACAGTTGAATGGCCATGTAGCTAGCATTGTGTCAATGTTTTCAAAAAGGAGTTTTTGAAAAGGTGTGTTGAACTCGGGAAGTTCGGAAAGGAAGGAAAGCTTGTACCGTGGAGGTACCGATGATGGAAAGCCAGAAATTATTTTACAAACTAAAAAGTTTTGCAAATAAAACTTTTCTACTCGAAGCAAGAATTCTGGAAACTGATTCCAAGAAATTTTGCAAAGAGAAAATATTCTTTCACAAAGTTTTACAAAACCTCTTGTACATGTGATATCTACAAGAGAAATAAAACTATATTATTTTTCTTCTGAGGTATCTTCTTCAACGAAGATACAGATTAACTTGACTGCAACTGTGGTGTCATCATATATGAACACCATTGATAGTGAACCCTATTTATAGCCTACCTATTCCACCATATAAGCATACTTGCATGTTGGTAAGTGACATGATGGATGTCTTGCTGAGTACATTCAAATGTACTCATTATGGTTTCGCCCCTGGTATCTACTTATCAGATTTTGAGAAGGAACCTCCGAAGGATATCTATGAAGATAAGTACGGAGCTGACGGCTTTGCGAACTAGGATCGTCTCCGGGTCAGCAGCCTGTAGGTTAAGGCGTGACTTGGGCTCAACTACGTTGTGTTTTCTTATTTGTCTTCCGGTGTGTTTGTTAAGTTGCCTGCCCTCGTGGCAGTTGTGTTAAACTTGATCAGGTGATCATTTGTGTAATACCTTTATGTATTCGTGTAATGGATGATGTTTTTCTGTATGCCAACTGTGTATGTTGTTCACGACTGATCTTTCTGGGATCGTGAATGTATGCATACGTAGGGTTTCAGACTGCCGGTCTGGGGTCCTTACAGAGTTGGTATCAGAGCTATCCTGACCTTAGGAGACCTTAGTTAGCATGGACGTCAGATAGGAAAGAAAAGTATTTTTGAGTAAAAACCTATTTACTATCTACATTATTTTTATCTAAGGGAATTTTAGTATATTTTCCCTCCTTCTGATCTTTTCAAAAGATTCTAAATGCATATCAAGGGCGTCCTTGAACAGTGGTTCGAAGGGCGGGCCTTACAGAGTTTGGTATCTCTCTCGGTTAAGAGTTTATTTCTTACTTGTTTGCAACTGCTCCGCTCTGTTTTTGAAACATCTCTCGTCTTTGAAGTTTTCTGTCCAGAAAATAGTTGGGGTTTCAAAAACAAATTGTTGCATAGTCTTAACTCTCTGAGTTAATAGTTTTATCAAAACTTTACTTCTAGTATCTTGTTTCCATCTAAAAACTTGTATACTTGCCGATGCCCCGAGAAGACCAAAATAATTACCTAGCTCTACAGTGATGATGGTCAGAAGTAGATATAGTTCTTCAGCCACTTCTAGGATTTTTGGATCAGTCTAGTTTGGAGTAATTTAGCAATGACTCCATGAGTAGTCTCCCCCTACGTAGCTCCAATGGAGCCTTGTTTGTGTGTTTTGGCTTGCTTATGTGTGTCCGTAGGACTTTGTGCTGTTGTGTGGTGTAGAATTTGGTTCATCTAGGCTTCTATATGTTTGTGGGGTGCTCAAATTTTGCAAATTGTGATTGCCCCGCTCTTGTTTTTGAATCGCCACCTGTTAAATTTTTGCAAGCAAAAATGTTTGTATAGCATTCAAAAACAAGAATTTGTTGCTTAGACTTATACTTGTTTTCGCTTCAAAATGCCACCGTCGTGAACCACCACCATTTCCCCACAATTAATGAAAGCACTGTTGGACCTAATAATAGAGGACCATCAAGCCACACGAGCTGATAGCGTTGCTACCAGTGATGCACTCCAACAGATAAATCTCCAACAACGACAACCCTCAAAGAAGAAAGGCGTGAAAAACCAACCACTACTGACCAAAACCTCTATGTTTTGTCTGTTTGAAAAAGACTCGTTTTGCCCTGTTGGCTAAACGTTGCACTTTTTTTATGTCCTCTTTTAAAAGACCAAACAAGAGAAATAAGGATCTTAAAATTTTGCACACTGCTACCTAACTTAATCCCCTTTAAAATCTTGTGTAGATGGCAGTTGTCTTCACCAAGTCCTTCCGGCTGGGATCGCATGAACCTTGCTACCGCCGCTTTGAGGAGGATTTGATCAAGATGACTCGCCTGATCGATCGTCCCTACCTGAGTTAAAGGGAGCCCAGTTCCACATGGATGGACGAGAAATGTCCTGGTTGGTCGTCTGCACCATCCGTGCACCAGTGAGAGCACCATCAACCCCAGAGATCACTTGCGAAGTCATGGAGAACAGTTGGGAAGATGGTATCCTTAGAGTGATGCAGCTGACCATTGCCAAACTCGCGAACTTCTTTCGCGGCACGTTTGAAGGCACCCCCTATAGATACTATGGGAGGCGCGATGAGGACAACATGCCAGTTGATGTCACCGAAGACTTTGTGTTTGCCCGTCATTTCCAGCACTTGGAGGGACAGCTGTACAACACTCAGTTTTCCCTTGATAGGCTCAGAGGAGAGTTTGATAATCAAGGAAGAGAGATCTTCCAGCTAACCAAAGACCTGAGAGTTTCCACTGCTACCGAGCGCCGTCTCGTGACACAAGGAAAGACCATGAGGTTTGTTGGTTTCCATCTCCGTGCACAAGTGAGAGACCTTAAGTTCCAGCTTGAAGCTAGCAAGGCCCGAGTTGCAGAGTTGGAGGAACAGCTACGCGCTTCCTCGAGCACTTAGGATTGCCGTAGGATGTTAGGACTTATGTTGTTTTTCCACCCCAGACGCTTGTTTGTGTTTGTGTTCGTGTCGTGTGAGCTCCTCTGTTAGAACGTTGTGTGTGCCAGTTGTGTTGTAAGCCTTATGTTGTAGCCATGTGAACCTTTAAGTTAAGTTATGCTTGTTAAGACTCGTTTTTCACATGCGTGTTAATCTTGGTTTGAGTTGGCTTTAGTTTCATCGATGTTTGCTTGTTGTCGTGTTATCTACCGTTCTCATATCCTCTATGAGCCGATACATGTCACGAGCCTTTAAAACCAAAACCACTTTTAGTTGCTATCGTCTTACACCGTTCTTTTTCTTCAGCATGACCAGCGATCTACCTCCGTCACCGGAGCCGACAGTTGCTCAACTGTTTGCTCTGTTGAGGGAAAAAAGTGAAGCCGCTCGTGCTGAGCACATCACCACCCATGCTATTCTGGAGCAGTTGACTCAGCTTTCCATCACCAACGCTGAGAATACTATGTTCCTTATGAGAGGATACCAGCAACTGCTTGCTGGAGAGAGCCGCAAACGGAAGATGGTGACGCCAGGAGAAACTAGTCTATGGGTGACTCGCAGCGTTTTGCCTGCGAGGCCACAATCTTCGAGGAGACGGGTGAAAGTCAAGCCTAAAACCATGGTTTGCTTTGCCTGTAGACAGGAAGGACACTTTGTTCGCGAATGTCCCAAGAAGAACCGTATTCTAGCTCATCCTGAAGAAACCCAAGAGACCCAAGGTCCAGCCCAGAAGAAACGCAAGAATCTGATGAGTGGACCTCGAGACCGAGATGATGTTGCAGGAGCATCTTCGACTCCTGCCATAGCCAATGGTACGTTTCAAACCACACATGTGAACCCCCTTGTTTTGTTTGTGATCGTACCCTGAAAAACCCGACGTAAATGGAACGCTAGAAGTGTCACGTCGGGCTAAATAAAATCTTAAATAGTTAACGATACTAACAAAAATCTCATCTAATGTTAGTATAACACCCTACAGAGTAAATTAAATTTTTGCCACATAAAATTGGTGCCACCCTACAGAGTTAGTAAAATGGTTTCATCTAATTCTAGTTGGAGACCTTACAAACTGGGTAATATAACCTCAACTCTTGAGCATAAAACCCTACAGAGTTGGCTCACCAATTTTCTTTTTAGGCTGCTGTCTAAGACCAAATACCTTACAAAGTAACTTATAGAGTTGATATGTTACAGAGTTTGTTATGACCCGTTTAAAAAGAAAACGTGTAATCAACTTTTTCCAAAAACAAAGAGAAAGGTGCCTTAGGATGATTCTATAGCTGTTTTGAAGTAGTGAAAGGTTGGAAAAAAATAGTAGATAGATAAAACTATGATCATTACTAGGCGCCAATATCTCCCGTGTATATGTATTGGAGGAACCAGATTTTAGATTTATGAGATGGAGGAAAACTCATTGAGGTTTAGAAAGATTGGTGGATATAAAATGATGATGATGGATTTTAGGAAAAACCAATATGAGCTTGGAGTTTTTGATAGGAACCTTATTGAGTTGATAGTACTCAGAGTTGTTATAGCTTTATGATCTTGATAAACTACCTTTGAGGAAAACAAATGTTTGGAGTTTTTAACTATATTAGTAAGAGGAAGATAGTGGATTTTCCTGGATTTTGGACAGTGAGCAATAGAAAGCTCATACTAAATAAATGTTGAGGGATATCAATTTAAGGAGCAATATGTTCGAGGTTTAGACCATGGCACCCAAACCCTTGAAAAGAAAACAAATTTACCGGTGAATTCTGGTAAGATAAATCAAAGGGGGGAAGCCCCTGTAAATAATGTTACAAATCACCAACAATGTTTTGTAATAAAATCATCTAACATTGTTGTTTTGACCATACCCTCTTTTCGCTTGCCTGCGAATCTCGGGACGAGATTCTTGTAAGGGGGGAAGGTCTGTCACATCCCAGTTTTTGGACTCTTGGACTGTGTTCAAGAAGACAACTATTAGGGCCAACAAAGTAATTTTTACAACAACATGATTGTTTGAACTAACTTGTGTTATGATTTTAATCATATTTGCAACATAAGTTTTGTTTCATTATAAAACCAACACCATATGTTTCTGAAAAATATTCCTGATATTTTTCCTAATGTTTTCTTATTATTACTTGAGTGGATTTTTATTCCAAGACTTGGATCACTCTTGTTTGCATCTTAAAACAAACTTTTAACCTTGTTGGATCCAAGAAAACAAGTTTCCAAAATGATCTATGAAAGTTTCCTTTTAACTTTCCTATAGAAAACAATTCCTGAAAATAAAGCTAAGTACCTGTTTTCTACCATTGTTTTCACCAAGCTAGAGATTGTTATTTTATGATTTCTTGACTTCTAATTAATCCTTGATATATGTACTACAAATCCATAAGCTCACTTTTATTTTGGGAGAAATAAAAACTATCTTTTGCTTGTTGTTTTTGTGGTATAAAATTAAGGCAGAAAAAGGCAGTTTTTAGAAACAGATAAAAACAGAAAGTATACCTTTTTCCACATTGTTTTCATGGCCTTAAACTATTTCAAAATTGTTTCAAAAGTTGTTTCTGAAAGTATATAACATGGTTAACAAGTCCATGTTTTGAAAACCAATTTTGGAAAGCATTTGAACCCTCAAAACAAACTCAACTTTTTGCATCTTCTATCTGTTTTCAACACTTAAAAAATTTCTAAGTCATAAGACTGAATTTTCTGAATTTTGCAAATGAACAGTAAGGGATACACTTTTGCACACCTATTTTCTTGATGTTTCTTTGAATTTTTGGAAGCATGGCCTAACCTAACTTGTTGACCAACTATTGAACTCGACCAAAATGCATTGGATACCTTCTAGAAGACCTTAGGGATGAGAATAAGAGAGGAGAGAGATTGGTGACTAGGATAGGGATGGGCTTCCATACCCCTTAGATATTTTGATCTTTTCCTCTTGCCACTTGCACACAATGGGTCCCACTTGCTTGCATCACCATTTTTCTTCAATAGGACACCCATTGCACTCAAGAGGAAATGACCAAATGCCCAAAAACTTGCCAATGCCATTGCTTGACATGCCCCTTTGTGACCACCATGCCCCTCTCTTCACTCCCTCTGGTATAAAGGTCCAGAGGGCACCTCCTCACGCCCTGGCCTCCCTCATACCTCCCTCTACCTCCCCAAAGCAAAAGAGACCCAAGCCCGAGCCCCTGGAGCGCTCCCGAGCCGTGCCCACGCCGGCGGTCACCACCACAGGCACGACACGGTGCAGCTCGGCCCGAGCTCTCTCTTCCCCTCCCACTGCCCTGAACGAACTCCCCTAGTCCCCTGGACCCTCCCTGACTTGTTCCCGTGGTCCCTCGTGCGCAGGATAGCCGCCGCCGTCCGGGAGCGCCGCCACGAGCGTCTGGTCGCGCCGCCGCTCGGAGCCGTGCCAGTCACCGCCGTCACCGCCCCTCGACACCCTCGTCAACCAGGGACGCCCCCGAGCCCACGCAGCCACTCCCCGAGCTCCCCACGGTGAGCCACGGCCGCGTCTTGTTTTTCTCCGATCGGGACAGAGAGAGAGAGTGAGGAGAGGAAGAAGAAGGTGAGGAGTCGTTCGATCTGAGATCGACGGTCCCCTTCAAACGGCCTTTTTCCCGCGCCGCGTGCGCGCGCGCAAGCGTGGTGGGCTGCGCTGCCGCTAGTTGGGCCGTCGCCTCGCAGATCCGGCCCACCCGCAAGTTTCCTTTTATTCATTTGATTTTTGACAGAATCTGAGGCATTTACTTTGGGCTTGTGAAAAATATAAAATCTGCACAATAAAATCTGAGAAAATTCATGGACTTGAAGACATGAAATCTAAGCCATGCAAAATTTGCAGATCTGGATTTGGACCAATATTTTGGGCACAATGACTGTTTTCCCACAGACTATCTCTGAGAATGTTTTGGCCATAACTTTTAAAATATGTAATCAAATGGAACAAACTCAACTGATCTGGATAGGTATTGAAAATATCTATCCAATGAACCAAACCTCACATCAAGGTGAGTTGTATAATAAAAATGCCATCCAGATTACTAAAGGACCAGTAGCCTTTTCTTTGATTTTTATAAGGAGTTTAAAAATGATTTTTGGAGCAAACCAAATTGGATGAGTTTGGTATTGAGTAGATCTATCGTATCCTAGATTAGATTAATTTTTTTGAGCTCTAGATTATTTTGGTGGACAGATCTAGAAACAGAAGCTTTTCTGTTTTGATTTCTTTGTTTGTTTGTGTTGAAATGAAATGTTTGGTTGCTTTAATCTTTGTTACTAGGATGTAGAGATGTGTTGGATCTTGTTATTAGGTTGTTTTCTTGCATTACATCTACCATAAAAAGTGTGTGTGCATGTTTTCAATATCATTTGGCTATAGAAAGTAGCATATGTTATTCCCCTAGTTTACTTATTTGTTGTTTTGTGTGAACCAACTCATTGTGTATTTGTTACCTAATTTTGTGCTATGAGTGTGGTGAGTCCAGTAGCATTTTGTTACTGTTATTTTGATACTTTTGTCTCTGATAGCTTGCATGTCTTTTTATAGTGAAGCATGTGTAGGTTTTGTTATTCTTATGCACTAGTCTTGTATACACTAGAATAAATAGCCTTCTTTTATTTATTTTGTTATTCTAATGTTTGTCATGAGTAACCAGAGGCTTAGTACCTATTTTGCCTTGGTATTAGTGGGCCCATAACCCACTGGTCCCATTGCATCTTGGTTAGGGATGGACATTCCCAACTATGCACATGTGAGAATTTAACATGTTTTAATTATGTGGTTGATAGGATATTTTCCACCATGGAAAATATAATTGTTTGTTTTCACTTATGCAAGTGAGAAGTTTATTACTTATAAGGACCTACTAGTATGTTAGGTGTGATCCATTTGTTAGCATAATATTCCTTAGGAGTATCTTGTTAAGAGATGATTCACTATTGAGTGCTAAATTAAATTGTTTGCAAATAAACTAAATTCCTTTATATTGATAGATTGTTTGTGAATGATTGTAAATTGAGTGTTTGGATTTTTGAAAAGGTTTAGATAACTTTTCTTTTATTGCATAGCTACTGGTTGTGTAAGTTATACCTTGCTTGCTTGCTAGTAATTGTTTAAGAAAAGCATAAATTGCTAGAATTAATTTATGCATGTTTAATAGTTGTTTCATGGGATTGTTTTGATGTTTGTGCTTACTAGCATGTGTAAGTTTTGTGTACTGTTATTAGGTACATTTTATGATCATGACTTGCTTGTTTAGAATTAAGCATCATAGTAACATTGTTTGCTTCTCTAGTATTGAACTAGTGTCACCACTAGAAAATGGTGATTTTTGCTATAGTATTTTCATCTTTTATTTCATAAGTGTATGAGTTTATTATAGCATATTTATGAAGTTATTACTTCTTTTATGATGCCATGAATCATTTAGTTTCTTGTGCTATAGTTGTAGAAAATAAGTTTTCTTATAACATGCTTGTGTAGATTTTCCATACTCGTGTGTTATCAGTGCAGTCCTGTTTCTATGTTTTTGATAGGGGTATTACCTTGAGTGATGATTGTGTTTTAGATTATTTTTATGACTTGTTATCCTTGTTTTTAGGTACTGGTTGTTTGCTAATTTTTCATGATTGATGGATTCCAAAACCTCTAGTAAACAATAACATAATGAATAAATAGTCTATTCAATTGTGGTGTGTTTGCTTGTTGTTTGGATTTTGTTGGAATGTTTTACCTTAGCATGGGTTTATACTTGTGTTATGCTTGTGTTTAAGAGTATCTTGTGAAACTAAAACATCCAACTAAAATCATGAACACATCAAGTGATAGTTGCTTGTGATGAGTAATACCCACTGCCATGGGTATTGTTCTGCTTGCTGTTTTACCTTAGCAACCTAATCTTTTGCACCCACAAGCTATATATTTAGCTTCTTGTATATCTTATTATGAGAGTGGTACACCACTCCATATATGGTATGTATGATGTGGGATATGGTTTTCTAAACCATACATAGTGCCTGACGACAGTTTTGGGCCGTGAGAGTTATGTGAGATAGTTTTCGCGTTATCGTTTCGAGAGAACTCGAGAGTGAACATTTGTTGCTGTATGTGTTTCTTAGCTTAGTTGTTTGTCTTTTAGACCTGAGTGTGTGTCTTTTATTTCCTTTACGACGCTAGAACGCGAAGAAGAAGAAGAAGCAGTTGTGGAGCTGTGCGTCAAATTCAAGTTGCTTCAAGGCCAGGGACATTAAGAGACTTGAGGCAAGCCATCCTGATGCTTGCTGATACAATACTTATCATTATCTATCATGCATGTTTTACCTCTGAAGTTTTACCAAAACTTGATTATCAAAACTATTTTTGATGTGGCCATTACTACTATACTAGTATATAGGTTACTATCATGCCAGTAGTTAAACTTGGTAAAACCAAGCCCATAAGCCACCCTATGGTATTTATTACCATCAAATATACTAGTCCCTAAGTGGACACCCTAAAATTGTGATTCTACAAAACAAAGGCTTTACGGAAAGAAAACCGGAGAAAAGGCGGATCCTTGTTCTCCGGAGGAATGTGGAAGTGGTCATTTTTGAGAAAGTGGTGTTTTCAAAAATGACACATAACCTAGTCTTCGCCGGACAACCTTTACCGTACTGCCACCCTACCCCAACATGGGCACGGGGCTTAACTTGAAGTTTGTTCTTATTAGTGTGTGCTATCTCACTTGCTATAAGGGGTGTCGTACCCTCGAACCGAATGTCGTCAAAACTCCCAATGTTGAGGCATATAAAGTGTGGGATTAATTTTCCCTCCGGATGCATTCATTGAGGCTCCCGGCTAGGCAGGGTGGGACTTGGTGCCGGGGAGAACAAAACTCAATCGAGAGATAGACATATACTAGCTTGAACATAGTGGATGGTTATGATCAGATACCTGATGTTTACATACTGTTGTTACAGTCCGTGATTGTTCACGGGAGGTGTACTGGATCTGGTGGATGTGTACACCTCTGCAGAGTACAACTTTTTCGAAGAAGCCGCGTCCTCGGATATGGACAGTTGAATGGCCATGTAGCTAGCATTGTGTCAATGTTTTCAAAAAGGAGTTTTTGAAAAGGTGTGTTGAACTCGGGAAGTTCGGAAAGGAAGGAAAGCTTGTACCGTGGAGGTACCGGTGATGGAAAGCCAGAAGTTATTTTACAAACTAAAAAGTTTTGCAAATAAAACTTTTCTACTCTAAGCAAGAATTCTGGAAACTGATTCCAAGAAATTTTGCAAAGAGAAAATATTCTTTCACAAAGTTTTACAAAACCTCTTGTACATGTGATATCTACAAGAGAAATAAAACTATATTATTTTTCTTCTGAGGTATCTTCTTCAACGAAGATACAGATTAACTTGACTGCAACTGTGGTGTCATCATATATGAACACCATTGATAGTGAACCCTATTTATAGCCTACCTATTCCACCATATAAGCATACTTGCATGTTGGTAAGTGACATGATGGATGTCTTGCTGAGTACATTCAAATGTACTCATTATGGTTTCGCCCCTGGTATCTACTTATCAGATTTTGAGAAGGAACCTCCGAAGGATATCTATGAAGATAAGTACGGAGCTGACGGCTTTGCGAACTAGGATCGTCTCCGGGTCAGCAGCCTGTAGGTTAAGGCGTGACTTGGGCTCAACTACGTTGTGTTTTCTTATTTGTCTTCCGCTGTGTTTGTTAAGTTGCCTGCCCTCGTGGCAGTTGTGTTAAACTTGATCAGGTGATCATTTGTGTAATACCTTTATGTATTCGTGTAATGGATGATGTTTTTCTGTATGCCATCTGTGTATGTTGTTCACGACTGATCTTTCTGAGATCGTGAATGTATGCATACGTAGGGTTTCAGACTGCCGGTCTGGGGTCCTTACACATTCCGTGAGTGAGAGCCACAAGCCTATAATGAGTGGAAAAAGCATGAGTGTTCCTAGAGGCATAGCCTTGATGGCCACCAAAAGTGAGATGAGAGTTGAGAGCAAAATTCCATTTGTGCTTATTGACACTAACGACTTACCAACTCTGTCTCCATCTTTGTTGTCTCTTTTGCAGACATTTGGTGACCTCTCGAGCATGCTAGCCCTCATGGACTATTCACCATACATTACCTTCTCCAAGATTTTCTCTAGTCACGGAAAATAAGTGCAGTATGAGGAGCAGAGAAATCATTATGAGACCAGATGGAAATATTAGGGTTAACTACTGCATCTTCCGACATGGACAACATCGGTTTGCTTTGTCTTCATCGGTGGAACGCCCTCAACATGCCATTGTTGAGGCCACCTCCTTGAGCGTCCATGGCGAGCCCCTCCTGCTCGGAGCCCTTTATTTGCGACCTTGCAGGGGACCTCTCATCAAGAAGGAGAAAGGAGGCAAAACCTGAACCAACTCCAGCACCTTGCCCCCGCTGGGTCGTGTCGTCCGCTGTCACTCTGGGTTTCTGGCCGACGAGCCCCAACCACGGAGTGGACCTTCTTTTCATCAGCGGCCGCTGCTGCCATGTGAGAGAGCGTCAAGGAAGGCAGAACATGTAAGATGGGAGAAAAGGGGCTAAGAACCTGGGCGTGAAAACATATCTTCGCCTGGAAGATTGATGGAAAGGCTGGGGAAGAGCAAACGCCGGCAGCCCTCCAACGACCTAATCTGCTCCATATCGGGCGTCGGAGCGGACAGAGGTGCCCCGTCTGGCGGCTCTAAGACTAGACATAGTGGGAGTATCATACCTATTATCATGCATGGCATGTTGGCAACCTGACGTGGCACAACAATTAATAAAGAGATAGCTAGGTAGATACTATAACATAACACATTTCAAGATAATATGTCTACAACCTATTAAATGCAATATGTCATGATAACACAAATATGTTACTATCCATTATAGAGATAGTATCTACACTAGTATCATGTGCATGATAGTGGTATATGATACTCCCCACTATGTCTAAGGCGAGTGTTGAGTGGGGAATCTACACTAGTATCATGTGCATGATAGTAGTATATGATACTCCCCACTATGTCTAAGGCGAGGGTTGAGTGGGGAAGAGGAAGATGCGTGTGTGCGTGAAAGACCTAAAACAGAGTACCGGGCGGCAGAGCCGGCAGACGTGGCCCGTCTGGCGGTGCTGAGGCGAGGGTTGAGTGGGAAAGAGAAAGATGTGTGCATGGAAGACCTAAATGGAGGGCTTTTCTTCCAAAAAAAAGAACGGAGAAGCGGACAGACGCAGATGGCTCACAAACCATTTCTCAATGTATGTCTGAAACTGAAACATTTCTCAATGTATGTCTGAAACAGAAACGTACAGACTGCTGCTCACGCCACAAATTGAATTACTAGAATAAAAAAATAAAGTTCAAAATCGGACAAATGTGGTCATCCAAAGAGAAAACATACCTTTCCAATTTTGGTCGTGTGGTGTGTTCTAGCAAATATGCCACAAAATTGTAATAACTAGATGATTCTCCGCGCGTTGCTGCGGGATACTGTTGGAACAACTATGTAACAGATGTGCAAATGGTAGGATAGTATATATACATTAGAGTACTTCTTAAAATATAAAGAAAATATTATTATCTGTATAGTCAGAGCTGTATATACTGTCATTTAATGAATATTTCCAAAGCAATGACATTTTACATTTGCTCAACATAATAGTGAACATTAATATATAACACATTCACGGTAAGTAATCTTGTTTAGATATGTCAAAAGATATGCATTACATACAGCACATGCATTACAATGATAATGGACATTGGACATAAACTCCGTGCCAACTCTTTGAGCCCGGGTTTAATATAATTAATAGATCCCAAATAGCCAAATATACATCCATGCTTAATGAAAGATATGTAACCCGGCGAAATCCTGCAAAGAAGATGGATGAACCTTCACATGGAGGGAGGAGAGAATTTAACTCGCAAACACCTTTTCTTCTTGTACCGAACGTTGAGCTTGAGATGGACATGGGCAGAACATGATGCATATGTCATTCCTATGGAGTAGGCGTATGGTTCAGATTTGGGCGACCGGCTTTTTATACTATGGAGAAGGGCAAGGTTTTAACTTCCTATATAGGATGCAAAATTGATACTGTCCAGCAAACATAATGTGTCTTTTTGAGTTCCCTGGCCAGCAATGAAACATACATATTTCAGCCCTTTGAGAAAATTAAGCCTAGAGTATAGAAGGCACCAGGCAAAATCTCTAAGCTTGTCTTCAATTTCTTCTTTGGCCTGTCAATGAAGCTCGAGTGAGGTAGATGCCCCTAGGATAAGCAAACTTTATAAACCAGATCAACTACAAACAGGGAAAATTACCAACAAAGAAAATAATATATATGTAGTGTCAGGTGGAGGCTTATTAATGGTGCCGATTGTAGCCGTCTAAAAATATAACTGAATAAGTAGAGTCCTCATATCTTGTAGTCTGCAGTTTGCCATGAGGGAGAAATATTCGATTGAGATATATTTGCATGCTTAGAAATAAATTTTGTTTGACTGACTAAATGGCGTAAAAGATGCAACCTGCAAGAAAGGAAAAATAAGAATAATCATCAACATAATTTCCCAACTCCCATGAATACACCTGACCTCACACTCAACCAACAGTACAAAAAGTACAAAACGATGCTCGCAGACTTGGACATTTTATCAAACATGTGGGATGCACGCCCAGAAATTAAAGACTTGATTTCAGAAAAATACTCTACTGCATGCCAATGCAAGAACCAACAAACTCCTACGTCCAAAGCAGCGGAGGAGCATTTGCTTAAGCCACGGAGCACTCATCACTTACTTCGTTGGTGGAGGGCAGGAATGAGAGTATGAGACACGGGCATAGGAAGTTTGTCACCTGCCTTGCCAGTAAAGCTCTGCTCACCTCGCATCAGGCGCCAGCAGCAAGTTCAGTCCACCTATATGTATGTGCATGAATAGCCTGCGACAGCAGCAAGCACGGCTGGCCAGCATGCTGCAACTCCAGTGCGACGGTGCGAGCATCTCCCGTGCAGATACTGCGCGTTTCCACATGGGGCGGGACAGGTGTCATGGGAAGCTAGGCATGGATGTAGAGGATGAGGAAACATATGTGATTTATATAAAGAGCACAAGGAGAGAATGAGAAATAAATTCATCAGTTTCGTAGTGCAAATTAGTGAGGAAGATGAAGTGGAAGGGAAACCCATCAATGGAGTGATTTCAGAGAGGTAAACGTATTTATTTGTTGAAAAGGTAGTGTAAGAAGACGAAGAAATAGATGACGCTAGAGATGCGCGCTCTGAGAAGCTGAAACAAAAAGGAAAAGGTAGTGTAAGAAGATGAAGAAATAGATGACGCTAGAGATGCGCGGCTTCACGGTAATTGTGGAAACCTCCCAGTGATGTGCAGCTATTTAGGAATATATACTCAGCTTTCTTAATAGGCTATTTAGCCCGTTTGAAAAACAAAAAAGAAGTTCCAAAAAAAATAGGCTATTAGCTTGCAGCGGCTATTCAGCTTCCGTCGTGTTAACAATACATGCATGTAATCGGCTTGTTTATCTTATATAGTTACGGTGCCAGCATGCATGCTTCGGTGGGTTTTCTATCTAATGATGGCTTAAGAAAAAAATCTAACGAAAATAAAATGATGAGGTGGCAGACTCAGGAGATCCTACCCCCCTTCACGGTGATGCAAGCCTAGTAGGTGGTATTGGTTCTTTC